>VZTN01018156.1:555452-641321 GCA_013400515.1 Erpornis zantholeuca
CCGCAGTCACCGTCTGGAAAAAAAAAAACCAAACGTGCCACAGCTTTTATTCTCATTGGACAAGCAGAGCTTGACAGCCACGAACACACTCGGGAGTTTTTTATTTGTTTGTTTGGTTTGGTTTGTTCCCCCCCTTTTTTTTTTTCCCATCACGTGTTTATTCTCAAACCAGAAAACCCCAAGACACTTGAGGCATAAAACCACTATCCATCCAAATAAAAAAAATAAAATAAAAAAAAAAAAGTTTCCATTTTCCGCCCCAGAGGAACATTTTTTGCGCGTGTGTCAAGAAGTGGAGCTCTGTCTGAAAATGTTTTATTGGCGCTGGCCAGAGAGGCTCGATTTTTGTTTTTCCCCTTATTTCAGCAAAAAGTTCAAATTTTCAGCGCAAATACATTTCCCAAGAGGCTTCAGGATTCAGCTTGTTTTCCCTGTGTTTGGGAAAAAGGGTTTTCTGTGCCGGGGTGGTTGTGCCAGACAATGTTGTGGCTGCAGAGGCTTCGCTGGCTCCCTGCAAGCCGGGCCCCACCGTGACTCACCCGAAATATAAACCGCAGCCATTTCATATGCACCCTCAGTTCTTAAATACATACTTTTGCCTGCTGGAGTGTTGCTAATTACGGTAATTTATGACACGAGGTCTGTGTTCGGAATACACTTGGCAGCAATGATGAGGTTATTGCAAAATGTCTTCAGTCTAGCTGGAGTCATGCTGGAGTTTTAGGACAGCTCTAGGTGTTTCCCCACTTGGTGATCCTATTTTTTTATGTATACGCATATGGTAGTGCGGTCACAGGCACTCAAATGGGAATCCAGATGGTGGGAGGAAAGGAAAACATGAATCTTGTAGTAGGTGGAGCCAGAATGGAAAGGAGGAGAGCAGTAAGTGGGCAAAACAAAGGAAGAGTAATTGTGGGTAAAGGCTGCCAGTGCTGTGTAACATGGTCTGGGGTGTTAGGGACACAGCAAGAGATAGTATCTGAGCATAGTAATTAGCAGGCAGGAAAAAGGATGTGGACTAAGTGGCAGCATGTCCCATTTCTGTAAGAGTGGAGACAGGCAGGGCACACAGACTGGCAGAGAGAGCAACACTACCTCCACCTCCGATGTCACCTGTGGATGTGGGTGCTTTCAGGGACAAGCCCCATTTCTCCATTTCCAGAGGCTGCAAGTTGTCAACTTTTTGCCTGGATGCTGTGTGTATTGATGACTAAGGAACCTGAATGTTTTTTCCTCCTTCCTGGCTTTTTATTTGACCCTGAAATTAGCTCAGCTGGTTAGAGCATGGTGCTAGTGACACCAAGGCTGTGGGTTTGATCACCATATCGGCCATTTACTTAAGAGTTGGACTCAGTGATCCTTGCTGATCCCTTCCAACTCAGATTATTTCGTGAATCTGGGGGATTTAGCATCGCACACTGTGGAGAACTGAGTCTGAGCTGCTCATTCTCTGGTGGCAGAGGACAAGGCAGCTTGCAGCAGTGGACATGCTGGTGTGTTGGGATTTTTGCTATTGCTTGGCGACAGCTGAAATAAAAATAATGAGTCAGAGTCTGAAGACCAGCAGATGGTAAAGTGTTTTCCCCTTGCTGGCCTGAACTGAGGTGGCTTGAAGAGGGGGCTGGAAGGTGGATCTGAGCTGCAGCACAGGCCATCATCCAAGTGTCGGGCTGTATCCAGTGTGTAGGCTCCGAGGAGCCGCTCATTTGCTGAGAGATGGCTCCGTGTGTCTGCAGGAAGCCAGCGCGTCCTGGCCTGTGGGGGTGGCATGTGAAAATGCACAGCAGCCTCAGCCCCATCACAGGCGCCTTGTGCTCCTTCCCTGCAAATAAATCTGTCATTTGGCTCCATCCAGAACTGCTTCCGCTGCTCCCTGGCAGGCTCCTGCTGCTGCTCCTGCGCTTGGAGCCTGGGGTAGGTGCCTGGGGCAGGGACTGCTGGTCCCCTCTCCTCACGGCTGTAGGAAAGCACCAAGCCTCCCTCAGTAGCCACCCAGATCCTGCAAACCAGACGGAGCAATAAGATGAGTTTTTCAACATCTCCTGCATCTGGAAGGAGTGTGGAGGTTACTCAGATGTGGCCACATGCAGCTGATGCTGGAGCTCTTGACGGGGGGTGGGGAGGGAGAGGAATATTTTTCTACAGGCAAAAAGGAAAAGCATAATCATGACCACCGCAACCTTCTCTGCTGGGAGAAGGCAGCCATACCAAGCCAGACTGGTACAGCCTGAAACTAATAAATGAGTTGTCCTCTCCCCTTTGCCAGAATGAAATCTGAAATCCCCTGTGGGGTGGGTTTTCAGAATTCAGTGCTTGATACCACCTCTCTTCTACATTGAGCTTCACTTACCTGTTTTACTTTGTACTTTCAATTGGTCCTGCAAGCAGATTAGATTTATTCCAGTGCTCTTTACCCATGTTGCTGCTATTTTCCCCTAAGGTAACTACATAAAATTAGTTCCTGTGGAGTGAGTTTTAATGCAGGCAGGCTATGAAGGTTTTTATCAACTCTATTCTTCACAATAACAATGTTATTGCTAGCCTATAGAGGACCTGCAGGGAGACACCACAACCCCTTTATTTGTTAGAGACATTGCATGTGTGGGAGGGAACTGAAGTCCTTTATGAGCAAAATTAATTCTCTCTGCAATTACTTCAATTTTTTAAAAGAAACAAAACCAGCTGGGGATGTCTGTTCATTTTGATTTAACTAGAGAATATTTGTACTAAGAAAACCCTTTTCCCAATCTTGGTGCTTTTTCCTTTTCCTTATCACTGCTCTACAGTGCCTGATACAAGAAAACCCCACAGAACCCTAAAACTCCCCAGACCTCGTGTTCCAACAAGACCTGTAGGAGCTCCATCAGCCAGCACTGAGCCTTGCATTAACAGCATGAATACTTGCAGGGGGAAATCTCCGCAGTTTGCTTGCAGTCAGCAGGCAAGGTGTTGTGTGCATGCCATCTCGCCTGGCCTAACACCACCACCTTTCAGTACTCAGCAAGGTTGTGTTCTGGCATGAGGGAATGCCCCAGCAAAGCAGGAGCAAGAAACACTTAAAAAAAAAAAAAAAAAAAAAAAAAAAAAAAAAAAAAAAAAGGTGTGATTAAACTGTAATTAGAAGTGTTACTTGCAACCATTGGCACTTCAGGTGGATTATCTAAATCCAGCGAGAAACACCAGGCAGTCTGCAGTAGTTGCAAAGTTTATATACCCTCTAATGTGTCTAAAAGTGTGAAAACAATGCGGGTTTCGGTTATGTAGCAGTTATAGCACCGGGGAGGTGTCTTCTGTTTGCTCCAGGTCCGTGGGCACTGAAGTGGAAGCATCAGGCCGCCAGAGGTCAGCTGAAGGGGTTGCACGGAACACACTTCTGCGTCCTTCTGCTTGGGTTATGCCCTGTGCAAGGCAATGTGATGATCCCCAGGCTGAAACTGAGAAGTGGTGAGGCAAAAATATGCAGCCTCTATCTAGTTCAGGTGCACAGCATGGTTCTTATGGGACTTGGGGTTCCTAGCCTGTGTCTTTACTTAATCAAGAGCTGGTCAGGTAGGTAATTGTTTCCCCCTCCCCTTCAGCACCCACTGGTGGCAGATGTTTCCTCTCTGGGGGCTGTAATTCCACTGGTGCAGCCGGAGTTCCCAGCTGTACCACAGCCCTGACAGTGAACGAGATTGTTGAAATAGTCACCTTTTTTCCTGCCCTACCTGGAAGGGCCATGCCGTCATGCCCAGCAAAGGAAACAGTGGTTCAGAGCAGGAATGTGAGCACAGCCACTAGCACATCCTTCATCCCTGAGCCCGGCAAGCAGAGCTGGCAGGCAGAGGGAGGGTGCGGCCAGATCCAGCCTTTCCTCTGCAGAAACCACCATAAACAGCTCTGTCATGGCAGTACTGGCTGGATTTATTCCCTCCTCTGAGAATATTGCAACTCTTGGTTACAGCTTCGACAACCTCTGATTAGGGAATGGCAAAAGCAATTTATACGTGTTAATCACAGCTGTCTTAGCACGAGACAATTAGGCTCATTGCTACTTAGAAAACAAACATCCCAGAAGAAGCTTATGAAAGAGAGCTCGCCAAAGCAAAAAATGCCTCCCAAACTTCTCATTAAAAACACTCTAGGAGGTTTTAAAAAGAAAAAATAAACCAGTTTGGGAGGGAGGAGGAAAAGAATTTCCACTGGAAAAAATCCCAGCTTGGTCTAGTATAGAAAAATTCACGCTTGTATTCTTAATTCCTGAAAAATCTTGTTTTGCAAGAAAAATAAAAGATTCCAGTCACATTCCTAGGCAGCGGAATTCCACAGTAAGGTCTCCAGTGGCTTTCCAGATCCTTCAGACCTCTGGAGAAAAATATCGAAGAGAAGCATAAGCCAAGGTTGTCTGTGCAATACGAGCACAAACAAGCTGCACAAACTCCATCCACCCTTCCCCTCACAGTGGGTTATCCACGTGGCCTCACATGCTCCGACACGGCAGGACTGCTGTTTTCCAGGGATAACCCATACCTCCACACAACCTTAAAGGGGCCTGCTTTACCCAGTTCTCTCCCAGTATCATATTCAGCTCATCTGTTTCAAGCACATCGATGCTCATACTGGGACCTGAAGTGCAAATGAAGGGGACTGCATTTAGCTGGGGAAGGTTTAAGATCCCAGCTGTAATGCCAGGCTGAGGTCCCAAGGCACAGACCTTGGATGCCAAATACATGCTGTGCTTTGACACTTAGGCTCCACTGTTGTTTCTCCCCCTCAAACACCAGCCTGGGTCTGACAATGACTCACATCAGCTTAATCCTAGCTCCAGAGGCAGGAATAATTTTATCCCCATCTGGAGCACAATGCAGTGTCACAATCCAAATATTTTAAGGCATGAAGCAAAGAGCATCACATTCATGGGAAACCACCTAGAGGGTCAACTGAGGACAGTATTCCCTGCAGCCCAAATTTTGCTTGAATACAAGAATGAGACAAGCCTGTTCCCTTGGAAGATGTGGCAGAAATCAGTACACGATGGAAGGAAACAAGATCTGACAACACATCATTAAAAATCCACTAACAAAGGGGAATTGCTTTGTTTTTTTTGTTTATTGTTTTTAAATATCACTTTTTTTTTTCTTTCCAGAAGTCATTATGTCCGACTCCATTAACATTCAGGTAAACAAGTGAAAGAACAACAGATGGGCATGATCTCGTAGCACAGGCACAGCCGCTGGGAGCAGGGCTTGCCTTTCTTTGCAGCAGCTCAACCTTGTGCTCCCTCCCTGCCCTCCCTCACCTGCACCCATCCCTCTCTGTACCAGCAACAGCAATGGCTGGCAGCCGCCTCAGGACATTCCTGCTTCAAACATACTGCAAAGTCCAAAACAGGACAGAGGAAGGCAGGCAGCTGAGGGATCACAGCACTTGGCCTCCCACCTTGCTCTCAGCCAGGCTTTCCCCTGATGGTGCGGAGGGGCAGGCGGGGGCAGCAACGGGTGGCATTACCAGATCCCCAGCAACAGCAAAACAGCCCAGTCCCTGTCCAGATGGTAGCACATGGCATTTTGGGCCTTTTTCAGTCACTTTAAGAGGAGCCCCTCAAGTGTGTGCAGTATGGCCACCACGGCCCCTCCCCAGCCGAATTTCAGCAGTCACTCTTTTTTGCAACCCACATTAGCTCCCGTACAGCTGTGCCCCCTTCCCTTGAGGGAGCACACAATTGCAGCAGCCACCATTTCTGGCAAGCAACCTTTTTGCCTTCCCTCAGCACCAGTCCAGATGCATCCTCAGCCTGCCTGGAGGCCCCCCTCCCAGAGGCTGTAAAAACCCATGCTGTTGAAGCCTGGTTCACAAAGCATCCTGGTGTTAAGGTTAACTGGTTGTAAAATTGCAGCAGTTCATCACACTATGCACACTATGAGAAATGTTTATTAAATTGATTTTTGTTTCATTTCTTTAAAAAAAAAGGCAGAAAGAAGTTAAACGCACTGCTTTGTGGCATGCTCCACAGTATGAAAAAATCCCAAGCATTCAGTTAAGCTGTCAGCGGCTCTGTTTGACCTTTCGATGTGGTCTTTGAACTCAGACCTGGACAGTTGACACTCCTGGTCCCCATGTCAGCTCACAGCCATTTTCTCAGCTGCCACTAGCTCCAGGAGGGATACTTCCATGGAGAGGGAGGGGTTTGTATTTACAGCCTACAGTTTCATCCTTTCCTTCCTTTGGGGTGTGGAGAGGAGCAGGACAGGGTGCCATGTTGCACACACAAAGGTGCAGGTATGCAGGAGAGGTGCTGGGGCAGAGCAGGGGTCCTACCTAGTGAGTTTTCCCCCTTTGCCTCAGCCAGCTTTGGGACTGACCAACTGGCAGAAGAGCCCTGTGGCTTTTGGATCCTGAGGGCTTGCAATGGGGCGAGTCCTTCACAGCTCCCTTTCTAGTTTCTGTTAGCTCAGGTTTTTTCAGAGAGAGTTTCTCAACTGCTTCATTGTTCTTAAGCCTCATGGTTCCTCTCTGTCCCTATTCTCCCTGGGCTGACCCCTCCATCTGAGGACCATTCCATCAAGTGTGGGGACTCAGTTAAAGAAAGCATTGTCCCCTCTGCAAATATCCTTCTGTCCCTGCTCCCACAACCCTTCTCTAGCTGTTCCCCTCCTTGAGCACCTTTCCTGCAGCAGCCACAGAAACAGGAGATGGCCCAGGAAGCTGCCTCTGGAGCTCTCCACAATGGCAAGCCACCTCTGAAACACGCCAGAGGGTGAATTGCAGCCCCTGTGGGACACAGCCTGAACAAACTTCCTGCTCTTCCTCCTCTCACAGCTCTCAGATTCCCTCTCCAATACCACTTTCTCCCAATTGCTCCTGCCTGGGACTATTCAAACTCTTCAAGTATGATGTCTGAGGACACACCTGACCTACATCAACACCCAGTCTGTCTTCAAACAGAGCTCCAGCTATGTACACAGCATCAACTGAATACTGAACAATATCAAAAATACGGCATAAGGAAAAGAAAACAGAACTGAAATGCTTAATGGCATATTTATACACATTTACCAACAGTCAACAAAAAAAGGTGGCAAGTTACACATCCATTCTGTATGCTGACAATCTTGATGCACATAGACGTAAACACACATGCTTGGATGATGCATATACATACTGCCACAGAACAGAGTAGATGACCTGAAGGAGCTACGCTGGGGAGCAGGGGAAGGGGCTACCTACTGCAGAACCTCGTCTCACTCTCCACAACATGGACATTCAGGGCAGTGTTGCTTTAAGGCTATTTCTAAGGCTGAATCTTTTCTTGTCCAACCTCTCAATATGAAGATCTGTCGAAGCACTTCCTCCTCTTTACCCAGCACAACTTGATATATATATATTTATATATATATACCTATATACTTTTTAAAGGCCCTATATACTAAAAGGCAGGAAGAGGAAAGGGGGGAGTAGAAGGGAAGAAAAACTTCTGAATGGATCAGTTTGCCCCAATGCAGGAATCTTCTATCCTGTAACGACAACAGCCATGACAGCCACATGCAGTGGACAAAGTACTACTTTAAAATTATTGATGATCACAGGTCTCCCTCTCTATCAGATCTGAAGCTCTTTCTTGTGACAAAGGGGGAGAGTGAAATACTTGAAGAAACAGAAATACTCCTGAAGTGGGGAAAGTGATCACTAATTTAAACTCCTCCCTTTACCTGCTTCAAGGTGGCCAAAGAGCTGAGAGATACTATAATTTCCAGCTCAAGTGCCTGTACGGCTAAGGAAAAGGCTTTGCTTAAAAATATATATCTATATAACTATACATATAGATCATCTTTTTCATGACACTCTTGATTTTATTACATAGCTCCTGGGTCACTCTCCCCCCTCTATCTACATGGTAACAGAGTGGCATATAAAAGAAGCCACATATGTCAAAGTGATAAACCAAAGTTACCAGATCACAAGAATGTGTTTCAACTGGTGCGATCTAACATGCTAAATTACCTTGATTTTATAAGCTGATCTGCTGTTAATATAGCTGGAAGGTCTTAAAAATAACCTTTTTTTTTCATAATCAGATTATGACAATTTCTCAGCAATATTACAGTGTGTGACAATATGCTATAATTAAGAGTAATTTCACTGAACAAGAGAGTGAAGCAAAGATGAAATTTTAAGCATGTACACATATGGTTGGGAACACCCAAGTGTCATCCTGCAGTATATAAAAGCAGGATGTCTAAATTCAAGGACTTTTTTTTAATGTTTTCTTCTTTTTCCAATATAATTTCTGTGTGATCATTAGCTTAACA
This sequence comes from Erpornis zantholeuca, assembly GCA_013400515.1. NCBI lineage: Eukaryota > Metazoa > Chordata > Aves > Passeriformes > Timaliidae > Erpornis > Erpornis zantholeuca. The sequence continues at coordinate 563,741 of VZTN01018156.1, forward strand.
GTGGAAACTTGGTATAGAACCAGATTCTTCTTGAAACATATGTCTATAACGAAACACTGAAGGACATTAAAAAAGTAATTTAATTTTCAGTTTGTTATATTTGAAAAACTGGGACTAAAATTCACCCCCAGTCACTGACCTTTTAATGTAATACATCAATGGAAATGAGCCAATATATAAAGTTATAGCTCCAAGAAAAAAAACAACACAAAACATTTTTACTCTTTAGAGAGTAAAAACGTTTCAGAAAGACTTCTGTTAAGGACTGACCTACTGATGGAAACAGGCTGGAGAGGAACAATGCCTGTGTTTCCCCTGGGATACATCGCACCCCGGCGATGGAGGCTGCATCCTCTCCCCTCCTCTCTCCCAGGCTTTGGGCAGTCAGCCAGGCTTCCCTACGGACAGCTTGGAAACGCCAGGGAGCTGGGTTGATGGTTAGAAAAGATGAGTACAAATTAACAAAAATGCTAAATTCTGCTTCAGCATCCAATTTAAAAAGTTGGAAAAACCAAGGCAAAGTTTTCTGAGACCAGGTTGCAGCCTTCTCCTCCGTACATCTTCCACCAACGTTACTTCTGAGTTACTGGGGGTGGGGAAGGGGGAGGAAGGACTTGATCTCCTGCTACAGCAGCTTTCCCATCACACAAAACTGATGTGTAACTAACTCAGCCACAAAGATATGGGAAAGTTTTATTTATTAAAAAAAGAAAAAAAAAAAAGTACTTCAAAATAAAAATGATAAGTATTGTATGGTAATATTGGAAGCATTTATATACATAATTTTCTTTGTCTGTTGTTGAAATGTCTCCTGGTCAGTCGGTGGCACTCGGGGTCCCCTCTAGTGCCATCCGCCCTGCTCCCCCCTTCCCCTGCCCGGCTCTCACAGCTCAGTAGACGGAGCTGTTCCTTATGCCACAGCACAGCACCATGCTCAGGATCATCTCGAAGATCTGCCAAGAGACACAGGGGCACCAGTGAGCCAACAACCAGCGCGATGCAGGAGCTCCCCCCATCCACATTAATCCTCTCATGCCAGAGATAAGGGCAGGGATGCTATTCTTTGTTGCTGTTTTCCTATGGAGTTGGCCGATTTGAAACAAGGTGCTGTTCTTCCATCTCTCACTGGCAGCAGAGGTGGTACCTTACAAGCTTTCTGGCTGCCAGCTACACAGCGAATGCCTCAAGATCCCTCCAGCACTACAGCCCAGGCTTTGTACAGATGCCATGTTACACACCCACAGCACCCACCCCTCATTAGGGAACAAGCCTAACGTGACAAAGCAAGCAAATCCCTTCCCACTGCAGACCCCAGTGATAAAACATGGCAGCCTGCAGAAGGAATGGAGGCTGGTTTCAGTGGAGGAGGTTTCAGTGGTGCTCTGGCTGGGCTTGCAGGTGATCCTGCTCTACTGAGTTTGCCAGGTGCCTCCCCTAACACGCCGACTGCCCAGAGGGATGATGAAGCCCTTGGTCTTGCCATGTTCCAAGCACTGCGGGGCATAGGGCTGGTGCTGCATACGGAGCTGCAGGGGCATCCAGAGGAGAGGGACAGATCCAGCCCAGCTGGAAGATGACCAGGGTGTCCCGAAGTGGCTTTTTCCTGTCCCACCAGGCTGTCACACTTACCATGATCACAGCAACCACAACGGCAGCGATACCGATCAGGTAGAGCTTCCCAGAGAAGAGCTCATCGATTTTTTGGTGACAGTTTGTGTTCTGTGGCAGAGAAGCACACCAGTCAGACAGCCTGCTTTCCCCTCATCAGTTCCCAGCACCCAGAAAGGCAGGTCAGCTTCCTTGGTCCCACTTACGTCCCCAGGTCCTGCCTCCCGGACTTCCAACCTGATTTCACCCCTCTGCACCTGTCAGTGCCCTCAAGCAGGAACAGCAAAGGAAGCACCAAATGGGAGCTTTCAACACCCTTCTACACAATCCTCAAATAAATGAGATCTCTACCCTTCCCCAAATAAATCCCCAAATTTCCTTGGCAGCCAAGGTTTCCTGCAGCAGCTGTGCTGACTGAAGAGCAGCTGTGCCTACCTCAAAAAAGCTTTTCACGGAGTCCTTTCGGCAAAGGTCTTCCCTCCACACAGGAGTGAAAGCCCCTGTTATAGTATTGGAACCACAGCAGTCCAGCTACATGGAGAGAGGAAAAAAGAAACAATGGAAAGCCAACATTAGCAGAGAGAAAACACGCAATGCTCTCCCCACCATTACACATTCTTGAAGCCACCCAAGATTGAGGGAGAAACAAAGGTGGGGAATAAGTCACCAAACTAACTGTGTTCTTTCCATGCAATGCAGCTGCATCCTGCAATAGTCCCAGACAGATCTGGCATAGGTATCCTGGAGGAGAGTGAACCCAACTCTCTCCTGAGATTTTGTTTCCTGCTGAATGGACCAAGTATCAGGATTAATTCCTCAGAGCTACATTCTTCATCCATTGAATTCTACTTAAATCATGGTGCTGAGGTAAATGGAAGGTAACTTAATCAGAGTTTGGTCCAGACTTGCCAGCACCGTGTGATGGAGAGAATACTGAAGAGAGCACAACTCTGCTTCTTAACATGTAAGAACAGCAAACTTGATAGGCTAAGACCTGCACGTAGCATCACCGGCTTTAGACTCTGCTTTTCTCATCCATTTTCCCAACTTCCATTATTAATTCTCCAGCACAACCACCACCACCTTACCGTTTCGTGAAAGGTCTTCACTACAGCTTTGGCGTTGTTTGCATCTGCTTCTCCCATGAGCGCCTGTTGAAGCGCTTGATCATAGAACTGCTTCACGTCTTTGGCTATCTAGGAAAGACACAGAAAAAACTCCCTTTCAGCCAGAGGAGGAGGAGGAGACCTATCCAGCAGATGTGCTTGAAGGCTGGGTTCCCTCTAATGGCACTTGCAGTAAGATGAGCAGTTTTTAAATCGATTTGGACCCCATTTGTTTGCACAGGCACATGAAAAAGGGGCCTTTCTTTCATAGGGCTCAAACCCCTCCAGCTGTAGCAAGTATTAGGAACCCCATGCACCAGCCAGCAGATTCCAGCCAACACTATCCAAGGGCTCCACGGGCTCTGTCTAGCAGATAAAGTCAGCCAAGGCCTGGAGGGTGAGCCACAAGATTTGAGATAGCCTTCAGCCCACGTGGATGTGCTGCTGGGCTCAGAATGCAGAAACGGCTCATTTTGAACCACACATAGACAAAGCAGGCAGGCAACACATTTCCCACAGAGGTGGGATATGCTGGAAAAGTCAGGAGAAGGTGGAGTGCACAGGCACAGCTGTCTGGGCACCTTGGCTTATTGAATGGCTCAGAGGGGATGGCAGGAATCTGGGAGGGATGGCACATTAAGGCCTAGTGAGGCAGCTCCATTGGGTCAGGAAGCTTAGGTACATTTGAATGCATTAGGATGTAAATTCCTGGCTGGGTACCTATGGACATCGCTGTCCTGTAAGTGGTTATGTGAGACACCTTATCCATACTCTAACCCTGCCACCTGGCTGGTGAACTGCAGCCACCCATGAGGGTCTGCTCCAGTGCAAAAATCTCCTAACTTTCAGGGGAATGGGCCTTGTGATTTCTCTAACACCCTTCAGTAAATTGTGAGAGAGATGAAAGGTGGCCATGAAAGAGAAGCCAAAGAAAAACACAAAAGCAAGAAAGGGAAAATGCTTTCTAAAATATCTGCTCTTGGCAGTAGAGGCTAGATTAGCATACGAAAAAAGAAACTGCAGCAAGATGATGCATGATTTCAATCAATTATCCCAGAATTCCTTCATCACCGCTCAAAAAAGTTTGCTTTCGAGGATGATATTCCCCAACCAAATAATTTAATTCTGGTACAAAAAAAAAAAAAAAAATTAAAATCCTATTTATTGCCTCTCCATTCTGAATCCAAAGCAACTCCAAGAAGGCAGGCTGAGGGAGAGACTGCCTCCAGCTATGTGGAAGAGTGTCCTTTCTGGTAGCATCTCTCGGCGGCTGGGATCATTCAGTGCTTCCCTCCCAGCCTGCACTGCTCCCTACCAATGCAGGGAGAAGCAAGCCTGCCTTGTGAGTAGGGACTTCAAAACAGCCCATTCATCATCAAGGCTGCAAAACCAGCTGATGCCAACAGACTGCCACCCTTCATTTTAAACTGCAAAATTAATTTTAGAGGCTGCGGTCATCACTTCTGTACTGGGAAGTCCTACATTTCTCAGCTTTATGCTCTGGTGGCCAAGCGCTTTCTCCCTAGGATGGGACACAACAGCCATACTCAACCTTCTTTTTTTTGTTGCTGTCGGTTGCAGTTGCACATTGTGAACTCTTCAGGATTCACAAACTAACATCTGCAGGAGGCACAGCCCCTCTGCAAAGGTTAATTAGTTCACTAAAGTTGCTAGGAAACAGCACCCTGCCTGCATAATAATATGTTTAGCCACAGAAGAGTTTATTCCGGTGAAGTCATGCCCCCTCCTGCTGAATGACTACAAGGGTGTTCCCATTCAGGCCGAGCCTGTGAGCCACTGCCCACATGCATGGGAAAGCTGAGCAGGCCAGCATCCTACTTACACAGCTGACTTACGTCTCTTAGTAAAGTAAACACATTCCCTACTCTGCCAGAGTCTAACCTTGGCTTTGAGCACAAGCAGTCCCCTTCTCTCCTCCAAACCCCTGTGGCCCAGTGATCAACACCCAACCCGCTGCTTGCTGCAGCACAGCCGGGGCTCCCATACACGGGCAGTTCTGCATTTCGAGACCAAACCTGTGTGTGTGTGAGCACATGTGACCATAAGTGAAGGGAAGGTGAGCAGAAACAGAAGGTGAAAAGCTGCAATTTGCAGTTCTACCCTTCAGTTCAGCTCCTCCAGCCAGGAAACCTTATCTGAGCAGTCCCTGGGACAGACACAGGACTGGTAGCCCTCATATGTGCACAGCATACGGATCACAGCAAGCCCAGTGCTGGCAGACAAATGGCCTGAAGCAGGTTATATGATACTGGAGAAGAGGAGGAAGCACCAAGCAATCCCGTTAATGCAGGCTCTCCCTGTATGGTATTCCCTCCCTTTGGCACTACGTGGCTGGGTTCGCTCTCTGTTCCCTGGCACCGAGATCGTGCAGATGGCTTTCCTTCACAACTTCATGCATGAATCGACTCCCTCTGTGACTGACAGTGAGGCAGCACGGAGGAGACCCGATCGAGACAGGCTATTTTTAGTTGCACTACATACCCTAAGGGGCAGCTGCTACCCTCAAGTGCTCACATTTAAAGTTCATCAGCCCAGCCAAGAGGAGTAAAGTGGCCTGCCCAGGTCCCACCACTAGTGCAAGCCCCCGTTACTCAGTCTGGGAGCAGTATTTGAGCAAAACAGCTCATGCTGGGATCTGCTGTGGTTCTGCCCCAGCCTCCCAGCCCCGCAAACACAAGTTTTAAAGTCGTCTTACTTGGTCTTTGTTGACAAAACCCCAAATTCCAGCCGCAACTTCGCAGGCAAACAGGATCACCAGGCAAGTGAAGAACTGCAAAGACAAATCATGAGAGGGATCCTTAACGTATCTGCAGCAATTAGGTGGGGAGAGGTGTGGAGCAGCACTTCTACTGACAAATCAGAGCAAGGTGTCACCTGACTTCAAGCCATTTTCTCTCTCATACATGCACTTAGCCCAAACACATTTTCCTGTAACTCATCACATGCCACCCCATGTCCAGACTTCTCACTAGGGTTGTTGAGCAGGGATTAGCAAAGCCTTTCCCACAAAGGGACTGGCAGGGGTGAAGATGCCCTGTGTACCACAAGATACATTGCTCCAGCAGGACCATCCAGACAAGGTTTCTGCTCTGCCACAAATGCCCAGAGGAATGGAATTGCCAGTGCAGGATTAAAAGCACATTTCAGCTGCTGACGAGCTGGGGGTGTCAGGGTGTGATTTATGGCCAGCTCTCTGGCATCCACAGCCCTGCAAGGCTACTGCAGTTTTTTGCATAAATACTAAGGCTGACGTTTTCCCACAGTCCCCACCCTGTTTGTGCAATTCCAGCAGTCTTCTCTGCCATCCCCAAAAAGACTCCTCCATCTTTTTGTTCAGATGGCAGGAACACGTTATGATGGTTGGTCTGTTGGACTGGGAATGGGCAGCTGTAAACTCACACATCAGGGTCACATGAGAAGGCACAGAGAGGCACGCTCCATATGTGGCCAACATCACCTCAGTGACAATATCACTCAGAGACTTCTTTCTCGGAAAGGCCCCAAAGTGGGAGAGTTGCCATGGAAGTCAAGAAGCAAAAGAGGTGAATGCAGTCAAGGAAGAACAAAATTACAGTACAGGGTGGGAAACCAGCCCCTAGCTCCTGAGCAGTCTCTGTTCAAAATACATTCAGGACATTTTCTCCAAGAAGAGAGGAAAAAGGAGTTTTCAGAATGATGCAACAACTTGGCTCTCACATGCAAACGCAAAGGGTTATCAGCAAAATGGAAACAAGACTATTAACCTGACAGCAGGAAAGGACTTCCAGCATCCTTGTCCAGTTCCTGAACAATCAGCTCCTCTGTAAACATCTATCTATCCCTGATTCTGTAAGAACATCTTTGGAGGACTAGGTCCCACATCCCCTCCAAGGACTCACATCACCCTAAATTGTGGGTGCAATGCCACTCTAAGTCTGGTTAAGCACTAGGGCTCACTCTTGCAGTAGTTAACCTCCAGTGAAGGATGGTTCATTTATCCCAGATTTGGAGGTACAACTCCCTGCAGATTCAGTTCAAGCTCGCTGCAGAACACCAAGAGATGCAGCTCGATGCTATGGGAACATAGTGGTGTTCCTGGCCAGGCCAGGCAGCTGGCTGAGTCCCAGCCCCCTTCCAGGGAGCAGAGCCTGCTCCATGCCAAGTAGCTTCCTCCTGTCTTACTCAGGTCTTGCCGCTCAGCTTCCATGCCACCTTTGGCACAGAATTTTGATAGCTTGGAGCTTCCTGGTACTTTTCTCTTTTGCAGTAAGCCCAGAGTCACTCCCTCAGCTGGGTGCAGGAAAGGGGATCATGGCTGCTTCCCTGAAACACCCTGAGGACGCTGCCTGGAAATGTCCTTGGAACACAGCGGGAGCTTTGGTCAGTGGAAAGTGTCCTCATGGGCCCTCTGCAGACATTTCTTGGCAAGCCAAGGTGTGAGCAAACATGGGCAGTGCACAGCAGCTAGAGCTGCTAATTTCAGACAGAGCAGCCGGTTTCCCTGTTGGACCTCAGGTACGTTGTACCATCTGCCCTTCTAATCCTCTTTCTAACTTCAGGAGGGACTGAGGGGTAGTTCAGGGCCTGTAATCACTTCCATTAACAAAACAAAATAAAAATCCAAAGCTGTCAGACTGTGCTACAACAACCCTTGTCAGATTTGAGTACAGGCTCCTCGTATTCCCAGCAGCCAGGATAATGCCGGCAAACTCCTCCTGGAGCTCCCATCCACTACCTTCAGAAGTGCTTTATCAACACTAGGGAAAAGCATCCCCTTGTTACTGGGAACCAGCAGCAATCAGAGGCGAAGTCATCTGCAAGACTGCGGGAAAGCAGCTCTGTTTCCCTCTGTCCCAGCTGAGCCCACATCCACAAGTCACTACTTGCCACCAAGAATCCTCCAGCCCAATGAAGCCAAGTGCTGGAAAGTAATTCGAATTTAAAAAAATAAATTAAAAAAAATATGCTTTACCCTTCCAGTTTTATTTTTTATGCATCAAGTTTAAACTGAACCACATGTGAGAACTTGCCTTAAATAAATGGGTCTCCCTTGCTCCCAAGGTAAAGGCTTTTGGTGTGGCTACAGTTTATCCAATTAAGCTCATCCTGTGCCAGGAATCCTGAGCTGCTGCCTCACATCAAGGATGCCTGTAGCACTTCAGTAATGGATTTTCCAGGACGTACCTAGATGTTCTCACTAAAAAAATATGGAAGGTCTTTGCTGTTTCCTTGTCCAAACAGATAAAAATAGTAGATGATTCCTTAGAAGAACCAGAATTGCTACATGCAGCCTTGAAACTGAGTGAGAGGGGATGCTGTAGGGGATACCAGGTAAGAAAGAGGGTTTAGTGGGTGCTGGGTTAGACAGCCAGACCATGGGGAGGGATAAAAGCAAGATAGGGGTTCACATATAACACAGGAAGAATCTCTGAGGATCCGGCTGATCTCACCTAGTTCCCACCTACTTGCTCACACATCCTCCCAGCCCTGCTTGTTGGAAAAAACCCCAGCAAGGGAAGCACAGCCATGTGCTGTCCAGCAGGGAGATCTGGGTGCCAAGTGACTTCCTAACTTTGTGTCTCTTACCGTTCCCAGAAGACACTGAGACTCTTGAATAGCGCCGTAGCATCCCAGGAATCCCACGAACATCATGACAGCTCCAACTGCAATCAGGATGTAGATTCCTGCAAAACAGAGTGAGAGGCAGACGTGTTACTGCAGAGCTTTGTCCAGCAGAATCCTCCTGCCTGGCTGGACATTCTGGCTCCTGGGGCAGATAATTATGGATGTGCAGAATTAAGGCTGAGGAGGTGTGAGCAGAGGTGGCAGCAGACATGGTAGAACACAAAGTACATGAATTGGGTCTCAAGGTGTTTGAAGCTGCCAACACTGGACCTTTAATAACTCCACCACCTCTGAAATCACAGGAAATGCTGAGAGTAGCACTAGGCAGAGGATGTAGGAAGCAAGACAAGGGCTCTACAGCATCCTCAGAGCTGTAGCACTGAGGTCCCCCTGGCATGCTGTTTTAAATATTTAAGCAGAGATGAAAATGATTAGTTAGCATATCTTGTAAAATAAACAGTAAGGCACATGGTTTATTTATATTAAACATCATACAAATATTTATCTGGCTAACATTTTAAAGGCAGATGAACCACAAAACCAAGGGGAAAGTACTGCTTAAGCATCTCACTTAATAAAATCTGGCACTTTTTTGTTATAGGTTCTTCCACAGTGAAGACAACATTTTTTACTTTAACTTATCGAATTTGCACAGGCAACTTGCACCATAACTAGTTCAAAGCTTGCAATGAGGCATGGGGAGTGGTTCAAACAGCAGAGGAATAAAAGTTTATTCATTCAGGAAACAAGAGCTTAACTCAAGGCTCAAGTCTGCTGCCATGAGTAATCACCATGGTCTCACCAACCACGAGACTGGTGAAGCCATAGTGATTACTCAGCCAAACACTACCAGCTCAGTTAAATTTGACACAGCTTTCTCCTGGTGTATCCCTTACATGTAGTGCATTTCTGGTTAACTAATATTCTCAAGTACTGTGGTTCTACTACTCCCTAAGTGAATCTTATTTCCCATTCAAAAGCAATTTGATACATGCAAAAAAATACTAATCAGGTAAGACTACAGTCATTATTTCTAATGGACAGTGAGGAAAAAAAAAGAATCATGATGAGGATAAAAGAACATGGGGCATCCCAGAGGTAACAGCAACACAGTGAATCTTACTAGTGATCAGGAGACACATCCGTTCAATGAAATGTTTTCTTTTGCTACAGGTGAAAACATTTGATAGTTATTAATCAGACTGTCAGCTCTCTTTTAGGAACAGCCCTAACATATAAACAGAGCTCAAGATTAAAACTGTTTGTACATGCTCGTGATGTTTAAGGTTTTTCTTATCTCTGTAGCTTTTAAACAATCTTCTGATAATTACAGTGCAAAGTCTAAAGGCCATGCACTGAGAGCAGAGTCAAATCAAGTAAACCCTTCTCTCAAACACCAGACAGACAGTAACAGTCTCCTCTTGTTTAACATTCTGTTGCGTATTCTTCAAGCTTGGGAAAGGCTGGACTTTGGCCCCCGGTTCTTCCCTCCGAAACAAAAACCAGCAGCACGCCAGGAGCAGAAGCGCCGATGCAAGGGCTGACCTGGCGAGAGGCGGCGACGGAAACGCCACCCCAGCAGCTCCGGCGCTGGGACTCGCCGGTGTTTCTCAGCGGCACCGTGCTCACTCTATTTTTAGGCAGTGCAGGAGGGAGGAAGGCAGCTGCAGGGGAAGTGCCACAATGGAGCACGCTGACCCCGCAGGAAGCCCCTCTTCACAAAACCTGACGGGAGCTGTGGCCGGAGACACCGACATCCTTGCAGCAACACCGTCAGCAAAGGGGGCCGGAGGCGAGAGCTGCACCTCCTGATGGGTTCTGAAGGAGTTTCAGGAGCCATGAAAACCATACAGGCAAAAATGTCCCCAGGCGGGGATGAGACATTTCCTTAGGTGAAGGTGTGCAGAAAAAAGGAAAAACAAGCAAAAGAAACCCCCCAGAAGAGTTTCTTGGAAAGGATGGGCCAGCAGATAAAGTTTTGAGGGCTTGCCTGAAGTGGAAGGAGTTTGTTTTGTCCCAGTGGCTGGAGATAATATGAGGTGGAGCAGCTGTGGCAGCTCGGCAGGGAGACAGGGTGGCAAGCAGTGGGCTGGGCTGTGTGTGGGACAGAGGGGCCCCAAAGGGCCTGGAAGTGGTAGGAAGGCATTAATAAATCCTGTACTATGAAGGCTGTCTGCTGGACACCTGCCAAGCCCCAGAGAGACTGATGGAGACTGTCAGATGCTGCATAACTGCTGTCTCATGAAGAACAACATACCAGGAGTGGTGTCCCAAAAAACAATCTGCTCACTGTCACCAGAGGCTGCTAATGCCCAAGAACCAGCCCTTGCCACTCCAGCTTGTACCAGTGAAGCTGCTGGCTTGGGTTTTCAACCCAAACCATGGCAGATTTTTCTATTTTAAACCCTGTGTAGTTCAACTGAAAAGTTTTCATCACAAGTCAGAAAAACAACTTTCCTCATCCCCAAGTGCAGCAGTTTCTGACTTCTTCTCCCATTAGGAGAGTAGAGAGAAGACAAAGCTGAGGTGAGGGCAAGTAATTTCCACATCTGAGAAGTCACTATTCAAGCTAACTACCCCAGTACAGGGGTAACCAGCAGATGCAAGTAACAAGCATATTTGAAGACCAAGCAGTATGATACTGGGACCCCAACAACCAGGTCACCACAGACAGAAGGTTTTAATCTCATTTTTTTTCAAAATAAACACTGAAGGCACCTTTTAGGCTGAATGAATATGACCAGAAGATCACAGTCATAGAGTAGCCCAGGTTGAAGGGACCTCAAATGATCACTTGGTCCAACCTTTTGTGAGAATAGGAGCCTTAGGTGAGACTGCTCAGAACCCTGCCCAGTTTTATCTTGAAAACCTCCAGTGACAGGGACTCTGTTGTGTCTCTGGCAAGGTTTTTCCAGTGAATGATTGCTCTCACTGTAAAAAATGCTTTCCTGATATCGAGATCATCAGGAAAACACAGGACCCACTGGTGGCTAGGAAAGTTTTGCTCTGAAAGCTAGGAAATGAAAGCTCAGTGAGAACCTCAACTGATAGAGGAGACTAAGAAACACAGACATTTGCTGTTTTAGAGAAGTTTTCCAGTGACCTCTGTTCTTTCTTCTTGCTGGGACTTCTGGCAGCTTCAATAAAACAAAACCAATCCTGACCTGCTGAACTCCCAGCCCAGGCAGGCTGTGCAGACCTTGGACTGTCAAGTGAGGCTTCCCGCATCTCTCCCCGCTCTCACTTCACCAGCTCCTCCTCACAGCCAGCACCGCTGTCAAGTGAGGAAACAGCAAGGAGGAGAGGGGAAGGAAGAAGATGTGCACCACGTGCAGCTTCCTGACCGGAGCCCAGCGGATGCAAGCGGTGTGGTGGGAGCAGCAGGAATGCGCAGCCAGGCGGGGGAGAGGGCAGAGAGGACTGCAAACCACAAAAAAACCCTGGAAGGTTTCTGGAATAAAGGCCAGCTTCATTCCCAGGCACAAACAAGCAGCCGTTATGGAGTCGCCTTTTGTTACCGAGGGCCAGAGCACGACAGCCTCTCCTGGGAGGCCGCAGAGCAGGACTCTGCGCTGGAGTTTATTTAAAAACAAGCACAAAAGTATTTACTGAACAATAGCATCTTGTATGAGGAATGCCAGTGGTGTTTCTCCACAGAAATGCCATGCTGAAGGCTGAGAAAGCAAAGGAAGGCAATCCAAGAGCCCAACCACATGCTTTGAATGGTGTTTGCTTTCCCATACCCATCCTTCCCCTCAAGGAATGGGGCTGGTGGGGGGGTCTCTACTTCCAGACTGGGTGCCAGGCAGTAGGAGGACTATTTCACAGCAATCATGGCACAGACTGGAACGACCAAGCCCTTTTCCCAGAAAGCAGCCTGACACATCTTAGCTTTCATTCCTGGCACACGGGGACGATGACGCCTAGTGTGGTTTTGGGCTCCATGTCTGTGAGCAAGGCACCTGTCATCCCCATCCTGAATAGCACATTATCCTCCTCAGAGTCAGAGGAGACTCCTCACAAGCCTCCCCCGGAGACTGGTTAACCCCTAAAATCCTCTCCTCGGTGACAAACTCTTGACTAAAATGGTATTTGCTCCTTCAGGGCTCCACCCGAACTGGCACAATTTGGCATGAGCAAGACTCCATCTGACTTTCACATGCCACTTCCCAGCTCATTTTTACTGCACTTTTCTCAGGGGTTTTACAACAAGCAGTGCTGTTTGCCGTAAACAAAAAGTAAAATGAGAGAGGTATAAACTGCAAGCTGCAGTGCCTATACCATGCTGTCCCCTCACACAGCAGCAGCACATAACCCTGGGAACAGCTGGAGCTGCAGCAACAGGTAAAGAGAGCAAATCATGCACAGCTGTTCATGGTACCACGGCACCTCCACATCCTTAAGCAGCACTACACTGTGATTTCTAACCCTATGGCATGGTTCTCTGATAAGGCAGCAACAAGAAAGATTGCTACAACAGCAAGAAAGTTGCGAGCCTCAGGACATGTATCTTGGAGTTGGAGAAGTCATAGGAGTGGTATCAATACTGCCTGGAGTCCTCTTTCTCCTTTTGAGATGGAGCCTTAGAGCAAAAAGCTTTAAAAGAGAGTCTAAGCACTCTTAGCTTTACCTCCTTATCTGAATTCAAAGCAGGAGCACAGGAACCATGATATAATCTCTTCACTCAAGAGCATCAGGACATGATGATCAGAAAAAGCAGCAGTGTACCAAACACCATCCCCCTTTCCCCAGCACAAGCAAGGCTCTGGGCTGCAGTGATCTCATAAAGCTTTAGGAAAGCCCCCAAACATCAGAGCCAGGGAACTGATAGTAACTGAGCCCTTCTCTTGGTTTGTTCCTAGGTGGGAAAGGGAAAAAAGGCAGCCAAGAGGCCAGCTTAGCTTCCAGCTCAAGCAGATGATGGAGGGCCCATGGAGGGGCCTTTACCTGCAGGCCAGGTAGGAAGCAGGACGCTCAGTTTGGGAGCAGGGAAGGAAGAGAAAAAGGCAGCATTCAGTGTCAGTACTTGCTTTGGCATTCAAGCAGCATAGCTAGTGCCTGCAGGATTGTAAAACCATGTCCTGTCCCTGCTGAGAAATAAAGCAAACAAGGAGAAATAAACAGTCTTAAAAAAAGGACACAATGAAAAAACAAATAAAAGGAGGAACAAGCACAGGACCATCCCTCTAAAAGAGGCAGGGAGCGGGCCAGCCCTGGGCAGCTCTCCTCCCATGCCCCACTATACCCACCAGAGATGCTGTGCAGCTCCAGGCATGGGCCTTCCTGGACAGCACCCTACTTCTCCCCTCATTTCAATCCTCTCCCAGCATCTTTAACTCATTAGTCTAATGGAAGCCAGTCACTGCTCCCAGGTCACCATGGCAATATTTCCAAAAGACAAGAAAGAAATCAAATAAGAAATCCCCCCATGCTTCCTGGTAAGGCCAGGCAGTTCTCCAAGCTGTGCCTGGCCTCCCCATGGGATGGGCTTTAAAAAGAGGCTGAGAGCAGAGGAAGGAGAGATGTTTATTCTCCCAACAGGCTCCCACGGGGAGACTGTGCACATCCAAGTTTTGCAAGCCTCTGAGGAAAAGAGGGAGGCTTCAGTGCCACCCTGCCATTGCTCCTGGCCTGGAGATGCTGAACATCACTGGGCTCATCACCACTGCAGCTGCAGGGAAGGGTGGGACCATCGGACAATGGCAGGGAGACTCCCTCCTACCCCGCACCACCCACTGTGGAAGAACGCTCTTCCCCGTAGCCAAAAAAACGTCCATGATGTTTTTCCTTGCAACTTGGGGGCACGATACAGGCAGGGAGTGGAAAGTCCCTCCAAGGCAGGGTTGAGGCACGAAAAGGATGGCTGCATGAGCCAGCCAGCAAAGGAGGGTCTCCCAGACATTTTTTGTCCACTTGCCCAGTAGAATGGGCCCAGCAGAGCTGGCAGGGTTTTCTTGAAAGTGTGGTGAGAGAGAGGGGGCATGGAAACACAGAGGATTTGCTGGAAGACTACAAGTGGGAAGCCCCCTCCATTCCCCTCCACCCCCTTTCCCAAGGAAAACATTGCTGTGCTGTAGCTGCTAATGACTTCCAGATGGAGCAACAGGGTCACAAAGCATGGAGAGCTCACACGGGGAGATGAAAGCCTGGATGCTGCCCTCATCTCAGGAACAAGGCAAGAAGCAGCCATGGGCACCTCTGTCAGAAAAACAAAGGGGTGGTGGGGAAAGCCCCGAAGAATGTCCTCTTTGGACATTCAGATCCCCTCCACAGAGGTGCCACAGTCAGGTTTCTCCTCCTCTGCCTACCCAAGAAACACTGGAAGGAGACTCAAGTTTTGTAAAGTCAGCAAACCTGCAAGAGCTGGGAGGAAGTCTATGGCACATCTCCAGGACTGGGATGGACAGTGGTGGCACAGCACAGGACAGCCAGGCTGGAACATGCTGGCCCATCCTCTGCTGCCCCAGCCTACAGCACTTCTGGGCATTTCTGCGTGCCCAGGGGTCTCACCCACAAACACAGCACAAATCCCACTGGAGGACTCCTTGTAGGCTTCACATGCTCTAAACATGGAGCAGGTTTTCTAAGGAAAACTGTCAAAGCTACAGGTTTAAACAGCTCTGAAGGGCAAGGAGCCACCTCTGGCACAAAGCCAATGGGAAGGGACAAAGGAAAAGAACAGCTACATCAGTTGTAGCTGGATTGATCTGAACCCAAAATAACCCAATGGTACCAATGTATTTTTAAAGTCATAACCAGTTTTAGTCTGCAAAGTAAATGAACCACAGGGGTTGGTCACAACAAAGGTGGAATGAATTACAATTAAATGCAAATCAAATGGAAATGCAATGAAATAACATGTTGCTGTCTTAATAGAAACTGAATTCAGTGATAAGAATACAAAAAAAATATATTGTACCGCCAGATGCATGGCATAAGCCAGAAAGGAAAGTACTAAAAAGTGTTTTGCCTTAAAACTACTATTTTAAAAATAATTCCAGTGTTATTGAAGGACTTGATCTGACAGTGATTAGACAAAAATCTAGAACAAGTAAATCTCAGCTTTTGGTGTTTTTTCTTTTTCTATAAGGGACTAAATAATTAAATTGTCCTCAAATGTAAGTAAGTTTGTTTCCAAGACAGAAAAATGCATGTACTTCTATTTTTAAAAATCCAAACATTATTTTGTTAAATAATCCATTTTGCTCGGTGTGGTTCAGGGCCAAATGCAAACCTTGGTTTCCACTCCCAAGCACGCACGCCTGGCCACAGCTCATGTGTCTGGTGGAAAATCTCCGACAGGGAGCTTTGACAAAGTAGAGCACAAACGTGTGAGAGAAGAAACCAGTCCTGCACCAGCTGTGTGCGCCCACAGGGATCCCTGCAGCGACTCATGCCAGAACTGGAGCTGGTTTCCCACTGGTGTTTATTACAGAACCTACAGACCAGGAGCCTCAGGATCTTCTCTTGCCCTTTCAGAAAGAGTTTAGGAAAAGATGTGCTGTTGAGTCTAACCCCACGATGCATGGAAGTTGGCACCACCTCTAGAAGATGCCTAACATTTCCAGAGGGATGGGCACAAGGATAGGAGCGGGAACAGAAATCAAGACCTTCTCATTGCTCATGGTGGGTCCACAGCCACCGTAGCACTGCTGACCTCTAGAGCCTTTGCAACACAGAGGAGCTCTGCTGAGCCCCCTCTCCAATGAAAACCTCCCTGAAACCCCAGAAATCACTGCTTCTCTGGCCCATTCTCTGCTGCTCCAGCCCACATCAATGAAAAGGCTAATTGAGCTAAATTAGCTAAAAAGGCTAATTAAGTTATGGATAGAAGGGACAGCTTCTCCACAACCACTTAGCCAACACAAGTCTGTCTGGGTGGTAAGCTGGGATGCTCTGCACTGCTGGCCACATCTGGGACCCATGGCAAGAGTGGCCAAAGCATCCTCATGTGCTGTAAGGACAATGGGCAAACCTGGGGAAAGCTCAGTGACATGTCCCCATCCCTACCCTATGCACTGCCTCTTAGCAGTCCCTACCCCCTCTGCAAGGGTCAGATTTCCCTGAGCCCAGCAAAACCTCGTGACAGGACTTCCAAAATCCTGAAGACACCCATGAAAGCCTGCAAGCAGCTGCAGTTCAACTCAGATATGTACTCATTTGTAACAAAGACTTCAAAGCGTCCCTATGCTTTCTGGCCCATTTATTCTAGACCAGTCTGCATGAAAAGCTGCTTGAACTTGTTTCCAGGGCAGAAATCATTATCCTGGATTGTATTTGTTCTGAGAAGGCTGGTGAAGACAGTCTGATTCACCTCCTGAGAGAGCCTGTGCTCCCATTAGCTGGTGTCCCTTCCACGCCTCAGCAGCACTCGCAGGCACATTCACCACCTTAGTCCCAAAGCCATTGCTGCCCCCAGCTGTCCCCCACCTGCCTCCCTCAGCCTTTGCTGCCTGACTGGCTTGGCAGCTGGATCAGCATTACCTAGGGAACTCCCCCACCAAAAAAAAACCCTCTCTGCTGGGACAGTGACACCCAACAGGATGACAGGGAGAGGCAGCAGTGGCAGCAGCCTCCGTGGCCAAGGTTACCCCACTGCTGTATGCCTGTCCAAAACTTCACACCTCTCCCCTGTGCCACCATGGTCCAGGGAGAAGACACTGCCCAGCAGAGGATTTACTAATAAAACACATAAAAAAGCTAGAGAGAGGCAAAGCAAACCCCTTCCTCACCCCAAAACCACAGCCCAGCTCAGAATGCTTTTGCACTTTTCATTGTGG
The DNA here is from genome assembly GCA_013400515.1 of Erpornis zantholeuca. NCBI lineage: Eukaryota > Metazoa > Chordata > Aves > Passeriformes > Timaliidae > Erpornis > Erpornis zantholeuca. Next base: position 580,860 of record VZTN01018156.1, read on the forward strand.
CTGGCCCTGCTCCCAGGGCCAAGCTAATTAGAGCCACAGGTCGTGTTGCCCTGTCACTTGCTGTGAGCAGCTGGAGGGAGATTTCCTATTTTGGATCTGGCAGGAGAGACCATCCGGCTGCTGTGCTCCATTCCTCGCTGGGCAGCCTGAGGGAAAGGACAGGAAGGGAAGCAGCAGGGACGAGCACCCAGTGATGCTCCCACAGGCAGCCCAGCAAGGGGGAAGTGTGAAATCCTGGGGTGTGGATCTAAGGCAAACAGGAGCTGAGGTTTTTGTTCCTGCCCTCCTCAAAGCATTTCATCCCCAGCAGCCATTTCAAGGAATCACATAACCAAATCCTTGAAGGATGGGGAACCTGGCTTTTTCCTCCCACTGTCATCCCAAGAAAGGGCAAAAGCAGTAAGTCACTTGTTTCTTCAAGATTCCCAGGTGCTCCTAAAACCAGTGACACCACAGCACTCACTGTGGAGAGATCAGAACAGTTCCAATTTGTACTGGTATCTGCAGAGAGAGACCAGCTCAGCCTTCCTCTACGGGCTCTCATAACACACTGAATCACAGTTTTCTGGTTTGTTTGGGTTTTATTTTAATAATGGTATTTTATGTGTAGGATCAGTAAATATCTGAGAGGTGGTTAACCAGTTGTTAGCAACTTATCAATGCCTCTAGCTATCCTGAAGGATGTTTTCAGCCTTGTGACCAACACCTTCCCAGCCTCCAGACAGACAAAGCATTCCAGACACAGTGTTATCCAAGGGCAAGAAGGATTTTGGTTTCTGAACTTCAAATAAAGCAAATAAGGGCATATCAGACCATAAGCCAAGCTCAGATGAAGAACAAGTATTTTCCTTTACAGTTATGAAAGCATGGAACTAAGATGCTCCAGCTACCCCCATCCCTGGTACTGCTTGGTCTTTACAGTGCAGAAGCAGTTGAAGCATTTGCTGGAGAACTGGATCCACAGCCAAAATGAAGTGTCAAAAGCCAGGACTGCAACAAGTGGTTAGGGGATCAGATGGTTTGCATGCCGTGCTGAGGAAAAGCCCGTGAACAAGGGCTCGTTTAACCTCCCGAGCCAGCCCACAAGACAACTCACTCCATGCAGTGCCGAGTGCTGCGGGGTGGGGGTAGCGCTTGTGGGAAACCCCAGCCCACAGGAGCCCCTTCCCTGTGGCTGGAAAGGCGAGCAGGGGAGCAGCTGCCTGTGCCCTGGGGGCTGCTGTGGTGGCCTGGCCTGGGAGCTTAGGGCAAGGATTGCTCCTCTCCTCCTGCTGCAGCCTAAAGTATCATGCCTGGTACTCTGTATCTTCCCTGCTCCCCACAGCTTCTTTCTCCCACTTCCCCATTGCCCTCAAATCCATTCTTTTCCATCTCCCACAACACACAGACACCCTGGAAAAATAGTCTTTAAGAAACAACTCCAGCTTTGGGGCAGGGGAACGGACACAGAAAGAAACCAGGAGATGCCAAATCCCTGCTTTCCTACTTCCCCTTCTCACTCAGTACACACCCTATGATGGAAGTTTTCCTCCTTCGACAGTGTTTATTGCTTCCCCCTGTCCTGCAGCGCCGCAGCAAAGCCTGGCTGGCCTTTAAAAGCCTCCTGACAAATCCTGGGACCAGTGCTCTGTGCCAGACACCAAAAAGTGGTTTGCAAAGGGAAAAAAAAAAACAGAGCTCTGGAGGCCAAGCCCAGATAGGTTCCCATTCCCAAAAGTAGGAACATTGTGTGCATGTGTATATTGCATGCCAGAGGAGAAAAAGAAGGGAGTATCAGTTGTAGGAGAGAGGAAAAAAAGGGGGGGGGAGCAGGGGTGGGGAGAAGCAAAAAGAAATCCCAGCCTTCAGACTCCAGAGGTCTGGCTGGGAGAGGCAGTAACTGAAAGAAATGCTCTGCTGTTATTACTGCATGGAAATTACAGCTGCCAGAAGGAATCCAGGCCAATCTGTTGCTGAATATAACTTTAAAAAGACAGCCAGCCTCAAATCACGGGCTGCTCACGGGTGTCGGAAAGTCAGTGTGGTGATGGGACCCACGGTCCTTCTCCATCGCCTTCTAAACAGCAAAGGCACAGGACAAAGACAAAATAAAAAAGGGTGGAAGAACAAAAGATGCTGCAGGTTCTCCAGATTTGGGGAGAAAGTGTTAACTAGGGAGATAACAGTTGTTACCCCCCAAAAGAAGGAGAGGTTTGGAAAGGTTCCTGGAAAGGAGAGAATTTAACTTCTCATGAGCTCCCTTTTCTGTTTTAAAAGTGAGATCTCCAAAGGGGAAATGCTGCAAATAGAGCTCTGGGTGTGAGGCAGGAGAAGAGAGACAGCAAGAGAGAAAAACCATAGCTCTTTACAGCAGGAGCATCTTCTGTAACCAGGGACAGGCAGGGAGAGGGCTCAGGCATGCTCTTTCATGGGCAAGCAGGGAAATGCAAAGGAAAACCCTTTCCAGAAAGTAATTTTAGCTACAGGTGAGAACAGGACATGGGATCAGATGATGTTCCCAGCCCTGTCAGCCTGTGCTCCAAGCCAGCTCCTGACTGGCAGCCAGCACCTCCTGCAAGCTGCTCCCCCTCGTCTGTGAGGGATCATTGGAGAACGGGGAAAAACAAGGGGTTCCAGCTTCCAGCATGCCAGCATGCTGTCAAATTAACAAAAATCACGCTAAGCTTAACCATAGAGCACAGAGGCTCCACCTGCCCTTCCTGGAGAACATGAGCCACACGCTCACCACGCTTGGCTTCCTACGGGCAGGCACTGTGCCGGCTACTTTTACATCCCTTTGGATAGGAAATGACACACGCTTCCAAGAAGTCCCCCCTCTTCCCAAATGTGCTCTGGAGAGAACCCACTATACCACATCACGTCCTTTTGCATTTTTAGCTGATGTGGATCTGCACTCTACACTGGGGCCACAGCCAACTTTATCAAAGGCTTTGGCTGGCACAGCAGGGGATGTTTTGGAGAGTACAAGGGCAGCGGGAGGTATTTTTATTGTGAACTCCTTGTTGCTCACCTGGAGCTCTCTGCCCTGTTTTTGCCCTCTCTGCAGCCCACCCTGGGACACAACACCCAAGCAGCACCCCCACAGCTACTCACCGACATAGAAGGTGTTGGGGGCCTGCTTGTCCCCCAGCTGCAGGTACAGGATATTCGTTGTCTGCGAGTCATGGCGGAGCCACAGGGCCACTCCCAGGATGATGCCTCCGGCCAGCTGGGGAGAAAACAGGGGGAAGCAAGGGTTACCCACTGCTCCAGCCACATCAGACCCAGACCGGCAGTTTTCTGATGGGAGCAGGCTTGCTTTTCATCTTCCCACAAATATACAAGAACATCCTTTCTAACCATCATCCCACCCCTGCAACACGCTTTGTGCCCCACAGATCAGGAGCCAGATGATCATTCCTGCTTTATGAGAAGACCCCTCATTCTGGGGATGTGCAAAACCCTTTCCAGTTCTTGCAGGAGGTATTTTATTATTCTACTTAAATTGAAAGCTCCACCTTACCCAAGCAAAAGGAGCAGTGCCTCTAAGGTTTTTAGGAGAGCTTTTCAACAGAAGCTAGGATCAGCCCCAGTTATTCCCATTCTCCAATGGGCTGCTACCACCCCATTTCATATCTCTGTGAGGTCCAAAGAGAAAGGGGGGGAACTGTCCATTTTTTCCCTCTGCCCCCAAGTCTTGCATGCACACTACTTCCCATCCAGGCTTCCAGTTGAACACACCTAGCGCTCCTCTGGCACACAGGGCTTTCCTTAGTGTCCTAATACAGCAATTGAAGTGGAGAAAGGCATGGGTTCAGGCCAAGGCACCACCACACCACTTTTGAGGGCCTCCAGGGTGAGACTGCTGCCTTGCCCACACTGTCAAACAGCAGAAGAGCAGGGCAGCTACACACACGGGTGCACACCGACACGCAGGACTGACCAGGGCAAGGACAGAAACACACTCCAGATGTGGGAGGAGACATTCTGCATATGGGACATCAACTCAGCCACTGGGATATTTATGCACAAACAATGGGAAGTTTTATGACTGACTTCCTCACCGTTTTCTCTTTCAGGGAGGGGCTGGGAATGGCAGAGGAAGATGGGAGAAGATAGAGGGCACTACAGCAGGGAAGGTGTCACTGAGAGGAAGAGCATTTCCAGCAGGTCTCACTGTGTTCTCTGTGACATCCCCCTTCCATTTAAAAGCATAAGAGAGAGGGGAAAAAATATAAACATCTGGGAAAAAACCCAAGAATTCAATATCACTGCTGTGAAATGCTGAAATTACCTGCTCAAATGCCAGTTTAATTTTGGGTGTTCTAAATCCTTGAAGCCATTCATTCATCTTAAAAAAGGGAAGATAACTACCAAAGAGTACAGAAGCAGAAATACGATTTTTCTAAAAGGCTTTGAATCAGGTCAGCAACAGGCACGATAGTCACCATGAAGGTCACATTAAAAAAAAAAATTAAAAAAAAAAAGCAGGGCTTTTTTAGTAAAAGTACAAAGTCTCCAGTTGTGCAAGCTCAACAGGGAACACAGGAGGACTGGGATCTGCAAGTCAGGCTGTCGATGCAAGCCTGGTTTTGCCCCTTGGGAGCTCAGCTGGTGAGCTTGCTCATTTCTACATATCATAGCCACAAGATTTTTCCAGGAGTGCCACTGAAGCTGGGGCAAACCCACACCATTTGTTCCAAACTCACAGGGCAAAGTGCTCTCAGGGCTTTTCCACCATCAGAGGGAGAAAATCCCCACCAGCTCCTGGAGAGCAAAGGAAAACTTTGGTTGTCCCCAGTCTGCCACCAAAGTAATCAGCTTTTAACACTTCTCCCACAACAACCAATGCAACTTCCCCACTGGCACAGTCCCTTGTCCCTCCTGCACTGGGGCCAGCCTGAGGTTCTCCAAACACTGGCAATGGAGAAAAGTCACGAAAGCCAGTCTGTGCTCAAGTCCAGCTCCAAATAAGGCAGGTTGTGGCTTTGCACAGTTACCCAAATCCAGCCTGGCATGGCTCATTCATTGTCTGAGGGCATAACAAAGTTTGTGTTTTTACCCTCAGAGGAAAGAATATGCCCCCAAATCAATCCATGCCACTCAAAGTAAAGCTCTCTTGTTAGCTGCTAGGAGAGAAGAGATCCAAAGGAAGGTTTGGATTTCTGTGCTGGCTGGAAGAGGTAAAGAAAACAGGCTGCAGCCTTTTTTGTTTTGGTTTTCCCCCTGCAAGGACACATTACTCTGCCCTGACGTGCTGCCCTCCACACTCAGCAGTACCCACCCCAGCACACCCTGCCACCCATGGCGAGGATGGGGTGACACCAGAAGCTCCTTTCCAGCCAAATTTGCCTTGAAACACTCAAGAGAGCTGAAAGCAGGCTGCAAGCTATCCTTAAGATACTTTTTAATCATTTGGGAACAGCAGCTAAAGGGGTGGAGCCTCTTCTAACACATCAAACCCACCCCAGCAGTGAGGTCTGCCTAAGACAGCCAGCTGAACCAACTCCAGATGTTCCCGGTTTCATCCTGAACGCGCCCCGGGAACATCACACACCCCTCCCGCACCGCCTGACTCCATTTGCATTTTTACAGAGCATGGAAGACCTCTGAATGGAAGTTTTAATCCAATAGCAGCTGGATTTCTTAAAAGAAAATGACATTCACTTACTAATGAAAACAGGGCTTGGGCTATGATGAGTAACTTTTTCCATGAAAACCATACATCCTCCCACCACCAAGAAGCCCAAAACGGAATTAAGCCGCTTTCTTCCCAAAGTAAAGAAAACAAGAGGGAGAAAACACTGTCAGCTTGCCACAGTAACTCTGCCTGCCTGGGAGAATCTCCTTTTTAAAAGAACAACTTGTTCCAGATAAAAGCTTGATGTTTTCTTCTCCTTCCATCCTACAACTGCTGTTTGCCAACACGAGAGCCCAAAGAGCTCCAACCACCAAAGGCAGCACCACACTCATCTCTAGGCTGCACATCCTCATATGTGCCACTGTTTTTTTCTGCCCTGGGTATCTCTAATCTCACACAGCTTATCCCACTGATCTTTGTGTTCCCAGCTTGTCAGACAGCCATGTTGCAGAGTCCGGGGCCATCACTTGTCTTGATACACTTAGAGTGCCCAGCACAGCTCTCCATTTCAATTTTTGGGGACTGCAATAATCTAAAATCTGCAACCTCAGCAATGCCAGCAGCATGTCAGACTTTGATCTGCTTTCCAAAAGCTGACCTCCCCAGCACGCTGCTCTCCTGCCAGCACCATGGCACTCATGGAAGGCACATCCCTGGTGTTCCCCAGGATGGGGCTGGTCCCAGAGCTCACACCCTGAGCAGCTTCCCGGCACAGCAGAGGTGGTGTTGCAGGCTCCGACGCTTCCTCTTTACTGCTATTTTCCAGCTTCCAGAGATTTATTGCTTCTTCCACAGACAGCTAGACTTTTCCAGCTGGATCCTGCCTGCCGCCCGAGGCTTGCTTTTTCAGGAATGCTGTTCCTGGTTGACACAGCAGGAGAAAATCCCCATTGAATGCTGCCTAGGGGAGGGAAAAGGCAGGGCCCATGTCCCCAAGAGGTGATGGGATGGTACCCCACATCAGGGGTATCACCAGATGAGCAGCACAATGAATGCAGATGTGCAGTCCTGGTTTGCTGTCCAACCCATGGTGCACACAGTGAGGCTCCTTCCTGGACTGAACCTCACTAATGGACATGCTGATCACCCTAAAATTTCCAGATCTAGATGTGGGACAAGCCCATTTTTCACAGCTTAGTCACTCCTCCTCTCCACAAGAAATTCTTATGAATTAGGGTTGCAAGGAATGACCCCATTCCCCTTTTAATGTGGTGTACCCCACTTCTGAGCTGCCCCCACCTTAACCTGTTGCCCCCTAAAACTCACATATGCCAGGATGTGCATCACCTCCCCGGTCCCTTCCGCTGCCCCCAGCCTTTTTCCTCCTGCTCCCTTCCCTCCACCCTTCTCTGAAATAGATTTCCTGGAAGGGAGGAGGAGAAGAAAGAAGTTCTGGCTATAGGGCAGCTTGCTGGGCATGCCAAAGCAAAGCAGACAGACATTCTGTGGCTCAAGTCAGCAAAGGAGGGAAGTGGGGGTGCCAGCAGTTTCATGATGCTGCATTTTAGCAGTGCCACTTCCCACAGCCATGGCTGGTCCTGCCCCCTGGTCTGCTCAACCTGAGTGAGCCCAAGGGCTGGGAGAGGCTCTCACCTTGCTGCAAAAATGCTGCTGGCAGAGCTCATGCCACAATGCCTGGGAAATACCACAGTTAATAACAAGATGCAGGATGCTGCCAAGAAAGTTTAATGAATTTTAGCTGGTTTATGATTAAGGTAGATGACTGGAGATTGTTAACAGGTTTTTACGCTGCAGAGGTTTGCAGCTTCCCTTACACCATCTGGAAGGAGAGCCCTTCATGAGGACAGCACCCAGACCCCACCTGAGAAACCCAGGCAGGGCTCCCTAGGGCTCCTCTCCAACACAACCTGCAAAGCAGCTGAGATAGAGGAACAGTGAATCCTCCTCCTTTGCCACGTGGGGAACCAGGATGCAGAAAAACAAAGTGGCTTGCCAAGGTTGAAGTATCCTTTCAAGCAAGAAGCCCCTCATATGGCCAGGAACGAACCCCTAATTTGGGGTTGAATGCTTTGCTCTCTGGTCATTTGTGGGTCTCTAAGGGAGGCAGCAGGTATACTCTCCAATACATGCACTGTAAATACTGAAACATCATTCTGTTGCTGCAGCCAGCATGAGTGGGGAAGAAGTAAGGACACAGACTCATAACTTCAAGGAAATTATTTCGGGAAGGGCAGTATCAGCCCTTGCAAGATTCATGCTAGCACCTTACAGATTCTGCACTACCAGCCTGAGGACTGAGGCAGGCAAGAGATGGACACATGGAATGTGCCCGGGTAGCACCATGCCTTCCCACAGCCTGCACATCACCTCCTGGGTGAATTCCTTTTCTATTGCAACAGCTGCACCTCATGGAACTGCTGAAAGGGCATGGGGTGCAGCAAAGGGCTGACAGCTGAATGGTGGCCCAGGAATGCGGGAACTTGGGCTCAGTGCTGTGACCATCTCCATGTTACGATGGCAAGTCTTCACGCCAAACAGTCACTTGAAGTTTTAAGGTGAGAAGCACTAGAGAAGAAACACCAATGTGCTGCTTGTTGGGGGGGACTGTGGGATGCCCTGGGGCCTCCTGAGAAGGTGCAAGCAGGGGAAGGGACTTCAATCAGAGATGCAGTTGCAGTTGGACAGCCACACAACACAAAAGCTTATCTTGGCACAGGCACTCACAGGCAGGAGTGGCAGATAGGACTGTGACAGCACAGTCCTTCTGCTGCCTTCCACAGCCATCGCGCTCCACAGCCACCAAACCTCAGGCTGAAAGTTTGCAGGCAAGGCCTGCCCGGGAACTGCAGAAAAGGTGTTTGGGAAGAGCGCCGTGCCCTGCAGGCAGGAGGAGGAGAGCAGCCTGCAGCCCTGCTCTGCTCCCAGCAGCACACCTTCCAGCAGCGGCTATTAATAGAGCTGCCAGCCAGAGCGAAATTCTCCACTGGTGCCTATAGTTACCAGCCCTACAACACTGCAGAGCTTTTCAAAACAAGCTCCAGAGGAACACTCCCGGAGGAGCAGCATGCCAGAGGCCAAATAAAGCTTGATGGATGGGAGGAGAATGGGAATCCAGCACCAAAACGCAGGAGCGGGGTCCTATGATGGGGAGCACTGTACCCCAGCCTGATCCCTGCTGCAGACAGAAGCAGCACTTCCCAGGGTTTAACTGCCCTCAGCAGAGAGGAAAACAATCTGAGATACTGCTTTAAAATTAATTTGGCTCCATACATAAGCATTTAATGACAATGGTGATACAACTGCTTTCCCTTCTTAATAGTACAGTGAAACGCACTTCTACAGTGCAGGATCAAAGGGTTTCTCACTGTTAATGCTCTTGCAGAAGATAAGCATTATGGTGGCTGATAGGAGAATAATCTCAGGAAGACAGAGCAATTCCCATTCCAGCCAGCAGCACTCCCTCCCTTCAGCTGCAGCCCAGCCCATGAAGTGCAATCGGGTACCCCCACGGAGCAGAGTGCACCCACCTCTTCAAAAAACCTTCTGTACACAGAGACGTCAGAAGAGGTTTTGTAGGTGATGGAAGGACAGTGTTCACTTGACAGAGAGCCCTAAAACACATCCCAGAGACATCAGCAACAAAACTTGAGTCCAGGTACTGAGCCTGCTAAGGAAACCCCTCCCTTGCCCTTCAAAGCCAGGTATTAAGTATCTGCAGGGTCAAACACACAAGGGAATAAGATTGCCTGTACATCAGCTCAGGATACCAAATCCGGAATCTGTGGAAGGAGATGCTGGGCCAGCATCAGGTCCTTGCTGCTCACCAGGCTCTCTGTGATTCCCAGGGAGACCAAGAGCCCAAGCAGCCAAGCACTACCACAGGGAGCACTGCAGCAGTGCTTGACCCAAGCCTGCACCCACAACAAGATGCAAGCTACAAGAGTTATTTCAAACCCATGTTTCAGAGCTACAGGAAACAAGAGATCCTCCATTCTTCACTTAAACCTGCAAACAGTGGTACACAGCCACCCTCCTCACCACAATGGGAGGGTCATGTGCCAATCAGCAAAAGCGTTACCACAGGACGACCGCCACAGGGAGCTGCCACCTCCCCTCACCGTCACCTCTCATCACCAACACCAAGTATCTCTGTGCAGGCTTTGCAGACTCCAGGGTACGGTTGACAGATCTTCCGGTGTTGCACAAGAAAATACGCAGCTCCTCTATAGACCCCTTCCCTTTCAATCACCCCTCTTGAAGCAGACTCTCACTTCCACCTTCCCTCTGATCTTGTGCTTCCTTCCCTTTGCACCCAGACTGTACCACATCCCCTCAAAACACGGAAAAGAAGAGTTACACAGTGCCTGGAAAATGGCATTAGGAGCAAGCTCTTCCTTTTAATTAGACACCTCTCTGGTAGGGCAGCCAGTGGTGCTCTCAACCTGGAAGGCTGCCATAGGCTGTATTAGCAAATAAGCTTGAGCAATCCTTCTCCAAGCAAGTCAATTCCTCCTTGGTTATGTTTAATTATATTTTAAAATAGCTCGCTGGCTTCCTTCAGCCTCCCCAGGGACTCTTTGCAGCAGTGGTCAGTTTAGCCCCACGCACTGAGCTCTGCTGTTGTGTTTGGACAATTCAGGAGAGCAGTTAAAGTTCAGCCATCTTCCAGGGATGGGATGGAGAAGCAGCTCCACCTGCCAGATGCCCAGCCCTTCTAAGGGCTGCCCAGCACACCAGCCAAACCGCCCAGTAACAGCTACAGCTCCCTCTCACAGGGCAGAGCATCCACTCGCCACCAGCCACCCCAAGGTTTCAGGACAAGTTGGGAGCACAGAAAAACTTTTGTCTTTCCAGCCCTGTGTTTTGCTAACCAGCTGAAGTCCCCAGGTGCTGACCATGGCCTCCTCCACCACTTCATTAGGTGGATACCACTGTGAAACACATGGGGATCCTCTCTCCTGGGACAGGCATCCATTTGCACTTGTGGTCCATGCAGCAGCCGCTGCTCCCTCAAGAGCAACCTTGGACCAAGCACAATCTTGGCATCTTCTTCTCAAGAATGCGTGCACAAAGGAAAAGCAATCTCAAAAAATCAAATAAAACCTAAACATCTCAGGTACACTGAATGAGGAGCTGGCAGCAGAATCACCTTTTCCCTTTGCTTTTTCAACACAGCAGTTTTGTGAAATTCCCCCTGCGCTGCCAGGGGAAGGAAGGGGGAGGAAGCCAGAGGGGTGTCAGTTTATTTACACTCCAGCAGGATAGCAGGGCTACATAAAAAAGTTATCAGAGTAAGGCTGCGAATTGCTTCCTTTTTTTCTTCTTGGGCACTGGAACAAGCTCCTGTGCAGCACAACATGGTGCCTGCCAAACTTCAGGCTCTGCCTCTGGCTTGTTTTCATCAGCGGCACCCAGAGTCAGCTGCGCACTAGGCAAATCATAAGCAAATAAGCACGAGGAGCCCATCAGCCCTTGCATAATAACCAGCTGGCAGGACTAAAGGGCTGCAGGTGCCCTGTCTCACACCTCCCTGTGGTTAGAGGTGGTGTCCCAACACAGCCAGCCTGTGGCAAGGGTGCTCAGCTCCACGTTCTGTCCTTAAATGCCACCCCGTGAAAAGGACCATTGCTATCAACCAAGGTATTCCTCCCCAGCAGGGAGTGCAAGGTTGGCAGCTAACCTGCCTCTGTGGTAAACCTCAAATTCCCCTCAACTACTAGCTTAAAAAACAACACAAAAGGGCTTGAAAATGCCAAGATCTGGTATTCAACCACCATTCAGCTGGCCAGCCTCACAGAAAGCATTGTTAATTCTAATGAAGTCCAGGCTCCCAATCGGCACAGGAGACAGTGCAAGAGGACCAGCAAGTCCAGCACTGGGAGCTATTTTGGGGAACCAGTAGGTCCCAGCTCACAGGCACCCCCTCCTTGGGAAGAACTGAAGCATCCACCCCCAGAACTCACAGGCTCCAAAGAGGTAGGGTGAGGCACCAGAAGTGTAACAGGGAAATTATACAGATTGGCTATTCCTTGTGGAAGCAAAACACCCATTTATAAAAGATCAGCTCTTCTGCAAGACTTTGAGGTGAACAACTGATCTCGCTGAGGAGTGGTGGCTGCGCAGAGCCCCCAGCATCCTTCCTGCCACCCAGGAGACCCTTCCTCCCTCGCAAGCATAGACGGCAGCTTCTTCGACAAGAATGGCAGGAAATCAGGACCAGAAGGGAAGAAAAAACCCTGGCATAAGCACAGTAACTCGGAAGAAACAACACTTCACATACAATCCTACCAGCCTCCATCCTGCCATTTTAAGAGTGGAGGAAACGGTTAAAAAAGAACAACCCAGAACTGTCCCACATTCACGCAGCTGGCAACACATCAGGTATCAATTAACACCGTTGTCATCAGAGTTTGTCATCTCCCCCCTGGCCAGAGTTATACCCAGAAACAAGGCGAAAAGGTCTGAAGTGAGCACTCACTTGGTTAAGCCCTACACCTCCCACAGATGGGGACCCTCGGAAAGAGCTTCCCCAGGCAGCCTCAGGGAGGATTCAGCAGGCAGAGGCTCCAGCCAGGCAGTGCAACGCCAGTTGCCAAAAAGCAGGGTTTGCTCTGGAAGGCACGGATCCCTTTCCCACCTCTCCAGCCCGCCTTGCTACATTCACTGCTGTAAGCAACCATTAAGAAAAAAGAATCCCAAATCCTGAAGAACAGAGCTGGGTGTCAGACAAGGGGCGCAGGGCTATCGGACAAGGGGCATCCAAGCGGTGCCTAGCCTGGCAGGGTGGGGCTGTACTCAATTCCAAGATAAAAAAGCTTTTCGTGGAATGGAAACCAGCGTATTTAAAACGCGAAACCAGCAGCCTGCTCGGGCATATCTCGTTGCCCCCGAGCGCAGGAGAAGGGAGAGAGCGACTCTCGCTAGCCAACCTCCCGCTGCCCGAGAATGCTTCTAATCGGGACAAACCTGGTTTGCAGAGAAACCGGGATACGCCGATTTTTGCTAAATTAGCCGCATGTCTAGATGGATTATTTCACGAGAAACTTTCTCAGGAAAGGAAGCCTCTTCAGCCTGGATAGAATTTGCATCCTAAAATAACTTCCCGGGCGGCGGGGGCAGCGGTCCCCGGCGCGGGGCCAGGGCGGCCGGGGCCAGGCTCTGCCNCTCCCTGGCTGGGGAGCGCCGCTTTCCCCCAAGGCAAACCCAGAGCAAGAGGGGCTGCGGAAGCCCCCCGACCCCGGCTCTGCCCCCCGCCCTTCCGCTCCGAAAGGCGCTCATAAACATCTGTGGCGGCTGGAGGCGAGCATCATAAACGTCTTCTCCAACCATCCTACGATTCTACCTCCCTCTCTGCATATCTATTTTAAAAAATAGACATAAATAGATATACACGTACAATTACATATATACGCATGCATTAAAATAAAATAGCAAAGGATAATCAGCCCCTCTGTCCTCCAGAAAAAAAAAAAAAAAAAAAAAAAAAAAAAAAAAAAAAAGCAGCCCCTAAGGCACATCCCAGAGAGCAAGTCTCGATGCTGGGGGGCAAGAAGGAGGCTAACCCCAGGCGCAGGCAGACGAGCCATACCGCAGCCCCCTTATTTAAAGGCTGGGGGGCTCAGCCCCCGCTCCCCGCCGCCCCTGTGCTCACCCAGAAGATGAAGTTGAAGACGAAAAGGAGGTATTTGATGCACTTGGTGCAGCCTTCCACTCCCATGGCGACGTCTCTCCCAAATCCGTGCAGCCGGGCTGAGCGGGCAGCGGGGGCTGCCACACCAACCCCCCTGGCCCCCCGAGACTGGGGGTCGCCTGCTGTTTTCCCCTTTTTTCTTCTTTTTGTTATTTTATTTTTTTACATTTTCCTTCCCCACTTACCCAATTTCCATCTTTTTCCTAACTCCTCTTTTCCTTTTTGCTTTCCCCCCCTTTTCTATTATTCCCCTTTTCTTCTTCTTTTAAAATTTTCTCTTCCCTTCCCTATTTTCCTTTCCTCCCTTTTTATTTTTGCCCCTCTTCCTTTTATCGTCACTAATTTTTTTCCTTATCTCGTCCCCTCATTTTTCTTTTTTCCCTTTTTTTATATGTGCTCTTATTTGTTCCTTTGTTTTTCCCTTTTGCTCACCCTACAGGCACAGCTCACAACAAAGTTTCCTACACACAAGTAGGAGCCACGGGGGCAGGTGTTGGGGGGCTGTAGGAACACTGCCTCCCGAACCTGACCACCATCCCTTAAAACTCACTGCCACCTCCTAAACATCACCAGGCAGCCTGGGGTGCAGGGGGAAACATCTGTGAATAGGTGCAGGGTGCAGGAGGTTTTGGATTTGTATACAGAAAAGTTTGAGGGTACATTCATGAGGGGATTCCCCCCCTCCCACACCAAAATAAGAGCAAAAGACTTTTGCATCAAAACTCTCAGTTTGAAATTCAGAGAAGCATTTCCTCATTTCCCTTTCTGTACTGCTCTGCTGAAAGTTTTTGTCTAAGCTTCTGGCTTCAGTACTGCAAGCAATTGCATCAAGTTCAGTAGAACCACTCAAGATATTTTCCCTTGGTTACTGGGTAACAAGAGCATCAGGGGGGCTTCAGAGCTGTCCACTAAAGAGGTTTGGGTCACACATACCAACAGGCTTGGGAATCTTAGTTAACCCCCTCCCCTCCCAAAGCTGCTCAGTAGAAGCATGATGAAATTTCTGAAGCTTTCAGCTAAGGCCCACTTTGGCCTGCTTGTTAAATCCCTAGAAATATAAATCATTCTCACCCCATGTCATGCTTCCAGGAAGCTCATTCACTTCTCCCAGGGTAGGGTAGTAAGTTGCACAACCAGAGCAGAGAAAGGCATCAGTGATCAGGTCCAGCCAAGGTTGGCACCTCATCCAGCTAAACATGAACCTGGCACCCGCCCGCAGCGTCTTACGTGGAAACCTGCCCTCTTCCTGCCTGGGCACTTCCCTCCAGTGAAGGATTTCAGGGAGCAGCATTGGAGCCAAGTATTTTCACATTCTGATAGAGTCCTCCCAGCCATGCATCCCATAGTCAGGAATGAGCTGTTAGCTATCACACATTTCCTACACACGTATGTTGAAAACAAGTCGGCTTCCTCCAAAATCATTCCATTGCCCTCAGGGATGAGTTGGTCCAGGGCTTTGTCATGTTCATCAAAACTTTCCTTGCCCCTCAGTAACAGCCCATGCACTACATGGCAGCAGGGACCAGGAATGAATAGAAGTTGGCCCCGTTCCCTAATTACTTATGCTGAGTATGTCCCCAATTGTGGGCTTGCCATGGATTCATAACCCCTTTGTCTCTAAGCCACATTCACTCATCCAGAGTTACCAACAAAGCCGGAGGTTCACCAGGCTATTTACGCATGTAACTGCTGCCCTGAATTATCAGCATGACCCATCTGGTTACGGCAATAGCTGTAATCCTGCGTGGCTCCTGCTCATCAATCCAAACGATAACGGCAGGATCCCAAAGCTGCCCACTTGCCACGTCACAGCGTCCCACAATATCTTCTTTTCTGCACCTCCATCCTTTACAGTGATAAATAGTAAAAGAAAAATACACCCCCACCAAAAAAAGAAAAAAAAAAAGAGGAAAGAAGAAGAAGAAAAAAAGAAAAAAAAAAGGGAAAAAGAAAAAAAAAAGAAAAAAAAAAGAAAAAAGTGTAGGTTAAAGGTTAAAGACAGAAGACTATATGAACCCAGAAGCCTCTTGTGTGCTTAGGTAGCTGCTCCCAGATAAACTTTCGGAGATGCTGCTTCGAGAGTCTGTGAGTGGGAGAGGAAAGAACCAGCAGCAGTAAGGCCTTCAGCAGCAGCAGCCGATGAAGGAAAATGACTCTCAAATCAACTTTTGTGCCCTGGAGAGCAGGCAACCCTAGCTGCAATCACTGCCATAAGGTTGGCATTGAAACTGCATCTAGGGACTTTAGGATTGCTTGTTTGCGTTTTTTCCCCACTGTTGCTTTTAGTTTCTTGATTTCTGGCCTTTCAGCGACTATATTGAGGAATGAAGGAAAATGGAAAACAAAAAATAAACTTTTTCATATCCTCCAAAAATTGTATTAGCCAACAATTTGGTTTGGAGCCAACACAGTCCTATTGCTGGGACCTTCCCTCAGGTTGTGTTGGAGCATGAGTTGCTCAGAGACAGCTGTGGCCCTAGCAGGGGCAGCAGGAGCACCATCCCACCATCTCCTACATCAAGAAGCTCCCTGTTACAGCCTAAAGCCTACTGGCTTTAAACTGGCCATGCCAACAAAGTCTTCTCCAAGAACTGGAAGTGGAAAAGGGTTTCAAACTTTGTCCTTTTTTTGTTGTTGTTGTTATTTTAAGCAGCTCAGCTGGGTACATTTGAAAACTTTGGCCTTAAGGTACAAGAAGAAAAACCCATCACCACAGCACAGTGACAAGATAACATATACAGTTTCCCAGGACTGTGTATGATTTCAGGTGTTGTATTCTCATTTCTCATGTCTCATACTAATTTCTCACACCCCATTACTTGCTGTACAGCCCATAAAGTACCACAACTGCCTTCCCAAAGCTCTCAGCAGTTTTACCACCTCTTTATAAATAAGTAAAGCTAATTTGCAAAAATTTAGTTTGTGTCTGGGTGTCACATGGCAGTATCGAGTGTGAGTGCTATGAATAGGGCTGATGACTTCCCTCTTCAGGAGGAAAAGCTGGTTTGAGTGCTCAGGGCACGCAGTCATTCACAGAGCAGCCAGCTGCAGGCACAGCTATGAGGAAGCTACCTCAACCCTTTTATCACTGAAAAAAACCCCCAAAACCCTCCAAAAATGTTTTTTAAAAAAGCCCCCAAACTCCAAATGAAAAAAAAATCCACCCCAAGCGGCCATTTGAATGTGCTTCTGCAATTGGGTTTGCAGGCAGAGTGAAGCAGCCGAGAGCAGAGGCGCTTGCAAGTGTTTGTTTCTGTCTGTTGGACCTGGGTAGTTGGGGTTTTTTGTGAACTTGTTTATAAAAGTCAGTGTCATGCCTGTGGGTTTTGGCACCTCTGGGTATGACTCACCAGGGTCTGTTAGAGCAGATGCTGCCTCCCAGTTGGCGTTTAACGGGACATCCTTTACCAGAGAGACTCAGCAAACCCGACCCCTGAGACTTTGAGCCTGCTTATTCTAGAGAGATGCCCACCTGCCTTCCAGCAGCTTCCCCTTTAAACCCCTTCTGTTTCATAAAAAGTGAGGGAGGGGGCTGAAGGGAGAGGACAGACACATGCTCCCCACCTCTTACACGGGCCTGAAGAGCTGGCAACCAGGACGTGAATTGATTTCCATCAAGGCAGGCTCTAAACACCCACTGACCAGGGTCTCCGGGAGATTTGGGAGAGCAGATGGGAATCCCTTATTCACTGGGACCACAGTATGGCTACTGATGCCATACTCTGGCTGCATGCCTTGGGCTTGCATGGCAATCCCCTGCCCTCCTCAGCCAGCACAAAACTGATGGATAAACCATGGGAATAAATGCATATCATCTTGCTGGTGAGATCCTAGTTAGATTTTAACCACTACTTCTTAATTTTATTGCAAAATACAACAGAAATAGCCTGAATTTCCAATTTACCTCTGGTGGTAAAAAATCCAAACAATAGCAGCATCACCAAATAGAACATAGGAGCTTTGAATAGGACATTTTGGAGATGCATAATAAGTAACACAGAAATTCGTTCTGTGGGAGGCTTAATAGTCCCAGAGCACAGAGGGGTAACTTCCTAGGCAGCCAATGCTCCGTAATATTGTTTTTTAAGGAAGGGACTTGAGCAAGTGCAAACTGCAGTGTATGTACTGGCCTATGGCAATGGAAAGGTGAAGCTCTGTACCTCAGGAGAGACCCATCGACAACCCTGGGGAGCCAGCCAAAGCCTTCATTTTGAACAGAAAAAAACCAATATGAGGAATCTTATTCCCGTATCTAAGGGGATATTTTCAGAATACCTTTTCTGTGCCCCAACAGGAGTGGTTGGTACCTGCTCATCCAAAAATCCCCATGCCCACCTCTGCAAGTTAAGCTGTGACAGTCCTGGGGATTATGCTTGCCTTGCAGCCTCAGGGGAGGGGATGCAGCAAGCAGAGACCTGTAGCTGAGCCTGAAGTTTCTGTTTCTAATAAACTCAACAAATGGTTCCCATCTGCCTGGGCTGTCTCCCTGCCATCTTTAAATATTTATATCAATGTATCTATGGTGATAGGTCAGGTTATATAAGCGGCGGGGGGAAGGACAGCATCAGCTCCTGCTGGAGCTACAGCCGAGGGAGTGAAAACATGAGCAGGTTTCCCATTCAAGCAGACGCTCTCTCTTCTCAGCTCATGAGCCCAGAAAGTGAACATTCATTTTTCTCAGGGCATCAGAGAGGGCTGAGCCACAGCTGGGCTGAGCTGTGCTTTGGGAGGTGACATGTGGGAGAGCAAGAGCCCGGCCCATAGACGCAGAGAGCTCTTACTGTATAATCGATGTATAATTCATTAGGAGGTATAGCTTATTGCTGATGTAACAGGGCTAAAAAGAAACGTCCATGAGCAAGCTGCTGCACACAGGGGTTAAACAATACCACTTAGTGATGCTGAGGAAAGACAAGGTGGGATTTTGTCTTGGGGTAATATAAACAACCCAACTAACTGACTGCCAGTGACTCCACGGTGAGCAATGCAGGAATATGCATCTTCCTGGCAAAAAATGCTGGGAAGGACCTTTATTTTTTGCTTGCTGGAGTCTAAGAGAATAGCAACTAGAAGACAGCCAGGTTTTAGCTCTTTGTGGGCATCTCCAGGCTCATTATTTCAATTATTTCTCCTAAGGTGTGCCCCTTCCTCACAAGCTGAACAACCACCATATATATCTCTTCTAGATAAAGAGGTGGGTTTTTTTCTCCTAGACCCTCCTGGCAGGGATAGATACGCAGTTTGCCTCCAGGTATAAATCTGTTTGATGGATCTCCAAACGCCAGGTGATGAAGGTAGCAGTAGCTTTGTGCTCGGGGTGAGAGGGATGGCATGGTGGGGGAGTGGAGTGGCCAGCAGGCCTGCAATCAGTCATGGATTTGGCAGATGAAGCCAAAAGCTGCAGAACACACATGGCCTGTGTTTTTCCTAAACAGCCTCCAAGACTTCTCCAGAGCTCTCCCTCCTCACTCCCAGGCTCTTCCTCACTGTCCCACACATGGTTACATCTCTCAGTGTACAGGTTTGATTCTTGCTTCCACTTGCTCATTCACCCAGAAGAGGAACTACATAGTTAAGAAATAAACCAATTTTCAATTGCATTTTGCTAACAGAGAGAGCTGCAATGACACTACATGTGAAAGTTGCAGGATGTGTGTGATCTAACTGTGTATTCACAGCAGCTTCTGACCCTTACCTGCTTTCAGCTGTGCTGGCAGAGATCTATGTGTGGCATCTTCCACCTCTGGCTTTATTTCTAGAGAAGAATTACAGCCAGCTGCTTTTCCAAATGCATTGCTTCTGCACCTGGTTAGAAAAACATGTGTCTATCAACTATTACGTCCAAAAATATTTTGTGTGTCTGCAGCTCATAAACACAGCTTTACCTTGGCAGGAGATAGCTTCCTTACCACCCCAGTACTGCACGGGTCCACCCAAATTTGCCAGCTTCTAAAGCTTTGGAAGGACTTGCTCAGAGCAGTGTCTTCTCTAGGAGCATGCTGCAGGCATGAATCCAAGCTGCATAGTGAAGCGGTTGTTGCACAAGGAAGTTGTATTTCAAGGACAGTGGGAACTCGCAGACACGTGGTCAAAAGGGCAGGAAATAACAAACCAGTTTGGAGTCAAGACAATACACCACAAGGCTGAAAGATTCTCACTCTCGTCACCAGCAAATCCCTGTAGAGAGATACTGTATTATTTAAGCTGTGCTTTCCACAGGTGCTCTGAGCATCGTATGCTACCATCAGAGCAGGCGCTGGGAAAGCTCCTCTGGCTCATAAGCAAGCTGTGGTCAGTCCAGCCATGAGCACATGGTGAGCCCCATGTAGGGTCTCTGTGGAATTTAATGTCCCTGTTGGCAGAACAGTACCTGAGCAATGCATGGGCAATGAAGGGTGGAGAGCAGCACAAAAGGTGCTTGCTGCTGCCATGGGCTGATGCTCCCCAACCCCACATGTTTATAGGTAGCCCCAAAGGTTTATAGGTGGCCACACAGGCCAGAGCAATCTGGCCTTATGTTGCTCCCTCTTCCTGTGTCCTCACGTAGTGCTGGGGGATTGTCCAAAGTAAAAGGAAAAAGGTAATTCATGAGCACAAGCTAACGCATGCTCAGAGAGAAGTCAAATTGCAAGTGCCCAGAAAACCTTAGTGGAAATAACTGATAATTGCTGCAACTTAATTGACAATTAGCTGGAACCAATTCACAATTAAATATTTAATTTTGCACCTTTGGTCTGTAAATTCTATTTTTTTTTTCTCTCATATATGCCTACATAAATAGGATTTCTTTCCCTGCAGAATATGAGTGTTGACATGCTTATAACAAACAGCTTCCTCTAGAGCAAGCCCCAGGAAGGCTCACTGCTCTGCAGGTGTTTCCTAGTCTGGCTGCTGGCTTGCATCCCCAGTGCTCAGCTCCATGCTCTTCTCCCAACAAAATCTCTCTCTTGCTCTTCTCAACACTGTAAATCTTGGCACCACTTATCAATAAGTTCCTGGGGTTTTGCACAAGAGCTGTAATTTGCCTCTAGCCAGCAGAAAATTAGGGACGAGTAAGTGCAAAAACATCCATTGTAGGACAGGGATTTTTTGTTGGCAGAGGTGTGAAAACACTGTTTAACACTCACCCACCCCGCAGGTTCCATCCAGCCATCCCTCGGTGCTGCCACTTCTACAACTGTGAACAAAATGTTAACACTACACATTTCTGTAACAGGTTTCTAAAAATCAAGGAGCTGAAGGTATCTGCTTTTCTCTTCTGAAAATCCCAGCAGGTTGCCATTGCAGGGCAGCAGGAGCCCCTGCTGCTACACACAACATGAACTTTGGCAGAGGAGCATATCCAGTGGGGCATGGCTGTCACCTCCTCATTGAAGGTGCTGCTCCTTGCTAGGGAACTCCAGCAGATCATGAAGTGGGAATAAAGCTCATGAGATGGCCAGTGGCTGGACACACTGCTCCCAAATCTTGTGTTGTTTGTAGCAGCAGGGCCTCCTGCTGCCCTGTGATGACATCCCTTTGTGATTTTCAGGAGCAGAAAAGCAGATATTTTCATCATATATATGCTACTCCTGTCCATAACTATGCTTTTACATTAAAAACTGACCTGGGAAGGTAGAGAACCTAAAGCTTTAGCAGTCCTTGTGGTGATGCTTTAACAGAGATGTTTTGTACCTGTTGATGAGGCTTGAGCAGGTAACCCACAGCGATGACATTGACTCCACCAATTTGTTTGTCTATGATGTTTTTTGATATTGCAGAATATCAGCAGTTAACCAGCCAATGCAGAGCAGTGGGTAAGACCTGACTACCTAATCCTTAAAAAAGTGAAACCATAGAAATTTCTTCATTATAAACACTCTGGTCTTTACAGCTTAACCATGTCCTTAAGTGATTTTCCTGCCTCTGCTCATATTACTCCCTGAGAGGTACCTGCTGGCTATCTCATCAGCGGGCTGAAGGTGGGATGAGGCTGAGCTACTCCCTTTCCTCCAAAGGGCCAATGTCATCCTCTCCCTCCAGCACCCTGCTGGGACAGAGGAGCACCAGCTGCCTGGGGAATATCTCTTCCCAGCACTGAAAGAATTACTGAGTGCCCCCCATGACACCAACCCCCAAACAATGCAGGCAGCTTCATGCACGGCAGAAAAGGAGGAGGAATGATGGCCTTTTGCAAGAAATTCATCTTTATTGAAGCAACCATGAGTCACATGAGCTACCAGCTGGCTGCAGGAATAACAATAGCAGGAATAACAGTAGCAGCTGGAGCTCACAAGGGAGATTGTCTCTTTCCAGAGATCAATATATGTGATAATACATGTACATGTATAAGTGAATATTTCCTCACCAATGAAAAGTGCGTATGCTGGGAAGTGCATATCACACCCAAAATCCCTGCCAGACTGAGGTGTGTTGGTGACTGCCAGGAGGTAGCTTGAGTATTACACTGGGGCAGTTTTGAACTTCATCTTGCTTCCAGTGAAGCTCTGCTGGTTCCAAGGGAGTGGAATGAGAAGCCCTCCATAACACAACTCTTTCCAGTGCAAGGTATTTGCAGCCCATGTTAAAATGCCAGCCAAGTGCAGTATGCTGTACTGCTCTTCTCATTCTTCATGTACTGCTGTGTACATGCAGCAGCCCCTGCCCGAGGGCCAGGAACCGTCCTGAACATCAAGACAGGCTTTTCCATGTTTATCTCAGCAAAAAATTGCTACTTACTGTTTTTCATGCCTAAAAGCCACAATGTATAAGAGGAGTGAAAGCTGTTGCTGGTTCAACAGACATTTCATTCAGCCATATAATTTACAGCAGGTGCTACATCCATTGCAATGATGGGTTTCAGCTCAGAAGCAGCTCTGCCTCCTCGCCACGAGGGCAAAGCACGCCAGGGAGCTGTTACAGACAGATAGCCTTTTACAAATTCTGTTTATTATTGAAAAGGTGATGTAAAAAGGACGTGGAGTTGGACATTGCATTGTTTGACCTGGCTGGAGATCAGTCCTGTTCTCTTATATATTTAAACTTCTGTCTGTGTGTGTAATATCAAAGTCCTTTTACCACAGGAGCACAGTGGGTTAGTAAAGCCTGATAAACATAGATCTAGGGCTGGAAGTTACAGAATCACAAAATCAGCTATGCAGGAAAAGACCTTGGAGATCATCGAGTCTAACCTATGGCCTAACACCACCTTACCAACTAAACCATGGCACTGAGTGCCACGTCCAGTCTTTTTTTAAACACCTCTGGGGATTGTGACTCTACCGCCTCCCTGGGCAGCCCATTCCAATGCTCAACCACTCTTTCTGTAAAGAATTTTTCTGCAATATTTAGCCTAAACTTCCCCAGGCACAGCTTAAAACTGTGTCGTCTCGTCTCATCGCTGGTTGCCTGGGAGAAGAGACTGACCCCCACGTGGCTACAACCACCTTTCAGGCAGTAGTAGAGAGTGATCATCCCTGAGCCTCCTTTTTTCCGGCTAAATAACTCCTCAGATGCTCTTCCCAGGGCTTGTGTTCTAGACCCATCACCAGCCTTCTTGCCCTTCTCTGGATCCATTCAAGCATCTCAACATCCTTCCTAAATTGAGGGGCCCAGAACTGGACACAGCACTCAAAGGGCGGCCTAACAAGCCCCTGTGGAATCAGTGTGGCATCAAGATTTAGGAGGCTGACTAAATCCTAAGAATTAAAAAAATACGTTGTATTGCATTAGCAAAGAGGAATAACAGAGAAATATGTCCTTCTGTTGGTCAGTTGTTTCAAAGCTCATTCACTACTTTCTGACTTTTTGTCCTGATCTCTACCAAAATCTCTACCAAATCTGGCAATGTTTGAAAATGGGAAAACCAGCTGACAGTCACTGGATGCCTGTGTACCCTGGCATGATCAGAAACATGCCCAAAGTTAATCATTGCAAGTGTCCAGGCTGGCAGAGCTCATTTCCCATCAGCAGTGACACACTTCCTGTCATTCTATTTACTGATACCGGAACATTGATCCTGGGCTGCGATCCAAAGCCATCTTGCTAGAAACACTGCATCTTTGGGGGTCACAGGGAGCTGCTCAGAGGACAGCACAGGAGAAGTTTGGTTTAATGCTGTGATTTTTGCTGGGCTTTTCTCTCCATTTTGTTGTAAGGGGCTCTTTGTGTCCTTCTTGTGGAGCCACAGCCCACAGCCCACATCTCCCAGCAATGGAATCTGCATCTCCGAGCCCAGCAGTAGTGCAGGAAAGGGAGATGTGTGAAACATGTCCCACCACCTGACCCCTTGCGATACCTTCCCAGAGCATTTTGTGGGTGACTTCAGATATCTTCCTGTGCCAAAAGCTGGCTCCACCTGGTAGGGATGCCCAGACATCAGGTTTCTACCTCTCTCGCAGGATGTATTTGCCTTTCCGGTAGAGGTTGCTGCTGAAGTGGATGGAGAAGCAGAGGAATGAAGTTAGGATCATCCCATAAACCTAAAAGGAAATAAATGAGAGGCATACAATTGTATAACTGGTTATGATGCCCCATCTGTGCAAATAAGCAGCCATAAATATCACATTTTTCTGAAGAGAGCTGATTTTCAGTGAAGTTGTGAACACCATTTCTGACATGGGAGTTAAAAAAAGAAAGCAACACATGGTTAACATCTGATTGGAATTAGCACGGCACAGCTCAAATCTGGCCCTAAAAATACCAAGAAATAAGATGAAACCAGGAAATTCAGATTTCAGTTCCTGCCACAGAACATTCCTGTATGCAAACAAACATATCTCTCTCTCATAATAATAGCCTTTTGTAAAGATAGCATAGGGAGAAAAAACCACAACACCCATGTATTGTTTGAAGTAAAAACCTCAACAAAACAAACAAACAAACAAACAGAACCCTAAGCCAACCCCAAACAGTTATGAATGCAGAGGACAGTGTGCTTCCTCTCTGTTGTGATATTCTGCCTGGTGTATCACACATCAGAATTAACAGGGGCAATATATCCAAGGTAAGGCTGCTGTGGGAAGGATAACGAGGGCTGTAACAATGTGCTCTTTCCTAAAGTATGCCCTAATGTGCTAGTGCCTTTGCTTGCAGCTTGATCTGGGGATGTGTGCGCATTGTTGGCCGAGGGACAGTGACATCAGAGCAGCTATAGCCCTCTTTACATGCTTCCCTTGCATCCTGCCATCACAATAGTGAACCGTGCGGTGAGATTTCCTCTAGCACAGGCTTCAAATACAGCTGCCTTATCTGGCTATAGCATCAAGCTGTGAAAAAAGTATATCTATTATAAAAGTGTTCCCACTTTTATCTGAATATAGCTGCAGTGAAATTCTCCCTGTGCTTGAGAAAAACTGGAGAGTGACACCAAATATTCACACATGATTTTACATTTACAGCTCCATAGCAATGCTTGATGGTTTTCCTAATTTACTGCTAAGAGTATAAAATACAAATTGTTTGTTCCTCTGGGTTTTATTTAGATGGAGAAGAATCTTCTAATCCATAATGGTGCCAAGGTGGACACAAGGCATAAAATGATCTCCAGATACACTTTTAATCAGGAAGTGTCATCCCAGCTGGGAAGCAGCATGGAGATACCACAGCAGATCAAACCTGCCTTCATGGTGGAGAAAGGAATCTCCTGGCACATGCTCTTTTTTGGTGTGCATCACCACATGTGCAGAGTCCTTGTGTACAGGTAAATACGGTGATACACCTCTGCCAAGCAGTGGGTGGACAAGAAGGCTGGTTTTAATTAGTGGCCCTCTCCAGCTCAAAAGAGACCATCCCCATGCAGCCCCTGAGCCCCCTCACCACTGAAAAGACATGCTCCTCTTTTAAATTTCAATTTTTTTTTCTTTTGTTGTCCCCCAAATAGGAATCAAATTAAGTGCAGAGCCTTTCTACACTAGCCATCCTGTGAAGATGATTTCACCTCTCCTCTGCATGTTACCCCTTCAAAGGCAGAACCTGGGGGCCCAGACAACACATTTTTCCCCTCTCCTTTGCAGCTTGCTCCTTTATGAGCTTGTGATTTACCCACCCACTGCCCGAGATGAACCTTATCAGGTTCATTAATGGTCATTATTGGATGAGACTTTCCCTTTCTGCACAGCTCTCCAGCTCCACTGCTGATGCTCAGTAGCTTTCAAGACCTTCCATCTCTGGCTGCACAAGCAACTTCCCAGGTTGATCTAGGTGGCAGCAAGTTTCCTAAAATATGGAGGCTTTACTGCATCTCCTTTTCTACCATTGCTGCTGGCTTCCTACATAATCCACAAGCCCCCAGCAAGGTGACACGACCTCTCACTCACAGATGAAGTCATGGAGGCAAGCCTGAGTGGATGAAATGCAAGTGCTGGTGCATCCTGCTCCCTGCTGCCATGTGTTTTTTGGGCACAAAAACCATGCAGTGAGCTGATTCCTGCAGGAAAACCCCCACACCTATCCGCCTGGCTAGGTTCCTGATCCTTTCCTGATTTCCATGGTGGAATCCATCACTGCTTGTTTCCCTGCTGACAGCCTCCAAAATCATCCAAAATCCTGTCTTCTGGGGGCTAATTTAGGATACTTTTTCCTCACTGGATCTTGCCTTTCAGGGCCAAAATGTGAAAGGACAGACACTGTTACCGTGAAGCCAATGGCGATGCCCAGGAGTGAGAAGACAAAGTCCATGTGCTTCTTCAGAAAATCCTGGATCTCTTGCAGGCAGTCCTGGGAGGAGAGAAACAAACACCCCTTGCAGCACAGCAGCAGCTTGGTGGGGGGCTTTATCTCCACAACAGCACTTCCACAGCCTCAGAGAGAAAAGGAGGCAAGAAAGGGGCATAGCATTGGACAGCTGGGCAGTTCTCCCTTTTTCTGGGAAGACAAACACCTGCGGTGGGTTTTCTGTTACGCCAACATGCCTACGATTTTACTGGTGTGATGCATTTTGGACTGTGGGGGATGCCTGCTTAAGCATGGTCATGCAAAAGCTTTTTTCTTTTCACCCACTGAAAAACGGAAAGAAGGAAATGGAAAGACAGAAAAGCAGAGCACACCGTGATGCCAAATGCATTCCCCAAAGTTACTAATGAACAGCTCGATTTTGTGAGGTGATGCAAGCATTAATATACATTAGCCTTAAGCATCCCAATGGCTCCACAGAAATCCCGGAGGTGTTAGCCAAGAGAGCCATTTCAGAAATGCAAGAGCATGCCATTGATGAAGGGATTTGCAGAGCAAGGAAAGAGCGCTCAAAGCCAGGAGTGAACACAGTGTGGCCACCAGACCCTGCGGTTTCCTGTGTTAAACAAAGCACATCCTCCCACCCACTTCCCTGGCTCCCAAGCGAGGGAAACACAGACCACTAAGTGGGAGGAATGGAGTCGCTCATACGGTGCCCAGCTTTGTTCTGCTCTCCCTTCCTGCTCTTTGAGCCGAATTCGACCCTGCCCTGGGATGTGACATTCCTGGAGGCTGTGCTTTGAAACGCTGCCCCTGCGGGCTGACATGTGCCTGTGCATCACGGGTGTTGTTAGCAGCTGACATCTCCACCTGACAACAACGTGTTTGTAGCGCTGTAGCAGCATGGTTTTGTTTTTCCTAGAAACACCATACATTGATGCTGGTGGCTTTTTCTGCTCTGGTGGAAGAAAAATAATTGTGCAATAGATTTGCTCAGAGAGTATGAAGTTGTAGCTTCAGTGCACAGAAGTCTAGTACTGGTGGCTTCTCCAGAAGCCTTGACAAGGTACTTGAAAGAGGAGGAATGAAGCATACTTGAGGAAGCTACTGCTGGGCATCATCACCCTGCTTCATGAGGTTCTCATTTAAATACCTATTTAATGCTCTGCAATAAAAGGAATTACATCAAATTCCACATTTGCTGTTAGTGGAACACATTTTAGTGTCAGAAACGAGTGTCATGTGGAAAAGCCAAAAAGGTTTTTGTGCTCTGATACACGTCTGTGATATCTCACACTCTCTGCATGCACAGGAAATGAACAGGAAGCTGGAGGGAAGTGACAGGCTGCACAAGCATTTTGAAGGCTTTCTAGAGCAGTGAAGGAAACTGCATTTATGGGTCTGAGACCTGATAATCCACCAGGGCTCCTCCTCCTAATTCACAGAATCATGTGATGCCAGAATGATTTTTTGCTTTTTCTTTTATGTCCCTCTTACACACTCTTTTATATAGTTTTATTCTTAGTGCTTTTAGCCTACATACTTGTAACTTTCCAAGTCTGATAACTTAGTTGAGACCCACTGTACCATTAAACCAGGAGACCAAACAGTCTGGAAGCCCCAGACACCAAGGTCCTCTCTAAAACCTATTTTTGTAAACTAAGATAGGCCCATCCAGGGGGAAAGGTTCCTCAGAATGGGGAGTTCACTTGAGCCTCTCATTGGGGGATCTTTGATAAATATATTAATTTTTCAAGGCCTATAATTGTGTGTATTTTGGTGTAAGGGGTGGTGCATGCATTTTCAGGGCATTTCACCTGGACCAAGTGCTGCACCCCAGGATGCTGAAATAAATATTTTTCCACATAAACCATCTTTTGGTTTTAATTTTAAGACCAGGGAAAGGCATCAATGGAATGGTTTGAGTTGGAAAGGAGCTAAAGATACCATCCAGTTCCAACCTCCATGCTGTGGGCAGGGACATCTTTCCCTGGACCAGGTTGTTCAGAGCCCCATCCTGCCTGGTGATGGGGAATCCACAAATTCTCTGGGCAACCTGTTCCAGTGCCTCTCCACCCTCACGGTAAAGAATTTTTTCCTAATTTTTAATCTCAAACTACTGTCAGTTTCAAGACATTCCTCCTTGTCCTGCAGCTACACCCTCCTGCAAAAAGTCCCTCTCCATCTTTCTTACATCTTTCTCCTTTCAGGTACCAGAAGGACACAATAAAGGTCACCTCTATGCCATCTCTTTTTCAGGTTGGAAAAACCAATCCTCTCAGCCTTTCCTCAGAGGAGAGATGCTCCATCCTTCTGGTCTATTTGGTGGCCTCCTCTGGACATGCTGCACCAGGTCGATGTCCTCCCTGTGCTGGACCCCAGAGCTGAACACACACTCCCGTACTGTGTCCAGCACTATTGAAACAACAAAACCCAAACAAAACAAACCCCAACCCATTTCAACTTCAAGCCATGAAAAAGCCACAATTCTTATTAACACTTTAGCACCAGTGAGGTTTTGACAGCTAGAAAGTAGAGCCAGAACTCCACTATGGCATGAGAGAAACCTTTCCCTTACCTGTCCTTCATCGTGCACCTGGCTGGGTGGGCATGTCTTGTGCTCAACACTGGTTGTGTCCCCAAAAGGAGAGCGTTTCCCACAGCACAGGAACTGGAAGAGAGGGAGAAGTTTGCCAGCTGTTCACCAGGGCTCTCACCTTGGTACCAGCTGCTGCAGCAGGAGGTGCTGGCAGTGGGCCCCTGCTGCCCCAGGCAGAGCCACCCAACCAGGGTGGTAAGGAGCAAAGCACATAGGAATCCACAACTGCAGCAATGCAGGCTAAATTCAGGGCAGGCAGATGGATCTGGCCTCAGACTCGCTCATGCTCCTCCAGGAGTGCTGCCTGGGACTGGGGCCAAGCCCTCCCTTTGTGATCATACTAATGGCTCTCTGTGGCTGCTCTGGAAAACCCAGGGATGCACAGACTCATGTTTCCATTGTTATGGGCTGTGGGGATCCCCAGCAACACGCACCTTGGAGCTGGTTTCCTACAGCTGTGGTGCAATGGACAGTTTGGAGCTCTGACAGAAAGAGAAAAAATAGGAGTAAGACTGCTTCTCCATCAATTCAAGTGGCTAAAACAAGCAACTGGTGAAGCCAGGCATTGTGCCTGGCTCTCCCTGTCAAATGGGACCCTGGGAGTGGTGCTCCACAACCCTGAGAGCAAGTATTTCCATGCCTGGGCATGGCTCTGAGGGGGACCACCACCACTGCAAAGAGGAACATTTGCCCTCTTCTGTATTTTGAGAAGCACAGATAGAAACAGCTTCAGAAAGTACTTGTTATGATGATTTAAGAAAACACAGAAGGATACAGGAGTTGTGTGGGAGGCGTCTGGAAACAGCTAAGCAGAGCTGACCTTCCCATCGAGCCTTGCTGCGTGCCACGAACTCACTCCCCAAACAAACCCTGCTGTGTGAGGGAATGGCATCTCCTTTACTCAGCAGGGACTCGGGAGTTTCTCGCTGTGGGGGACATCCTCATTCATCTCCTATGGCTTCAGGGGCAAGTGTCCTCCCTGTGCTCTGGTAACCACCCTTGCCCACCTGCTGAGCTACAGAGAAGTCCCCTACACCACCAGCATCCTGGGTGGTGGGTTTTGGGAGCCTGACTGCTGTCTCCAGCTCTGTAAGAGGCCACATAGCCTCCAGTACTCCTCAGACACAGGCTCAAGGGTAAATAAGAATAACCACATGCAAATATTGCTGCTGGACTATGTGGAAATCCTGCCCCCTCCTTCTATTTGACCAGGTGCCTATCCACATTCTTGTATCACAGACAGGGAGCAGGGCACAGGGGCTGCTGAGACAGAAAATAGTGTGGCAGCTGCGGTGCAGAAGCTTTGTAGATCTTGCACCATAGTGATGATCTGACAGGTGACCCTTTCTTCCTGTTGATAATCTGGTTGGTCAGACCTGGGAAAGGAAGAATAGGAAGGGAGGAGCAGACTCCACAGCAGGCTGGAGGACTTGGTTCTTGAGGGAAAATAGCATTGTAGCATCCATGAGGCAGAGCACAGGTGTCAGCACCAGCCTGCCAAAACCCTCAGGAAGATACCCCAGGGCAAGGTTTTCTGCTGCAGGTAAAAGACAACTTACTGCTTCATGAATGGCAGTCAGCTCGTGCCTCCTAAAGCTGGAGGTGTTCCTCCTCACC
Organism: Erpornis zantholeuca; assembly: GCA_013400515.1. Lineage (NCBI taxonomy): Eukaryota > Metazoa > Chordata > Aves > Passeriformes > Timaliidae > Erpornis > Erpornis zantholeuca. Next base: position 610,998 of record VZTN01018156.1, read on the forward strand.
TCCTCATACACAAAATCATACACATCCATCATGCTGTCTTCCACCTGCAATGAAAGCAGAGGTCTGTACATGCAAAACACTGATCACAGTCATCTCTGGAGGGAATTGTGCTCTTCTTGATTTCCACAGAAACTCTCCAAGGTATAACAATACAAGCAGCTACTAAATGACTCCCAGGCAGCAGCAGGAGCTGGTGTGTCACCCACCACACACTAAGGAGCTGGGGTCTCACCAGCTGATGGCTGGAGCTTTTGGCCAGTTTTGGATTTAGTGTCAGAGAAGAACTCAGGTGCCTGTGACCAGTGTGCCTCTGAGTCCCTCTACCAGGCAGGACTGATGCCATCTCCCCATCCTGAAGGCAGCACTGTGAGGACAGGCACACATGACCGTGAGATGCTAAAATATAAAGGTGAGAGGACCTCAGAGGGTTAGCATTATCTGAGTGGCAGAGCCATTCTCTGAGCAGAGTCAAAAAAATAACAGGAGTGATTCAGTGGTGAGTCAGACCCTAAATATTTACCAAATGTGTGAGAACTTGAAGCTTGACAGATCCCAGCCAACTCCGGCTCGGGTGTCAGAGGGAAAAAAATATGACAGTTGCCTTCAATGCCTGGAGTCAAAACCTTATTTCTTCCTTTCATTTTCCCTTGCTTCCTCAGCAGCAGCAGTTCAAGTGGGCCTACAGGCAGTGCTTGTTTTTCAGGAGAGAAAAATCGATGGGAGAGACAGGCAGAGCGGGTGGCCACACAGGGAAGTCTCTGGGAACAGAGCCAACTCTCAGCAAGGCTTTGCAGCTCAGTCTAAGGGTCCACACTTGGAAACTACTCTTAGGAATAAAACCCCAACACTCTCTGCTTAGGGATGAAACCGGGATCATTCAAGGTGGTTACATCTATTATTGCAATATTGCTCTATCCTGCCCAGCTGTCCAAAATGCAAGCAACAGAGTATGATAACCAGGGAGAGAGGGGTTGAGAAGATTACTTGTATCCAGGTGGGCTCTGTGCCTCCAGGAATAGAGTTTGAAGGCACACATCAGAAGATTTCCCATGGCTATCAATATGGCATAAGAATGTTCAGTGACAGACAGGGCTCAGGTATTATAGACCAAGAAAAAAATACTCCATAGCAAAATGTGTGACACTGAGCTGTCCCACACAGGTGAGGAAGGAGGATGCTCCTTTTGTCCCCCTGGTGGATCGGAGTGCATAAAGTGAGGTGGGTCCAGCAGTAAGACCAGATTTCTAGACGACTTCTGCACCAACCTTCCCCACAGCAAGCCTTAAAACCCAATAAAAAGGAAAACAGCCGAGCTTTTCTAACTTCTTGTGGGCCACGAAATAGCTTTCCAGAAGCAGCAATTAAATAAATGGATTCAATAAAAAGAACATCCATTTCCACTGAAGAATTGGATTAAGAATAATGAAAAAAGAAAAATCTTTTGAGCTCCTCTTTTGAAGAAAGGAACAACAGAGCAGCAGGCTTCTTAAGGTAAGAGATTATGACCTTTTGAATATCCTGATCCCAGTCTAAGATACAGGAATAAAAAATATTTTGTGCAAACAACATACATATGTATTTTGGTTAGGGAACCATGCTGTCTGGACAATTTTTGTCTTTTCACATTTACCACGAAGGTCAGGATGCTGAGCTTTGGCCAAAAGACCTCAATTTCGATGACCAAAAAAAAAAAAAAAAAGGGTTCAAGCAAGTGGCTATGTTCAAACAAGGGTTTGAGGGTTAAAAGCAATCCAGCAATTTAACTACTTCTAAAGGTCTCTTGAACTCTGGGCTCGGAAATATTGGGAGAGGTAGCTGTTTGAAGGATAAGAGTGGATAGGAAAGAACTGAAGGGACAAGATGCCCATAACAAAACTATGGCTGAAAATTATTTCAGCTATTAGTAACAATAATGGAAGAAATCCCAAGCAGTCATCATTTCACAGCCAGCTCAGCTACAGTGATGGAGATGATGATGGTAATCTCTGGGTACATAATGACTGCTAAAGACTTCAACTGCACCATTTCCGAGCTCGCTTGTGAGCTGACTTCTCAGTTACCTACTGATCTTTTTATTTTCATTTTGTCAAGCAACCTCTGAGAGTTGAAAACACAAGGGATTAAATGCAAAATGTTTAATAGCAATAACTTCCTTTTAGAATGTGAGTCTGGGCAAGCCTAAGAGTACAATTTGCTGGTTAGTCATTCTCAGCATTTCTATCTAGCAATTATATCTAGCATTTTTATCCAGTCATTATCCAAATAGGCTATTCAGATCCTAGTAAGGGAATATCAAACTCTAAATTCATTTTTAAGAGAGGCAATTGCTTGTAGTTCCTCCACATCACCTTCCTGATTTTTGCTAGGATCATTTGATTTTAGAGGGAAAAACTGCTGTTTTCATACAACGCAGTGGTCTCTCTTCAAAGACTACTGCAGACAGCTTTCTCATTTAAATATTTCAGAGGTAGAGATATAGTAAAAAATTTCAGTGTTTATCATGGGCTGTTTCCTTGTGTGGAGCAGACTGTGCCACAGAGCATACAAGAGGTCTGGTTTAATAAGAGAAGACATAGGAGAGCAAACCATCACACTTTGCTGCCTGGGATGGGGTTATGTTTACACTCAGAGCTGCAGTGAAGCTCCAAAGCACTGGTTGTGCACAGCAGCATCTATCCAGCCCAAAATGTCATGCTCGCTCATGCATGCCTGATGATGTAAAAATTAAAACCTGAAAGCGTGAGACAGTCACCAGGTGGTTTCATGACTTACTTGCAACATTGCTACATCCAGCAGAAGTTCATTCCCATATTTTCCTTTGACCCAGCTCCTAACACAGTGAAGATCTAGACTGCAGCACTGCTTTGTAGTCAATTGCCATCCTCAACAGATTCCCATTACACTCTGATGGGAAACTTCAGGTCCATTGCCTCAAGACAATTTTCTTTTTCTGTATCTTACACCAGTTGTTGGGGGGAAAAAATATTAAAAGTAATCAGGGTGGTTTTGTTCATGGTTAAACATGGTTAAGGAACAGGATGCCTTTTGAGTGCTTACACTGATACTGTTAATAATGTGCTTTAAGATAAAGAGCTGCACCCTATCACTTAAACAGTACTTAGCATGCAATGGACTGATACAGCTGGAAAAGAGAAAGTCCATCTGCTTTTTGAAAGGTTTTACACTCCTCCCACACACAAGCATCATTATGGTCAAGTGGATTTTCCTTTTCCTGGTGACATGCTGTGATGCACTGCTGGAGGAGTTCTCTGGACAAAGCTCTCCCTTGGAAGGAGATTGTGCCTGCCATGCTTGTCAGTAAGAAACATCAAGAGCTGAAGGTAAAGCCTCAGCTGGGCTTTGGTTAAGAAAAATCTCCAGCTTGAGTGATATGGAGGTCACACCTTACAGCAATTCTTTTCCTGGAAGAAGCTGGGTGAAATGCTCCAGCTCTAAATCAGGTAAATAATTGCTGCCTCCCACTTCTGTCTGCATTCCTTAATGAAATATTCATTTAGGAATTATATTGATGGGTTGCTGGATACAACAAATGGAAAATCACCACCAAAATTGATGCAGCTGACTCCAACTGACTTAGTAAGTACCATTTTTCACCTAAAGTAAAAGGGAATTTTGAGATTGTTTATCATCCTCTAAATCCTTTATCCCCCAAGAAGCAGAATGTATGACTGCAAGAAGACACATACTCTAAGCAATTAGAGTTCTTGCCCTTGGCTATTAAAACTAAAACAAATTTCCAATTTACCTCCTTCAAGAGGAAAACTGACATTTTTGACTTAGGTTATTTATCAGTATAATTTTTACCTGTAACTGGATTTGGAACAGAAAAATGAGACAACATCTGCCTTGGTCCAAATCTCTTTGCAAGCAAAAAGTGCCAGTGAATCCCAATCCTGCTGCCAGTGAATACCTGTGCCTAGGCAACCTGGAAGTATCACTTAGGTGGAAACTAATGTAGAATTGTACCAAGAACAATGGTCCGAGTCTTAGAGAACCATCTTTGCAACTGCTGGGCAAAACTCCCTCTGCATAGCTCAAGCTCAAGGAGAATAACGTGAAAGGAGACGTCAAGATTGTCTCAAAGACAAGCCCACCGTCCTCCTTTCCAATAAAAAGGAACAATCTGGACATGGCAGAGGAGGAAGACAAGCATGGGAAGCAGGAGGAGGATCCTCCTCTCCTGTGGCTCTTTGTGCCCTTGAGGAACCAAACCGAGCACAGGCAGTGCAGGCTCAGAAGAACTGCAACCTCAGCACTTCATATTCTTCCAGTGTCACCAAGAAGGATGCACTCAACCAGCCTCACTCAGACATGTCCCTTCAGAGGTGGCTACTGCAGACACTCCCATTCAGCTATGGACTGCAAGCTAGTCAGTTAAGAAGTGAAACTGGAATAAAGTAGTTAACTCACTCAAAAATCTTCCTTGCTCCAGCAAGAAAAACACTTTTGCATTTTGCTGCCTCTGTCTTCCCTTTCCTCCCCAGTGTGCAGAAACACATGTATTCACAGCGTGTCAGAAACAGGGGTGGGGACAGATGCAACAGCTTGGGTTTGGGCAATGATGCAACTGCAGTGAAACAGAGGAGAGAAAGCCACTCTGGAGGCTTTAGCCTCATTCAAGAGCAACTCCCATCACATGGATCGAGCACATAGTAAGATGAGCTTCCCCATCCATGCTTGACCCAGCCCTCTCTAACACAGTCACTGCAGCTTGCTGAAGGTTTATATTTCCTTCATTTCATGCCAATTCCCCAGCCTTCCTCTAGCCAGTCATTCCCAGATGCAGAAATCCAGCCAGTGCTGCAAACCAGAGAAGCCTTTGAGGTCTCCCATGGAAAATGGCACAAGATAAGGAGGTGCTGCTCCCCCTCTGACTGACAGTGGTCACTGGAGACGACTGATGCCAGAAGATTGAGATGAGGCTTTTAGCCAAATGGTTTTCACCTTTTTTCCCCCACATCTGTCTATACATACAGATTTTGTATCTATCTATCTATACATACATTAAAAAAACCCCAAACCAAACCATATGGACTTCCCTCTACTTTCTGCTATTGCCAGGGGCCCAGGCAAAGCCTTACCATCCTTTGGAGCATCACTGAGAAAATACACAGAAGGAGACAGACCAAAAACCATTGTGAACAAAAAACTCAGAAAAAGCAAAAACACTTTCTCTCCAGCCTCAGCACTTCCATCCTCAGTCCTCGCACAAAACGCTTAAAACATGAGAAAGTGCTGAGCTGTTATACTGCTCACCTCCTCCTCATTTCCTATCTTCACATCCCCAAAGGAACAGCAAAATTCTAGCTGTGTGGGTGCTATGCATCCCTCTTGGCCAATGGGCAGGGGCACATCAGAGCCTCATGCTCAGCCAAGCCATAAAACCCAGAGGCCACCTCTGTGCTACTCAGATGCAGCATTGCTCTGTGTCTGTGACAGAGCACCAGATGCTTTATAGGGAACCGCAGAAAACCCAGGCAGGCAGTTAATCAATATCAACAAGGAATTTTTTCCGTAAATCCTCCAGATCTGTGGCTGCACCTGTGAGCATCACCAGCCTCAGTTTATCAAGGTCCTCTTGGGTTTTTTTGGACTAGATTTTTAAGTTTGCTTTTTGCTTTTTTTATTTTCAAAAAAACTTTAGAATTTCCAGTCCATTTTATAACAGAACTGCAAAGGTAAAGGCTGCCAAGGACCCACACTGACCCTTTGTGTTCCTGTCTTTCAAAACACACAACCTGGCAATTTATGAAACCCCTGCCCAAAATTGTGGTCAAATTATCTCAGCCATCCCTGCACTCTCACCTGTAGCACTTGAAACCAGTTCCAGGCAAGACTGCTTCCCAACAGAAAGCACCGAAGAACACTGAAAACAGTTTTAGCTTGAAAACCAGTGGTATCAGCAATAGAGCCAGCCCCGCCACATCTGAGTGGGTGGTGGCTGTCTGGCTGTGGTGAGCATCCTACAGGTGTATGAAGGCTGGATGTGCTGCAGCGATGGCAACCATCCAAGTGGCCTCTAGTGCCATGGCTGGCAGGAGCTCCAGCTCTGCCCCAGAAAGCAGCAGAAACAGAGCCGTGTGGGTTCAGCGCCAGGGCAGCCATAAATTATAGAACCCATGAGTGCAAATGCCTGTGTGGAGGCTCAAACAAAGGAAAGTAGTGTCTCGCTGGGGGGAGTGGGCTGTCACTGAGTGGTGAGAACATAAACACTGGGAAAGAGGCACAATATTTAAAAATGTTAAGGAAGAGGGAGGGGTTTCCCCCCTTTTTTGTTTTTCCCATGGAGCTCAGAGACTGGGAAAAGCTTGGTGCTTTTAAGGTGATTGTGCCTGCTAGATTAACAGCAAGAGCAAGGAGCACATCAGATTGTTCACAGCATTCACATAAGTGATTTTTGCAAATGCACTTGGAAGAACCATGTGAGGGGCTACAATCCTGATCCAGCCCCACTGAATCAAAACCCAAAAGAAAATGCACTGGATGCTTTAAGTCTGGCTTCAGAAAGCATCTAAGCACACCTTCAGTTTGCATTTAAGTCCCACTAAAATCTCTAGGACTTCAACCTGCGTTTAAGCATTGCCCACAGATGAGACCAAGTGGATCTTGCAAGACTTTGCCCCAACACACACCAGAGCCAGTGATGGCAGACACAAACATATGCTAGGAAATCCACAGAGGAAGGACCTCTACAGTCCCACTTAAGAAATTAACTGGGAAGTATTGGGTTTTTCCTTACATACCTACAGAAACAAGATGCATGTGCTGGTTTTACACACAATAAGAGAAGATTTCCCTCCTGGAGACCCAGGCAATGCTGCCTCTGGCTTTGCAGAGGTGCTGCTTGGGAGGGAGACCTACAGACAGGAGACCAGCACTGGTTCCATATGCAGGGCAGGGAGAAGGGAAGCTGCTTTGTGCAAGAACAAGACCCAGGTGTGGCAATGTTTATTATTTAACAGCTGCAACTGTTAATTCCAGCCATGTACTCCAGGCCCTGTTAGAAAACCACCATCTCAAAAGGTACCACCTTGCTTGCTTTGCTAACAAAGCACAGAAGACTCCATTTCCACTTCCCATCATTAGGAGGGGAGAGCAGACAGGTTCCCCAGGAGGAAGCAGAGCAAGGCTGCAGGAGAATCAGGGTGTAGACAAATGGCTTGAATTCCCTGCCCATAAAAAAGCTAAATCCTCACATTTATTCTTCAAGTACAAGCAGTGCAGCACAGAGGGCCTAATGCACTTCCTTCATGTGGTGCCAAAAGCCACCAGTGAAACTCGTTTAGAAATCACTCAGCAGCCTGAGAAACCACTGGATAATTAAGAGATCACCCTATCATTGAGCCTGTGCAAATCCAAGCAACCTTTTCATTCAGAGGACACGGGGAATCAGGCCTCTACTGAAATACAGACAATTATTTGCACCAGTTTCAAATTCCTGAGTTGGGAAATCGTCATTTAATCCATCTTACTCTTTTACTTGTGAACAAATCTCTGTAATTAAAATGCTCATTCTGTTGCAAAACTCCTTTTATGTTGCAGCAATTTTAGTGTCACTGACCCACCCTACCATCCTGGCTTATGGGGCCAGGGCCACAGGGTTTCTGGAAGGACTGGCTCAGCTGCTGCAGAGAAAGGGAACAGCAGAAGGTGATGTGGAATAGAAACTCCTCTGGCCTCTTTCACAGCAGGGCCCAGAACATAACCCCAAACGTCAGGCTCAACAAGGCAAAGGGACGGGTTCTGCACTTTGGTCAAGTGAGGTCAACAACCTCATGTAGTGCCACAGGCTTGGGTAACAGTGCCTGGAAAGGGACCCAGTGGAAAAGGACCTCTGGGTGCTGGGTAAGAGCTGACAATGAGCCAGCATGTGCCTAGCCAAGCAGGTCAAGGGCATCCTGGCTTGTATCAAAAATAGTGTGGTCAGCAGGACCAAGGCAAGGATTGTCCCTCTGCACTTGGCACTGCTGGGGTCACACCTCAATTCCTGTGTCCTGTTCTGGGCTCATCCCTACAAGAAAGACACTGAAGTGCTAGAGCTTGTCCAGAGAAGGGCCATGGAATTGGTGAAGGCGAGGAAATCCAGTGAGAGGGAGCTGGAGTGTTTAGCCTGGAGAAAAGGAAGTTCAGGGAAGACCTTATGGCTCTCTGCAACTACTTGAAAGGAGCTTGTAGCCAGGTGGGGGTTGGTCTCATCTCTTAGGCAGCAAGCGACAGGACAAGAGCCTCAAGCTGTTCCAGTTTCAGGTTGGACATCAGGAAGAATTTATTCTCTGAAGGGGTGGTCGGCATTGGAATGAGCCACCCAGAAAGGTGGTGGAGTCACTATCCCTGGAAGTGTTCAAGAAATAACTGGATGTGGCACTTAGTACTCTGAGCTAGTTGACAAGGCCTAGTTGATCAAAGGCTGGACTCGATGATCTTGAAAGTCCTTTCCAACCTTAATGACTGTATGATTCTATTTTTGTGTTGGTTAGTAAGGGTACCAAGTCTTCTACTTGGCAGCTGCAAGTGCAGCTTTGCTCCAACCTCTGCAGACAGGTTTGTGAAGCAGCAGTTAATGGATGAGGAGAGAAGGGAAGCTGGGAAGCAGGAGAAGGAAGCAGCAGCCCTCTCCACCAGCTCTATTGCTCTATTGCTAGATGTGGCATGTCTCTCCTACATCCCTCTCTGCATTCCAGGTCCCTGCTCTTTTTGGCCATGCTGTGAATGTCAGAGGGACCTCACTTAAACAGACAGCAGTTTGTGGGAAAGGAACTGCCATAAAAATAACTTCGGAAAACAAGACTCAGCTCTTTGGCTTCAGGAACCAGGACTTCCTAATGTGGCTGAAAACCATCCGAAAACCTCATGATTTCTGCGGTTACCACGGCAGCTCCAACAAAGACGCTTGCGTAGAGGTCATCCCATTCCCTCTGCCCTCCCACGCACGTCGGTCTCTTGTTCATTTTAACTGCGCCACGATCTTTCCTCAGACAGGTTTGCAACACTTCCCTACCAAGACCGAGAGGAGGAACAACTGTGATGCAACCTTTTACGATAAAGCCTGATAAATCTCAGGTTCATGACTGCTGCATGTCTGGCATACACCACTTCAAGAAAACAGACTGTGGTGACATCGAGTCTATCCGGAATGCAGATAATTTTAAATTAAAACATTCGACATCTGTCTGAAAGAATTTGTCCAGAAGCTACAGAAGGTCATGAAAGCAGAAAAGAATGGGAAATTAGGAATGTAGGAAGTACTGTGAAAAAGGCCCTGAAAGAGCCACACGGACAAAAAGGGCACCTCATTTTCATCATGTTCAAACAACATTTCTACCTATTGTCTCTTGCTAATAACAATCAAAACAATTTTTCAACTGACTATTGGGCTTTACTGTTTCAGATGATTTTCTGTAAGAGGGGTCTGCTTTATGAAGAAAATGTAGATTATTTTTATTTTTAACCAACAGGAGTAAACCACTGAAGCATCTGCCATGGATTAGTGCAGGGGAGACCTCCCATCCCTGGCTTGCAAAGGGACAGGAGGACTCTGTTTTCAGGACTGCCTGTGTTTGGCACCTTGCCAATAGGGAGGAAGAGAACTGGAACTACTGACACCAGCTCCCAGCTGGCATTTCCAAAATGAACAGCCTAATTTTCTCCCTGGCATTCCACTGGAAAGTCAATGTATTTTTCATGGGAAAAATTGACATTTTTGTTCTAGCCATGAACGTGGGACAGTACCCCCTTGGTGCTCTTAGTGATTCAGGCACGTGTAATGGTCATATTCATCCATATTCAGTTTTACATCCTCAGTTCCATTCCTTTCTTGATAGCTGTGTACATCCCATCAGGCTGACAAGACACCCATCCACTTGGCTGGGTTTGAGTTTCTCCCCCGCCCCAGATTACCACAATTAACTATTTTAGAGAGTACTGACATGTCGTAGGCAGCAGAGGACACCTGCTTGAATTTGCTTCTTTATTTTGAGAAAGTCAAGCAAACAAACAGCTCTATAATGAGACTTCAGAAGTCTTCTGCCTGCTTCATTCAATTTTCTACATGACTGTGCTCCTGTCCTGGAGGGGCAGACACATCTGCATGTCTTTCTGTCACCTGCATTTCTCTCTCACATCTGCATTTCCCTCTCTAGTGAGATAGGTTACTTTTCAGTCCAAACTAAATTTCCATGTGTTCTGTAAGCGACGCTTCTAATTAAATCTTCCTCATTTACATTCCCTGCTTCTCCTTGCATTTTAGGAAGCAGAGAAACACAAGATGGTCTCTAATGGTATTTTTTTTTCTCTGTTGTCAGAAACACTGCTGATTTTCTTTGCCCAGAAAGTAAACCTTTTACAAAACCCCCTTATTTTGCCTAGTGGAAGCTGTTTTGCATATAGAAACCCAACCAATTACTAAAACTAACCGTAACTATGGGTGCATTTGTGGACAGGGCACTCAGAGCAAAAAAACCCCATTAAAATATTTTGAAGTAAAAACAGATGTAGTGATTAAGAAATATACAAAGTAATTCTCCTTCAAAAATTTTCAGTGAAATATTTTTTGAATGGCACATCCCCATATTAAACCAACATGCAATTTTTTTCTTGTGGTCTTTTTATGCCCTACACCATGTATGTGGATTAAAATGAAATAGTCTATTTGGGAAACACAGTTTCACAAGACTAGACACAGTTTCTGGAGCCATTTCTCCCTTACTGACATGGCCTTTGCTTCAATGTACAATTTAAGGAAGAAGGAGGAAAGTTTGCTCCCTTCTGTGTTGGTCATGAGAACAAAATTATTTCCATATTACATTGTTAGTGTGAATGTAATAAATGTTGATAGTTTTGCCTGAAACAATGAGAAGAGAAAAAAAAAAAAATAAAGAGGCTGTGGAAAGACATTTTTTCATGGATATCTCAGCCCTGATTGAATCCACTTCAGCCAATTAAGTGCACAGATGAAAGATGCTGTTGTGCCACTAGCACTCAATCCTAATGTTTCCAAAGCAGTTGGACAAATTCACAGAGATAAAACCCAGGGAGAACATTAAAGGCAAAGCACCAGCAGGTGCCACCAACAGACACCTGGGCCACAAGCTGCTGGCATCTGAAAAAGCATTGCTTTGTGCTTGCTGGGTTTTTATGCTGTTACCTTGGCCAACAGCAGGTCAGCCAAAAATATCCTTGGCCAACAGTTCCTACCTTCGCCAACAGCTCCTACACCTTGGCCAACAACTTTAGTTTGGTCCCGTGTAGCTACCTGCACATTTCAAAGGATTTTTCAACTACTGTGAGCACTGGTCAGCTCTGGGAAAACTTTCTAGAGAAGCAGGACCACATCCCTCACCTTAACCTTGACTTCTGCTTTCAGAAGGACTGGGTTTTAATTTACGCACAGGACACCGAACCATTTTGGGACAGGGCTCCTTGTGCCCAGCAAAAGCAATTGCCACAGTCCTAGTATAGACTGAGTCTCTGGGATTTTGATAGAGCTGTGCTCCTCCATCACAGAAGGAAATCTCAAGGCCAGCTTTCTGACACACAGGTCTTTGATCACCCCCAACATATGTAAACCCTAAAAACATGAGCTGGCAGCACCAATCCCTAATCCGCTGGGATGATGTTTCATGTCACATTCTCATAGCTGCTCAGAACATTGCAGGTTATGGCTCGTGCCTGGGGCTGGGGAGGAGCAAAATAGAGACCAGGGCTAAGCCAATGCATGAAACATCTATCAAAGTCCCAAGCACTTCTCTGAATTATTTAGGTAGTTGCCTAAAATACCAGTGTTCTGCTTTCAAAAGAAAGACATCATGATTTTTTTACGCTTCTGAGTCTCTTAAACTTTGTATTTTTTGAGTGCAGGAATGCAAAAAGGGGGGTAAAGACCAACTTCCCCAGCATCTTGCCTCTCCCACACCATCCATCTACCATAGCACCAGAAGCTCTGCATTAACAATTCAAAACCCAACTTTCTTCCAAATTCAACCTCCTACAATCTTCTCTTTCTGGTCCAGCATGCTAGAGACCCAAACCACAATTTTTCACTCTTGTGTTTTTCCTGTACCACTGCTGTATGTTAATAAACACATCTCCTGGCTGTTTCTCCTGGCCACTGCTAGAGACAACCTGAACAACCTGCCACTGCCTTCAAATAGAGGCTCCCAATTAACACTACCAGGAATTAGAGCCAGCTGGAAATGGCTTTTCAAAAGTCAAGCATCTCATTTAAAACAAAACAAAGAAAACAAAGCAAAGCAAACNTTGCATTTTGTTTTGCCTTCAGCACAAAGCATTTGCCCTGCATGAGGTTTTCCATGCCTTCTCCCTTCAGATGATCCCATTGAAGAGGCAGCTGATGAAGGTGACCCTGTTCTTCCAAAGGACAGATGCAACGGAGCATGGATCTGATAGACCTCAATATGGATGGCTTAATTAACACCAGATGTCCCTTTTATGGGAGAAATAGTTGCACAAAAAAATCTCTGACGAGATGCTGGTGGTATTTCCTAGCAGCCAACACTTACCTCCGTGCTGTGTGTGTATCTCCAGCAGACAGCTGGGATCAATCCGCAAAAGGCCAGAGCAAAACAGAAAAATCCCTGAGGATAAAGAGGAAAAATATCAACAGTTACAGCCTGGGGAGAAAAATAACCATTTTCAAACACAACCAGGACATATTTAATATGCTTGTTTGAGCAAGTTGCATTAAAGTTTAAGCATTAACTTCTTTTAATATCCCTCATAATGTCAGTTACTTAAAAGAAAATAGATGGACAATAATGTGGTTCTCCATCAGGAGTCCTCTAATTATACTGTGGACAATTGAAGAGTTTGACCAGAAAAACAGGCAGCTTCCTGCAGAGCAGTTAATCTATTCTGCCCAAGTTCCTACTGGACAAAGAAAAGGAGGTATAAAAACATTATATTTACAGTATGCTTGTCTTCTGCTACAGGACTATGCTCCAGAATAGCATCTCCTTACTCATGGAATTCAATCCCCTGCATTTAAAACTTGGCTATCAGCTTCAAAGAGGGTAAAACCCACACAAATAGACCATAAAGAAGCAAATAACTGGGATAGAGAGAAATCAACCTGCTCTGGAAGAGGAGCTGGATTTACTTTGTGAGCAAGGTGGCAGCTGCATGGCCAAGCTGCCTTCCTTAGATCAGCACCGTCCTAGTTGGACAACAGGATGACAGAAATATAATCAAGGCCAGAAACTGACCCTGAAGTGTCTAAACAATAACAGCAACGATGCAGGAGATGGCTTGACTTTTGTCTTCTTCCCTAGGCTTGCAGAGCTGGAAGTTACATGCTTTTGTTTTAATTTGATCAAATCTGGACCAAAAAACCCACACACCCTGATATAAAAAGCAGTTGCCTGCTGTGACAGCTGGACCAAAGGATCTTGCTCACATCAGAAAAAAAAAAAAAAAAAGGAAGGAAAAAGTGCCTGTAAAGTGTTTGAAGGCTAAATTGGCTCATCAAATAAGAATCCACAGCTTAGTCTCGCAATGACAAAAGATGATGAATAAGCATCAGTTGAAAATTAACACCCTTACAAGTTTTTCCATAAGACTGTGCCTCTTTCAACACAACAATATGTGGGAAACTTACCTAGCTGACTGCACCTTATTCTGATTTCTATTTTTTTTTCTATGACTCTTTTCATTTTATGATACAGCTGAAATAACTTGAAAAAGTTTAAATCTTCCATGAAATTTTACCAAATTCAAGCTTAAGAAAGGAAGAAGAACATTGCTTCTACCAGTTCTGCTTCACAAAAAAAATTGCTTAAAAGATATAGTTAAAAAAAAAAAAAAAGCTCCAAACTCCAAACTCGTGCATAAGCAGCAATAAAGGAAAAAGTGTTCCTTCAAATCCTGGAAATGAAAGTGAATGTGCCAGTAAACTCCTTTTGCTGGCTCTTGTCCATCTGCACTGTTTCTCTGCCCTTTTCGGGGACTTTGCTCCTGGAACAAGACTGCCACTGGTATTCGCCACTTTTTTTGGGGCTGCCTTGTTTCAGGTTCTGCATTGGACACTGGGGAAAACCCTGGTACATCTCTTACGAAAAATATTAAATTATGTATGTCCAGTCTCTCCTTTCATTTATTTTTTTGGCAGCTGCCTGGCCATATAGCTGATGAGATCACTCGTTGCCTTGCTAGGAGCTGAAATGAGATTACAGAGGACCCTAAAGGAGATAAGAGGAAAAGTCTGATCAAATGCTGACATGACAGGGGGGTTACAAGTCATGAAGATGAGGAAGGGCTTGCAGGGCAAGAATATCACAGAACAAAACCTAGCTGAAATGGGGGGTTCAACCCCTGCAGGTACAGCACAAACTGGAGGGAGGAAGTGAGGTTACACAGGCATGTCAGGTTGTTCTTCAGTAGGACCAGACCCTGCATTATGCACTGCCTCCAGCAACTTCCCCACCAAACAAATAGCATTTTCACCAAAATCAAGTTCAAAGACAATAAAAATTAAAAAAAGAAAATTGGTCAGATGAAAAACCAGCACTGAGAGCAATCAGAGCACTCTTCTGCATATCATTACATTAAAGTTATAATTGAGGGGACCCACCATGAACCCGGAGAGCGTGAACAACAGGGTGCCAGTGACAATCAGATTTCTTCCCCTGTGCTCTCCATTCCTTCCCCCACCAGCTCCAGTACTTACAACATGTCTCTGGGGCCAGAACCCCCGGCAGATTAAAATCCTCCTTCTTATCTTCCCTTCCCCATCTCCACTCCACATCTCAGTCCTTCATGTTCAGCATCAGCTCTCCCTTTATTTCTGTCTGGTTTCTCTGGGAATACCAAGATGCAGCCCCTTGGGAAGCTCCCCCTCCATCCAGCTGGTGCACAGCAATTACATGGCTCCGAGAACATCTTATAAATGAATTATAGCCTGCTTTTTCCCTTCCCAGCCAAAAGGCTTTTGGAAGAGCAACTTTCTAATTACATTAGAAGACATTTGGAGGAAAAAAGAAAAAGGCAATGTGCAGTTTGCATGCAAAATGTGGAAGGGTCGAGGCTGGTTCACCACCTCCCAGACCCTTGGAGCTCCTCAGAGCCAGCCACGGGCTGCTGCATGCTCCCTTTGCGAGAGACAGACACATCAGCCCTGTGGAAGGCTGTCACCAGGCAGACATCAGTTACTCTTTTATGAATGACCTTGTTTCCATCCTTGCTGCAAGGAACAATTTCTCTTCCATAGACTTGGCAGAATCCACAGGAACAGCACCCTGTCTGTTGGCTGGTGTTTCTTTTAACTCACCTTTCTGATGCTTCCCCTTTGGTGAAGGGGGCCAGCTTTGGACGAGGGAAGGATCCTTTAGCTCAGACCGGGTTCTGTAGCTCTGCCAAACTCCCACACTTCCAGGGAAGGAGCTGACCTCTGCCTTGCTCTGCTCCAGATGCTTTTTGATGCTGCTGTGGTCATTGCAAGGGCCAGCTCCCTGCCAGACTGCAGAGCCCAAAGGCAGGGAAAGGGGGAGCAGACTTCAGAGTGCATCCATCAGGTTGTGTCCCTCCCTGCCTGCCTGAGTTCATCTAAAAGCAAGCAATGTTTTTGTCGTTGCACAGAGCAAACACAAGTCAGTGACATCAGTTTGAAAGAGGAATCTGTCCTCGGCACCAGCTCTGCCACTGGCACACAGATGCCTCACTCAGAAATGTTGCTTCGTAAGGGAGAGCACAGGAGGCAGATTAAATTAGAAAGAAAGACGCTGAAGTGTGCTGCAGTTATATTAAGGACCCTCTACACACTGGCCGACACCTGGGTATAATAAAGCAAACAGCCTGTGCTGTGTGCTGGCCCTACTAGCTCATCAATCTTGATGAAAAACTGGGTTATACCACGCATTTACTGAGGCTTTTTCCACTGAATTTTTTTTTTAAACATCTGCTCCATTCTGAAACAAATTTTCCTCTATACAAGTCAGGATTTAGGCTGTAAAGTTCGGATGTGAGAATTTCAGCCGGGATATTATGGTTGGCATGTTGCTTGTTGCTCCCTGTTTTTTCTTTTCTTTCCCTTTCTCTGTCTGACTAGGTAACAACACATGATGCTTTAAACCTCACCAGTACCAGAGTCTTTCCTTTGTACAAAGAGCACTAGGAAAAACACTGTTTTCCTTCCTTTTCCTCCCCTGTAATAGTGAAACAGCCTACAGGAGCTCTGAGAGTTGCAGGGCCATGGTCACCAGAAAGCAGGGTTTGCCTTAGCTGGTGGGCAGTCAACGAGCCTTTTGCTATTCTCCCTGTTTAAGAGGAGCTTCAGGGGTAATACTCCTGGATTTTAGAACACAATTTTTTATCCTTAAGTTCCCAATTACTTTCTTGGAACCATCTCCCTCACAATGCACAGTAGCATCTGTCTGGTTTTATGATGCTGCTAATGCAGCTACAAGACAATCTCCTGAGACCTGTGTGCCTAAACCAGTTTGGCCTGTTCTGGTTTCTACCCACTGTGCACCCATTGCTGTTATTAGAACAGTGCCAGTTGTTCTGCAAAGACCAGAGACCCCTCCTCTGTAAGCATACAAACCACCAGATAGCCAGGCAGCATGAGAATACATAATCCAAACAGAGAAAGAAATGCTCCTATAAGCCCATCTGCATTCTGGTCAGCTTTTCCCCAGGGTGGCTGTTTTACCAAGTGGCATTGTGGTGGACTAGTCACATCGATGCAGATATCCCCCAAGCATGGCTCAGTATCCTGGACAGCCACAGATATCAGGCAGATAGTCTGGTGTCTTCTCTCTCTGATTAAAGAGTGAATTAAAAGGTCTTCTAAATAAGATGCGATCTATACAGGTGGAAAAGTCCTGTAAAATCAATAGCGAGGGAAGATGAAAGATCCCCTCTATTGCAGAAGAAAGCTCCAAGCAGCAGGGCTGAACGCTCCTGTGAGCTACAGCCCAGCAGGGATCAGCAGAGGCATCTGTGTGCCAGTGGCAGAGCTGGTGCCGAGGACAGATTCCTCTTTCGGACTGATGTCACTGACTTGTGTTTGCTCTGTGCAACGACAAAAACATTGCTTGCTTTTAGATGAACGCAGGCAGGCAGGGAGGGACACAACCTGATGCACGCAAAACACTGACGAGTTTTGGAGCCCCACAGGGCCAAACCCCGCTCCTGCCTTCGATCACACCTCGCTGCAGCCATCGGGGCTGGCTATCCCTGCCTTTGCTTCTTGCTGGCAGATCAGAGATTATTTGTGTGCTCAGGGAGTGGGAAATCGGGTGAAAACAAGCAGAGAGCTAGGCCTTGGTGGAAGATAAGTTTGGAAGGGGAGGGAGCGATTTATAGGAATATGCAAAGCCTTCCCTGTGTGATTTAAGACGCCGATGAGCTCCTTGAACGACTTGGAGCCGAGAATACTGTTACTGGTGGCCAATTCTTGGGTGTCTCCCAGGGTTCCCCTTAATTCCTGAGGTTTGGGGACGTGCCACCAGCCCGCAGGGGTGACGGGGGCTGCACCCGTTCCCGGCGCGTTCCGCAGCATCTGCCGGGGCGGGCGGGGAGCGNGGCTCGGTACGGAGGCGGCGGAAACGGGACTTAAGGGCAGCCAAGAGGCATCCCGCTATCCCTGCTGTGAGCAGCATGACGCCTCGTCGCCACAGCCGCGGGGAAAGCACCTCGCACCTTTCCTCTGCTTCCCGCAAGGCAGCGATACCCTGCAAAGGTGCCATCAGGGGTCCAGAATGAAGATGGCTACATCTCCAACCCATTCTCCCCGCTTCTGCCTTCCCCGTCCGCTCCCAAATCTGTGGAATCTAAAGATAAGCCAACAGGATGCACTAGGAGCCAAAAAAAATAAATAGCCCGTTTGAGGGTTCTGCCAGCCCGAGATTTCTTTGGTGGGGAGAGCTTGGCTGTGATAGCTCAAACCAGCTGGGATGGGGGGGATTATGGGTGGCTGGAGAAAAGGATCACCCACGTTACAACGGGAAGGGAGAGCAGCACTATGTGGCCCTTGGACAGCAGCTCTGGGGTTCACTCAGTATATGTTGGCACTCTATCGCTTCAGGATATGGCTATGATTGTAACAGCGTGTTCTATGGAGTGGCATTCCCCAAACTATACCAGAGAGTAAGGCAACAAATAAACATTTTAGAGAAGTTTGACTGTATCTTCAGGCAGCCATGACATTCTCCAGTGACCTGTACATACCCATCTGTTGGTTTAGATGTGGTAATTGCAGGCACACATTAAAGACACTTCAGCAAAAGAGAGGGGATTTACCCGTATTCTGCTAAAGGTATTCATGGGAACTCGGGCCCCTTTGGGCATCTCAAACAGAGAAAGGAAGATAGCATACTGAGAAAGTGAAAACATTAATTTCAGTGGCTGCTTTGCACTGAATTTTAAGGTGTCAGCTTCTCATTTCTGCCACCAGTATCATTTCCCCCAATTACATAGATTAGATAAATCTCTTTAAAGTTAGTGTATGACAGCAATGCAATTATTTTATATTAAACACGATTTCATGCTCAACAACCTACCTGTTAACTCCTGCCCTTCACATGGGAAAACATGCAGTAAGCTGCACTTTATCACTCTTCCCACCAGCCCCAAGGCTGGAAGCTGCTCTGTGCAGACTAAGCCCTACATTCAGGCTCTGTTTTAAATGGAGCTGAGCTCACTGTCTAGTTAACTACTGCCAGCATGAACCAGGCCCAATGAGGCACTCCACTGTGGATGATGGAGAGGAGAAAGGGGGAATTTCAGCCCCTTTGCTACCTCTTCTTGTAGGTCCAGCCCAAATAACCCATGCCTGCTGCCATATTTTGTATGCATCACACCACCCCTGTTGCAGATGTTTGCAGTGATGGGGTGAAAAATTTGGGCTAGTTTGCTGTCACAAGTCAGGGGAACCATGTGAGACTCAAAATCACACTGCTAAGTTTTCCCCACACAAACCATGTGTTGACTTGCTGAGGAGAAAAAAAATACCCTGGGAATTGTCATCACTGTAGTTGCTTGGCAGATAAGCACCTTCTCTCTGAAAGCTGCATACACAGGACCTTGGCAGAAGAAACTAGGCACAGAATGATGCAATCCTCAGCCTGAAGAGCTCTACAAGGTCACACTTTTTGAAAAATGTCCCCTTGAAGCACAAGGTGACACAACAGGACCTCCTTCCCCAGGCGTGTATTCTCCCAGGCATAAGGCAACACAGCCCCCAGCACCACAAGGTGAGGGGGCCAGCCCCAGGTGGCAAAAAGCCCCTCCCAGCCAGTCCCTGTGGGTATGGATACGCACCATGGCGGTGAGGCACTGCGATTCCCGCACTGTGGCAGCAGAGCTCAGCAGGGCTGCCAGGATCAGGGTCATGCTCAGGCAGATCCCAAAGTAGAAAGCTGGAAGGAAGTCAGACATGGGAGCTGTGGTCAGATGCCAGAGGCCTAGTCTGATGCTTTCATCCAGAGAGGGGCCAAAAAGTGCATTCTGGGGACCCGGCCACAAATGACCAGGTTGCAGAATTGAATTTTTTCTGTAATTTATTTAATACCCCCCATCTGTGTGTGCTTTGCTGTGTATGTCTGGCAGGGCTGTAAAGTTCTGAGTGGTTCCCACAGCTCCAGCAGAGTGAAGCTGTTGGTCCACCCAACAGGCCACAAGCTGCCAATTATTTCAGCATTCTGATAAGGATTCCCCCCAAATGGGGGGTGCTGGTGCACAGCAGCTGTCCCACAGCCCCTATCGGGACTCTGGGCACTGCTAATCTGGTGCAACACTCACCCTGTGGTTTCCTCCCGGCTCAGGCAGGATCACAGCCAGTACCCCAGGGCAGGGCTCAGGGATCACAGCGCTGCAAAGGGCTTTGCTACCCTAACCATGCCGAGGCAGTGCTTGCAAACAAGGCAAGTGGAAGCATTGCTGGGAGATGGGTGGCTGGGGTCAGAGAGCCTGCAAGGCTGCAGTCACTGCCAATATATAATCCCTTCATGTGCAGGAACATGGAAGGAATGTACCTTAGCTTTGGACTAACATAGTCTGTACACCTGCCTTGTTAAAGTGAAATTGAGAACCAGGATCTCATAGGGTATAAGCCCGGAGTACAGCTCTGGAAAAGCAGCAGATGCAAGTGCAGCAGAGGTGAGCAGGGCGTTTTAGTGTCTGGGCTATCTTTGCTCTAGCCATCTACCTGAAATTCAGTTTATACTCCTCCCTTGTGAAAGCAAAAATACCACACATTTCCTCAAAGAAACTCTAGGTGGTGCCATGCATTTCTCCTCCCAGTCTCAATTTTCTATGTTGTCCTTCAACTCCTGCAGTTCCTCTCCCCATGCTCCCAGTCTCCTGCCAGCCCCAGTGCACTTTTTGTGACTGAGGATTTCCTCCTGAGGTCTTACCGCAGCACAGGGACAGGATGGGGATGTGGTGAATAAAGGAACAGGTGCAAACAGAGAGGCACCTGAGCATCCTGTGCTCCCACAGCATCCTTTGGTTACAGGCACATGGGTCTGATATGGGGAAAGACGGTGCCTGTGGGACTGTGTTACTCCTAATGCATCTTCCAAAAACCAGCTCCTTCCTCCTTTTGAGAAACCCCTGCATCTTCTTCAATTGCTTTAGGGAATTTTGCAGCTCTTGGTATCATCAAAGGTCTCACTGGAATGTGACCACAACATACCTGTGTGGTGGATGACTCTGTAGGAGTTGCTGTCCAGGGAAACATTGCTGATGAGGGTGAAACGGAGCCCATACTGGGTGACTGTGCTCAGCGTGGCAATGGAGAGCCCCAGCAACTAGAAAATAAGGATTTCAGGAAGGGATTTACAAGGCAGCAGCTCTGGTTGGGTGCATACAGGTGTATCTGGATACTCCTGAGCCTCATGCAAATGCAGGCAGCCTGATCATCCAGAGACCACCACAAGTACCCCAAAATGCACATAAAAGGACAAACCCCAGGCACTTAAAAATGCTAAAGCTGTTTTCCTCCCTTGCATAGTGAGTGCATGTGAAACTGTGCAGCCCACGGTCTCTTGGCCACTGCCCATGGATTAAATTCCCACCCCATGAAGAGAACTGGGAGGATTGATGCCCTTGCAGCACACCTGTGCAGTGCCACCCCACTCTGCAGACTGCACACCTGCGGCTGTGAGGGCTTCTACCTTTAAGAGTGGTTTTGGGCAGGAGCGATGTTGTCTGCTTTTCCCTTTGCAATGGCAGTCCCATTGCCTGCTGTTGGCTCTGTTTCTTATGGTAGAGGGCAAAGTACTGAGTCCTGTACTACTTTAAGGTTGTCTGTGCTGGTTTCTGTCTCTACAAGGTGTTGCTGTCCTGTCTGTTTCTGTCCCACCCCTGAGAGCACTGGTATGCCTAAGGCACAGGGTAACTACTAGCACATCACCCTCCATGATGCCCAGAGTGAGTTAGGGTGGTGGAGAGGGAACTTTTTTGATGGGACCTGGCTCTAGGGCAGGGCTTCTTGCAGTATGACTGCTGGCAGAGCTAGGACAAAGGCACCAACAGCAAAACCAGCTCCAAATCTAGTGTAATGAACCTGGAAAGTACAAAATGTAAGGCCACTTCTAGCTCCTAAGATAAGGCTTCATCATTTTGTGCCTTTACAATACAGAAAACATGAGGCAGCTGTACCTGTGTCAAATGTGACAGTGCAATCTCAACTTAATCCCCACTGTGTGACATTTTCTAATAGCTTTTGCTGGAGGCTTACAGTCTCAGAGACTAAATCCATCCAAACCATAGCATTTTGTCTAACCTAATTTCTGGCACCTTCTGATCCTTCAGACTGTGCATTACTGTGTATCTTGACCCACACCCAGCAAAATATTAAGTGCAATACCAGTTAGCTCAGATTTCTGAGAAACATCAGTCTAAAATCCTCTCAACAGCAAGAATGTGATTCTAACCATCCACAGCAGCTATGCCTTAATGTTTCCTCTAAACATGCTTGGTACCACTCCTCCTTTCATTTCCTCCAAATGGCATATTCTGCTCTTTGGAAAAGAGAACCATCTTACAGCCACTGCAGTCTTGAAATACTGAAATTCGGAAAAACTACAAACTTCATTTGTGGCCCAAAATAAGGTATTACCTTTTAATTACACTCTTAACAAGCCACCAACCCTCTTTGAACTAAATACAGATTATTATCATTGCTGTTGTTATTATTATTAAAGCTGGCAAGTTTTGATGAAGTGAAAAGGCAACAAGAAGGCAAGACATACAAGTCAAACCATCCAGAAGAAGCGTTCTCCAATTTCCACCATTTCCCATCAGCTCTGACAGCAGATGTCCAGAGACTCCCCTTGAATTTGCTTTGAATTTGATAAAAAGAGTCCCTGGAATCGCTTTTGCTTTGCCGTGCTGATCCACAGGTTTCTCACACACATTTCCACCAAAGGCTTGTGGTTTCATATCCTCTCTGATCCCACCTGCAGTCCACCACCCTCCCGGCAGCAAGCATGACTGCAGCAGGTCCATCCTCTCTCTTTTGCTCCAAGGAGACAAGAGTAAGTATCTTTTTGCTGAAAACCACCCATTCCACCAGCAGCGACCTTTTCTTTCTCCTTGGAGGCAGCTGCTGAGTTGTGAAAGAGCTGCAGTGGTGTGACAGCCCTGAGAAACCAGAAGTCTATCAGAGGAGGGGGGGCGATGCTGGTGGCCTGCGATAACCGCCCATGGTGCAATGATAACTCGGGCAGTTGGCTGTGCTTGCCCTCCGCCCACCAAAAACAGAACGTGGGAAAACCATCCCCTCTCAGAGCGGGGATGGCAAAGGCAACAGTTCACCTCAGTTATGCAGAGATCCCCCCAAACCTGCCTGCTCACCATGACACAGAGGCTGGTCACCAGCAGCTGGCACTTAGTGGTCCTCATCCCGCACCTCAGTCCCATGGCAGCTTGTCCCCAGAGAGAGCTGGCAGTTGGTCCCTCCAGCTCGTGATAAAGCCTGGGTTTCCACCAAAGGGAGGCATGGCCACAGTGGGGCCTCTCAGGAAGTGGAGTCCCCACCACGTGCCGATGCACCTCCTCCTGCCTGATTATTAAAACCTCTTTAGGGCAGTCACCTTCTGAATAGGCTCTCAGTCAGCTGCTGTCAACTCCCACACACCCAGCTGGGAAGGAAGAAAAGACACACAGAAAAACAACCTTCCCTGGAGTTTGGAGCAAAGCTTTAAAAAAAATTTAAACTGTGCAATGAAGAGTCAATGTCAAAATATCCTGGTTTTGACCTTCATTGGGATGCAGTTTTGCTTAATGAACATTGTTGGCAACAATTTTTTTATAATCTGCAAAAACAATATTTTGGGAAAATGTCTAGGAAAAGATTATTAAAAAAACCCAAAACCCTGTTGTTTAAAGAGATTACTTCCCCCACCGCAAAACAGATCTGTGTAAGAGTCTTCTCTCCCCATGTAAAACCACCACCTGGCAATAACCTTTGGCTGAGTCTCTATTAGAATTTGCTTTTGCAGATGAGGGAAAAGCCCTCATTTGGTAGTATTTTATTCAGGAAAATGGCTATATGGAAATACAACCCCTTGCTTAGGAGACCCTCACTTTCCATGGACATTTTAACTCTGTCCTTTCCCCTCTCCTAGCACTGAAGACTCCATGGACTCACAGCTGCAGGAGACTCAGGTGATTTCTGGTCTTCAAAACTGACTGTCTCCTGGATGCACATTTCTTAAAAGTAAATCACAAGGAAGCCTCAAAAATTATCTGGCCAAAGTGAGCCTGAATGACTGAGCGCCTTAATCATCCTTAGTTTTGCAACCAGACTGGTGGAAAACAGGTGAAACAGAGTAATGAAAAATAATTGCACTCCCTCCAGGTGGCAAAGAAAGGGAGTAAAAAAGAAAACCATCCCACAATAGTAACTGCAGTTACAGGAAGATGACAAAGAAGGAGGAAGAGATGAGTGAAAAAAGGAAGGAAGATGCATTTTGTAAAGCAAAGAGAAGAGAAAGCGAGTTGCACAAAGCCATGAGCACAGGAAAAAGCATGTCATGATTTTCTGACTACATCACTAGCTTTCTTGCAAGCTTTCCTGCAGTTTACCTTGGTTGCAGCCTTCCAAGACACCAGTGAGAACTGCCACAGCTAGTTCCAAAAACAGGTGTCCCCATGGCTCAGAGATCCCTGCCCTGATGCCCAGGAGGAGACACCAAGGTACCCATGCACAGACAGAGACCTTCCTCCTCTGGCCACCAGCTGGGGACCATCTGAGGAAAACCAATGGGTAGACAGCAGGGCAGGAGGGCAGTGGGGAAAGGACAACAGGCTGGTGAGGCAGCTGATGCCAAGCCACCCATGTTCAGGAGCAGGACCCCCAGGAACAGACCAGACAGGGAAAATGCTTTCTAAGACACTGTCAGAGTTAGGATTGCAGGTGAATGCAGAACTGTGGGCACCCATCATTTGTTCTGGTACTAGAGGACAGACAGGGGTGGTCGTCGCCTGCATTTCCAAAGCAAAGGATCCCTCGTACAAAGGCAGCAGAGCTGGTCCACCCGTGGAGTTACAGGTTAAATCTGGAAGGGCTGTAAGAAGGCATAAGCACAGCTTGTAACAGCAAGCCACGTCAGCCCAGCCAAGAGCGACAGTCACCAAGCCGTGTCACCTGCCTTGAGCACACCCAGAACCTGTTTCACAGCGACGGACAGGGAAAAAACCATGGAACACATCTTCGTTTCCTGCTAGACCCCAGTTCCTTCCCCAGTCCTAAACGACTGCCACCGCAGAGAGGCCTGCGAAAAGCGAAGTCTCACACTAGAGGTCCCCACAGGCCAGCAGAATCCTTTCCCGAAGGGCGGGATGATCGACGTGGGCTTCCTGAAGGGCATTTCTCTCCCTAGTTCCATAAAGGTCTCCTCAGTTCCTGCAGAAGCCTCGCAATTCACCTCAGGTCCACCTGAGAGGCCCCAAAATCGTCATCTACACACCTTGCAAGGGCTCCTGATCTTCCCACAAAATATGTTCTACCTCCTTTTGTATCCAGCCATAAAAACTGGTACCTTTACTGACTCACGGAGCTCTGAAAGCAAGTCTGTAACTTTAAACACATGGGTTTAAACAGCTGCTTCCTCTGTTTTGGTCGAAAATGCCCATTTCTGAGTAGCTTGCCTATGTCTTCTGATGCTTTTCCCACCTACAGTGCTTAGTGCTCTCCCTTAGTACCCACTCCCTCCACTAACTGCTCTGCCTGCTGGGCTCAGCACCCTGCTGGGTGGAGGGATTTTTTGCTGTTTCTCTTTCCTCTCTCTTACCCTCTATCCCATACAGGTATGCCTTGAAAGTTTCCTGTTTGGGACAGAGCATATGTGGATTTCTAACACCAAAAAAATAACAAGAGCAAAAGGAGTTGCTCCCTCACCCTCCCAAAAAAGCCAAAAGAAAGTCACTCCCTCGCCCAAAAGAAAGCATGAGCATCAGCAGAGCTGGGATATTAAGAGGTTGGGCTGTGATTGAAGGAGACAAATTTGGCACATGGAAGGGCATTGCTGAAGGGAGCACAGGGGAAGTCTGTGTGCTCATCTTACCTGTGCCCATCAAACAGGCAATCTGTGCAACACTTCACTTTCTATGGGATTAAACTTCCCCTGGGTGCCCTGCTGCTGGCACACACTTGCCTCAGCCCGTGTATGCCTACCTCTCTGCCCAGGAAGCACTGGTGAGAAGCAGGGTGTCCCCTCAACCTCATCCCAGTGGGAAGAGAGGCAGGGCTGGTGGCATGCCAGGGAACCACCCTCACAGCCAGCATGTGCACTGGATGGCAGCATGGCTTTTCCAGCAAGATTCGGCCTCCTGCCCACCCTGGCAGGTTTTATTGATTGGTTCCCTTTGCAAGAGCACAACTTATTGCTCCCAAAAGCACTGCAAAAACCACAGGTGACCACAGCTCCTGTCTGTGGCTTCCTCCCTTATCTCTGGTTATCAGTTGGAGCATGGAAAGATGGTAGTGAGTCTGAAAATACACCAGGGAGCAGAGATGCTCTCTTCTAGCCTTGTGGCAGCTTGCAGTGTCTGTTAGGAAAATATACACCAGCATCCCCAGGTGCACAGGTCTCAGAAGGAGGTACCGCCTCATCCAGAAGTGAAGGATTGATTTTAAAAAGCGAGCAAAGCCAGATCATATAGCTTTTTGCAAAGCTATAAACTCCCAACCCTCTTCTGAGCTGGAGAGAAACAATGCCCACTCTGTCAGAGGAATGTTCTAAAAGAGCTGGGGGATTTGATGTGTTAATGCTGCATGGGATGAACTTGGGACACTAAATACAAATGGAGAAGAAGAGGCTGAATTAATGCTGGTTCTTTCTTGACATCCACTTTTCTGGCTCTCACTCCATCAGTGCAGCCACAAGTGATGGAACAGCAGCACCTCAGCCACAGCTGCTTGAACTCTGTCAAGGCAGCAGGGAAGAGAAACTTCCGCCTTGGCTTTGGGGTACTGCTACTCATGCTCCTGAGAAAGGATGGGCTGGAAGTAAGGAAGAGGACATCACCCAGGAGCCAAAAATGCACTCATCATCCGGGCAGGACACTCCTGTGCCAGGCCCTGCTGCCTCTCAGAAGCCTCCTCCTTTTCCAGCCCACAGCACCATTAGGGAAAACACCTCTCATCCACAGCAGAAAGCAGCTCCAAATGTGTCAGATTTACAAGTGTCAGTGGCTCAGCCCATTGGGTCCCTCAGCTACTGCCCGTAACACGGATGGATTCACCCTAAAGCTCGCTCGTAAATAAAACATGTCCATATCAAACTGCACTGCAGCCATAGGGGTGGTGGGAAGCCAGGGAGACCTCACAGCCTGCGTCTGCCTTCCCGGGCACATCACAAGGATGCATTGTAAAGACTGCTTAGCATTCATAAAGCACATACACACAATCAAAGCAAAAAATCAACTTTTAAACCCGGGGCCATCTCTTTTCAAGAAAGGAAAGAGAGGAGAAAAGGGGGAGGTGCTGGGCTTTGCCAAGCTTCAGATGCACCATACAACTCCACTGTGAATGGAAACAAGGCTGGCTGGAGGCTGCCTTGGAAGACATGAAACCAGAGAGAAATCATAATATCTCCAAAGCACCTTTTTACTTATTATTATTATTTTCAAAGTGTGTCTCAAAAATCCTCTAGTGATTCCCAGGCAATTTGAAATTATTATAGGTGAGCAAATAAAATGTCAGAAGAGTTATTAAAAATAGTTCATCAAGCCAGAGAAAGATTACATTGGAAAAGAGCATAAGCTGAAGACAGGGAGTTCCCTTCAAAGAATAAACTCAAATGAACTTCTTTCTCCACTAAAAGAGTTGTACTCATAGCTCTAAAGCACACGTCTGTACTCAAACAAAATTATTTTTTCTTTTTCACATGCTATCTAATTGCAAACCATAACTGCCCAGAGCCAGCTGTGCAGGTGATAGACCTGAAGACACAAAGCAAGCCCTGCTCCATCTAGCTCTGCTCCTGTGTGAGCACAGCCCAGCCTGGCAAATGGGCTCTCCAAGAACAGGGCTGCTCAACTGCCCATCACTTTTTATTTCTGACACACATCCTCTCAAGCTTTATTGCAACAGGACCTCTATTGCTTTCCACTAGAGTCCAAAAAGTTTTGGAAAAATACCCTAAAAAGCCCATGTCAGCTGCCTGTAATGCATGGGTGACACCAGGACTGACCCAGCACATCACCTGCAGCACGTTCCTGCTGACACATGTGCCATGTCAGGGGCAGCGCTTTGCTCTCACCTTTGGCAGGTGCAAGAACTAACATGTAGTGTCAGAGGCCCTTTCTAGAGGCCCTTCTCCCTTCTCCCTGAGCATCGTTTGGCCACCTTGCAGCATACTGGCCAAAGCTACATGAGGCTGCAAGGTGTCCACACCAGCCACGCAGCCTTCCCTGCTCCAGGAGTGGAGAATTTCTTCTCCCCACTCTCTGGGGATGGGTAGCACATTGCTGGATGCTCTCTCTCCCCAGATTATGATCAGGAAGTTGATTGTGAACACAGACGGTGTTTAATGATGTCTTGTTCTACTGGATCTTACATAGTCATTAACTTTATAAAGAGATTTCAAATGAGATTGCATTTCTCTGAGTACAAGATGTACCTACCTTCCTGGAGACTGTTGGGAAGCCAGCTGCACTGCTAGGAAAGTGTAATCACTTGCTGTGTGTCGTGCTCGGACCCGATGGCCACCTCTGGCTGGAAGCACACGTCGTGATCAGCAGCCCAGAAGCCAACGTGGACAAGTTAAGTTCATCCCTGAGCTGAGTGTGGAATCTCCGTGGCTGGAGGCTGTGCGGCCTCCCTTGAGACCGGGTTTACTGGTGTGCATTATTAATGAAAAAAATTCCCTGTAGCTATTTTTGTATTATAAAAATCCAGTTATTACTCTTGAGCGTGGCACTTAGATACAGAAGGCTTTCTCTTGAAAAGTTTCAAGGGCAGCAGCTTCCCCTTTCCTGTGAGAAAGGTTTTCAACAGAAATTAGAGACGAGGTAATAAAAGAACATCAGTATTACTCCACTGCAATAACACTCCTACTGACTAAGCTACATCTGACAGTGAGCACAAGGGAAGCCCCCTGCGCCATCCAGGGTAGCTCTGCAGATGCTGGAGACAAGTGTATGACATGGCCTGAGCTGAGCAAGCAGTCTGTGCACTCCCAACAAGGCACAAGCAGCTCCCAGCGCTGTGGGAATCCACCAGGAAAAACACTCTCATCTGTGCTGCATGCCATGAGCTGCTCCTCTCGGGTCAAGTCCTCCAGTGAAGCTGTAGGGCTGCTCATTGTTTTGCCCCCAGGTGTACAGCACGGCCAAGAGTGTCTCAGGAGCCACTGAATTTGGGTGCTAAGCCTTCTGCGTGCTTGATTACCAGAAAATCAGAATGCTCACAGGCTCCTTACTGTCAGGAATTTCAGCTCGGCTGCCTGGGACACTGCAGTGAGGCTGATTCCTTCAAGCCACTGCCATTGCAACCAATCCCCGGGGAAAATATTGCTCTTTCAACACAACGGAGCTTTGCTGCTCCCTAAATACCCCACACAGTTACTAAAAAAGCCCCCTCCATGTCACATCAAGAAATCATGGATAGCTCTTTGAACTACTGTTTTTGGCTTAGATACACCCAAGGACCAGCACCAAAGTGTTTCAGGGCAGCCAGGGGACTACAGACCCTTTGGTATCTAAATCGTGCTGCAGAGCCTTGCTGGCACCTGCCCATATGATGACACATCCCCACCACCAAGTTGGTGCCTAAGACACCAGCTTGGAGCACTTTCCTGACATGGGTTTATGTTCCCCCCCGCCAAAAGTGAAGCCCTGTAACTGAACTGCCTCACACCATTCGATTTTATTATTTTTTCTTTTTTTGATTTTTTTTAAAGGCTGGGTAGGAGCAAAGCCCCGAGGACAGCGCACCCTGATGCTGTGCTGAAGCTGAGAGTGGACACAGCCCCAGGGCAGTGGGTTCACGTAGCCCCTCTCCACCCACCCTGTTTATTTAGCAAAACACCATACAAGTGATTTCTTCCCACAAGTTCCCAGGACTCCAAGAGGAAGCTCCTTTGTCCTCCCCATTCCATCCAGCTATCTGAACGCACCTTACCCTGCTCTCTTCCCACTGGAGCTGGAAGCAAGGCTTTCCTGATGGCGAGCCAAGGCGGATTGCTTCGCCTCGCAGAGGGAAGCCGGGCTGCAACCCCCAAGCTACAAAAGCTTTGCATTTTCCTTCTCGTCGCCATGCCTTTATCCCTGAAACTCCCCTTGAAGCCCAAAAAGCCGGCCTTGGTAACATGACTCACGCCACTACTATAAATCTTTGTTACTATACTCTTCTGCGGGATGTAACAAAGCAGAGCCCCGGTGTGTCCCGTCTCTCTGTCAGGCAAGCACCGACCGGCAGCTAGGTGCCGGCACTCCCCGCTCCGCAGGGAAAGCCCCGGGAGCAGCCGCGCTGCCGGACCACCTCCTTCCCCACACCGCCACCCGGTTTCGGGAGGGGGCGGGCTGGTGGCACATTAGAAGGGACGGGACCCGGCTTTCCACCTCGCCGAGGGCAGCGGGGAGTCGCGGCTGCTCGTGCGTGCCCGCTCAGAGGTGCGGGGGAGGCGGGCCGAGAGGTGGGCCCCTCCCTCCAGAAATAATAAAAACTAAATTAAAATAAAACGTTAAAAATTGCCAGGGCAGAGGCGGTGATTTGAGGGAAGGGTGGCAGCGGGGGGGTGGTGGAGGGTGGCAGGGAGCGCACCCCGAGGGGCAGGTTTGGGGCAGGGACGCGGGGCAGTGGGGGCGGTGTGTGAGGGCAGTGTGTGAGGGCAGTGT
>VZTN01018156.1:641660-672234 GCA_013400515.1 Erpornis zantholeuca
TCAACCTGGGCTTCGCCGCCCTCCGCCAGCACGTCCCCCACGGCGCCGCCAGCAAGAAGATGAGCAAGGTGGAGACCCTCCGCTCCGCCGTCGAGTACATCCGCGCCCTGCAGCGGCTCCTCGACGAGCACGACGCCGCCGCCTCTTTCCCCGACGGCCGCGGGCGGGTGGCCGTCGGGGAAGTTGGTGGCGGCGGCGGCGGCGGCTACTCCTCCGCTTCGCCCTCCTTCGCCTCCTCCGCGCCCGGCTCGCCGTGCTCCTCCGAGGAGAGCGGCTACGACGCGGCTCTCAGCCCCGAGGAGCGGGAGCTGCTGGACTTCACCAGCTGGCTGGGGAGCTACTGACCCGGCGGGAGGTGAGGGGCAGCCGGAGGGGAGGGGGCGCCGCTTCCCTCTCCGGCGCTCGGGGGAGCGGGGCACGAACCCACCGGGGCTCTCCTCACGTCTCTCCGCAGCCGCCCTCTGCTCGCAGCACGTCGGCGCCCGCGGTCTTGGCGGCAGCAGCATCATCCCCCCGAAAGTACTGACCTCCACCCCGGCGGGGCCCCGCTGGCTGCTTTTCTCACCGGGTTCAGCCGTGGTCTTCTGGCTGTGGAAAGTGCAATGGTGTAGCTGACTGCGGGGTCCCGCTCCTTGCGCGGGGCCAGCGGCTCCCCCTGCCCGCCGGGAGCTGCCGACCCGTGGAGAGGACGCCCGAACGAACCTGCTTCCCCCCGCCGCTGCTGTCTGGTGTTGCTTTGGAGGGGTGGAAAGGAAAAAAAAATTAAAAACTTGATGCTTCCTTGTTTCTGGAGGGGGAGGGAATTTTTTATCATGTCAGATTCTATTTTATATGTAACTTGAACTGCCTGTAGGGACACTGGTGTATGAAGACTTATTTTTGTACAAGAAACCTTAGAGAAAAGGGATGAAATGGTTCTATTTTTAGCAGTTCACTTGTTCTTGAACACTACCAGCTGGAATGTTTTGGGAACATACACGGTATAGATGAAAAGGTGTTTGTTTGGGTTCTTTTAAATTATTCTCTCCAAACACTTCAGTAAAAGACTGTAAAGTTACGTTGTGTTTTAACGTGGTGTCTGAGTTTGCCTGGTGTGAAGGTCCACCTCTCTGAAGTTTTTTAAAAAAAATGTATTGAAGGCATTTTTGTATGCACTTGCTAGGATTTCTTA
This sequence comes from Erpornis zantholeuca, assembly GCA_013400515.1. Taxonomy (NCBI): domain Eukaryota; kingdom Metazoa; phylum Chordata; class Aves; order Passeriformes; family Timaliidae; genus Erpornis; species Erpornis zantholeuca. Next base: position 642,832 of record VZTN01018156.1, read on the forward strand.
AGTTGTACATATGCAGTTTTTAAGAGAGTATCATATTTTATGTAAATTGACTTTATAAATAAAAATCTATTTATAAATGGCTTCAGGGCTATAAGATACGTATATTTGCCAGAAATGCCCATGGTAACTTAACTATTGCCTGAAGGGGTAGGAGAGGGGAATAATAAGCAATATAACAGAGAGGCAGTTCTCCCTTGAGCAGGTTTCATGTGCAGAAGGGAATAAGGGGCAGCATAGCATAATAGCATAGCATAATAAGGCTTACTTTTTTTCCCCCATTCAAGTTGTATGAACTCAGCACTTGGAGCAGGTACTGCAGGGATGATGTGTGGGGAGCTGCAGATGTGTGCAGGAGAGAGACAAGGCAGGTTTGGTGGTGGTAACCTCTTCCCTGGACCTGCAGAAGGTGCAGCTGCAGGAGGCTGTGTTGCCCCTGCCTGGGATGATGGGAGAGTCATGGGAAGGTAAAGAGGAAGTGGGTATCTGCAGTTTGTTTGTCCTGGCAGCAGCTCTCAGGAGGTAGGTTGGTGTGCCTTTATTCAGGGGAGCAGCACCTCTGAGAGCAGTATTGTCCTTTAAAAACCACCCATAACCCACAGTGTTCCGTCTTGTCCTGCGCTGACTTGAGCTGCATTTACATAGTCTTCATCTAAAGGCAATAGGCTAATGTAAATTTCTCCTTAAAAACTATAGTCAGATACTAATAAGCTCTGTCCACTACTTTTGGGCTCATGCCAAAGACCTGCTTCAGGGGAGGTGAGACAGAGGTAAAAACTATGTGTCTTTAAGGTAAGACTGCTGTGAAACAAAACACAGGGCTGATGGCACAAAAAAATTATGGCAGAGACTGTTAATTCCCTTAAAGAGCTCTAGTGAATGTTGGGAGTTGAATGGAGCAAAATGGGCTGGCCTGTAGAATGTGCTGAATGAACACAAAGCAGAAATGATTATTAAAATTGACCTACTTTACAGGGACTGTGTGTATAATCTGTGGTGCCTTAGTATTGGGAAGGTAAAATTTTTCAGGAGTGTCACTCAGCAATTCCAGATTCAGTAATTGCAGTGGATGCTCTGTAATGCAGATCTGTAAGAGTATTCCACATACATTATTCCATTTGGAGAGGAAAAAAAATCCCCAAAACAAGCCATGGGAAAATGAAGGCCCTAACAGCAAGCAGCATTGAGGAGCCTGCAATCAAGAGCAATAGTTACTTTGCTTTAAGTTCACTCCCTAATCAAAGTCGCTGTAATAAACAGTTCATTTGAAAGGCACAGGGAATTCAAGTGCTTAATAAATGTCTTGCAAAGGTTTTACCCTTCATGACTCTGGAACAGTCCCCCAGGTAGGAGCCAGAGCTACGAGCTGACCTGGGCACTAAGTGATTAGCTGTGCTTGGCAGCAGCAGGGAGGGCTGATGGAGTTGGGGAGTAATGTGGTACCTTTCCCCAGCTTTCCCCAGAGAGGGTTTAAGGGCTTCATCCTCACAGATGACCTCCAAAAAATTAGCCAGACATAAACATATAGACACTCCCACATATTTATTCTCAGACTAAACCAACATCATGTCATCTTTTCCAAGAGGTTTAGAAATCGCAACTGCTGCATTGGTCTGCACAAGTGTCCCATTATGGCAGAATGCATTTGCTTAAAGGATGTTACTACTGCTTGGCAGGGTGGTTGTTTTCCTTCCTTAGGTGCACTCATCATTTTAGTATTTCCGAAAGCAATATTTGGCTATCAGTCAAGTAACTCCCAGCATTGTTACCACGTTCATCTGATCACCCAAGATACTTTGCAGCAACTTTGAAGCAGTATAAATTGTAACTCTATTAGCAAGAAATTTGTTGTAAGCAATTTTCACTTCAGCAATAGTAAAAGTAGGGGGGGGAATAAAGAGCTTAGTCAGCATCACAAGTTACCTTAATGCTGTCAGTCAGTGTTTCAGTCAAAACGAGGGGGAAATCAGGAACATACAATTTACTTTATAAAAGCCCACAGTGATCATGAGAATTCCAAACAGCTGGGGGGAGGAAAGTGCAGGGAAAATGATGTATATGTGTTTTAGAAACACAGAATGGACAGAGGGATTCCTTTCCCCGGCCGTGGTCATGGTTAAGTGTCATGGTCAAGTCATTAGCAGATTCTCAGATCAAGCTGCTGAAGAGAGCTCCCCTACATCAGAGAGAAGGGTACCGAATTCCATCCTTTAAAGGAAGCATTAGGGAGGATGCAAGGTAGGTTCTGTGGCAGTTACAGCGGGTACCTTCAGCTAGCCCAGCTCACTCATCTTCAGCACCACCTGAAGACTGCTTGGACCCTGTTGAGAAGAGTTCTGACCCTAAAAACCCAGACCTAAAACTCTCTGCTTCGTTTAAGCAAAATAGTGCCAGTTCAAAGACTTGGAGATGAAAGCCCTTTGACCATGAGAGTCACCTGTCAGCAACAAAACTAACAGCAGGCCTGTCTTCTCAGCCAGGTACTTCCCCTGCCTGCAGGAGACAGCTACACTTGATGTAGCTGTCTCCTGCTCATCTCTTGATGATGAGACCCTCAGTGTCTGGGTTAGCTGCCATCAACCAAGAGCTGCCGTGAGGGATTCCAGGAAGCCCCGGGTGCCTGCCTAAATTGCTACACCAAACTCTTGTGGCTGGGATGGGGAATACCTCTGATGAGCACATAATTTCTCTTTATATGTACAACTAGAAACTCAGTGTCTAAAATGGAAACCCTAGCTCCTAGCAAGACACAAACCCAGGCAAAGGTACAGCACTGCAGGAGAGTCAGATAGATTCAGGAAGAAGAAAATAAGCTAAGGAATTCTGAGAATTAAGCAGAAAAAAAAAAAAAGGCTGAGGTCTTCAGGGGGCACACGCTTGCACATTTCTGTAAACTTCTCCTATGTCCATCCACCAATGGGTTCCCATTTTCCCAAGCAGCATTTCACAGGTCACAGACATGGCTAATGAAGAAGAACATGTTGCAGGATGGTGTCAGGATTAGCTGCTCCCATCCCCAGGCTGAAAGAACCCTTCAATTTTAAACCACGGTCCTCTCCTTGGCATGTTTTTTTTTTTTTGATGCTCAGACTGAAGCGCTTCTTGTTTCCCAAAGCACTTAAAACCCAGCACATGGTAAAAATAGTTCCATGCATTATTGCCCGGTAGTGTTTAAATGTTGATGTTGTCCCTCATGGGCAACCTCAGCTTTGGTTCCACGGCTACACTCCTTCCAAATTTCTTCACATATTACTGAAAATAATTTTGAAGGAAAGGCCTATGCAGCCTGCTTGAAGGCTTGTACACCCCAAGAAGACCTAGGAAGCAGGCAGGAGGATGTCCTGCAGCATCTCCATGGCAGAATGGCATTGCTGGTCCTCTTTGCAGGGAGAGTGGCTTCAGCAGAGCCCCAGCACCATAGGGGAATTCAGAAGAGAACATTAGGAGATAAGAGTGCAGGGGAAAAGGGCTTTCTCCTGTTCCTACCACCACAAGATATCACCAGCAAATACCCTCTTCGCCACAGATCATCGTGCAGAAAATAGCCCGCAATTGGTTTCAGTGTAAAACAACTCACACTTCCATTAACACCTCGTAAAGATCTTGTTACGGACAGAAGGCAGCGAGGCGAGCTCCTGTGAATCGCCTTGTAGCTGCCTCCCCTCCCATCCGTGAGGAGCAGCCTCCAAGAAAATACTTGTCCTGCCAGCCTTTGGTCTGCGTACCAAGGCTTTTCTGCTGCCACGGCTTGTGGGCAGACGGCTGTGTGCCGAGACTAGTCCTGAGGTCATTTCACTCTTTTCATGCAGGTCACAGAATAGCTGGCTAACAGCAACAATTTTCAGTCATTTCTTATCTGGATTGGATGCGGGCCAGGAGCCCGGGAGGGGGCGAAATTAAGAGTGAAAGGCAGCCCCTTGCACAGCTGATGGCAGGCAGAGCTGGCCTGGCTTTGCCCAGCTTGGGCATTGGCCAACGAGGGTTCGATTTGCTTCCCAGAAACTGCCATCAACAAAGCACTAGCCAGAGGCATACCTGGGCACAATGGGACTAACAACATTACAGCAGCACCAGCTGTAATCACGAGTGAGTGTCACATCCCCGGGAGGCTATCCGGCAGTGTAACAAATGACTTAGAGTTCCGGGGACACCATCGAGGCCCAGCTCCTTTGGAGCTTTGTGCACACTCTGGCACTCAGGAACAGAGGAGCTCTGCCAGGTCACTGCAGGTCTCCTCAAGCCAGCCCCTGGGGCTTGCTCTTTGGAGAAGTGAGTGGATGCTCCTGTGGCTGACTCCAAGAACACGGAGGGGCTTTACACTTACAGATTCTCAGTATTTTTATTATCTCTGAGTACTTTCTTCTGCCCCTTATTTTCCCATAATAAACATCTACTCAGGATAATGGTAAAGCTAGTACAAAAAAGAGAGAGGTGGCATGGTTAAGGCACTTCCCGGTAAGAGAGGCTAGTTTGCACCTCTGCTGTCGCCATCTTCAAGGAGGGAAAATTGAAGGGGAGCATCAACATCCTTAACTTAAGGAAAGTGTTGCAAAAACATCAGAGACTGAGATTTCTGCTGTAATTTAAATTGAGAGTCTCTCCTGTTCTTGAGAGCCCACAATCAGGCAGAGATCACTGTTCAGATCAGGATGATTAAATCTTCCTTTTCTGTAGATCACTGCCTGCCCCCTTACTCCTGCTGTCACCTCTCTTTTGTCCCTGGGCACAACAAGGTGGCAAAAGAATAAATGAAGTGACCCCCACAAGTCCTATCATTGCTGTGTTACAGGTGAGGCAGGAGAGAGATCCTCAGAGAAAACCCAGCCAGATGGTAGGCTCCAACACCAGCATCCACACATGGTGAGCAGGAAAAACCCAAAGACTAGACAGATGTTTGTAATCTGCCAAAGCCATCAGTGTTGCTGTACAAGAGAGGAGAAATAAACAGTCATGTAGAGAAACACAGAAATGGAAAGGAGAAGCAAGCGTAAGAAAGTGGCCAGCAGTGGAGAGCATAGTGCATTAAACCAGAGCAAGAAGCACAGAGAAATGATTTCAAATATTGGTCTGTGACACCCTTCCCTCCCCTTCCATAAGTGCTTTTGTTTATGCATAGATGTTAATAGCAGCAGAAGCATAAACATCAGAAAAAGAGAAACTTGTGGTAAAGCAATTGTTTGGCTGCAGGGACCAGGGTAGTGCTTCAGGCTTTGACCTGCGAGCATCCACTTTGCTGCTGGAGAAGTCTCAGTTCTCTCCTTTCATCTCCTGGCCTCAGCCCCACCACTTGCAGCCTGCAGTACAACAGTTAACCAGTCACCAGACTCAGTAAATTGTTCTTGCTTTTTAAGTTGTTTGGTTTTGGTTTGTTTTTTTTTGTTTGGTTTTTTTTTTTTTTCTTGTTTTTTTTTTTTTTAGGGGAAGGAAAACCAACAAAGAGGCATGATAGCCCCAAGGGGAATTTTCTGTTAAAGTCACTGCCAAAAGAATGACCAATTTGTAAGTGAAATGTTGACACTTTTATAACACAGCAAATATCTTTCCCTTGAATGAAGCACTTCAAGATTTTTTTTTTTGTAGAAAAGATGAATTTTGTCAGGATGTTAAATACTAGTAGGAAGTGTTGCAATACTATAACACATTTTCCCTTTCACTCCGTTTCCCACATACAATTCCTTCAAGACTCCACGAAGGAGCCACAGTCACTTTAGCAGAACCAGCCACAGAAAAAGCAGGTGAAACCCACTGGGTAAATAAAAGTCTAGCTTAGATGTATTAGTAAATACCATCATCCCCTTACCAGCAGAGTACCTGCAAAACCCCCTGCACAGGCTGCTGACTCCCACAGTCCTGACACCAGCCTGCCTTCATCATGGGCTTGTTTTTATCAAAGGGAAGCCAGCTGGTGTCAGTGGCAGCAACCTGTCCCCTCAGTGAAACACCTGCACCTGATTCAGTGCCAAGGGTGCTTCTGTGTCTTCTTCTCCTTGCCCAGGAGACACCTGAGCAAACTGGGCAATGGAGGGGGTGGGATGTGCTTCAAGCAACTGGAAGTTTGCAGTGCAGGCTGTATTTGGGCCTGATTTGAATGGAGGCAAGGATGGGGACCTGGTCTGGGTGCACCCCAGCGCAGCTCTGGGCCATCTCCTTGTCTGATTCCCCTGAGTCCTCTCTCCAGCAGCCCCCAGGACTGTCCCAAAGGCTGCATCCCTGTACCCTGCATGGACCTGGAGTGCTGCTGAGATAGTTTATACCCTTTGGTCTTTGGTCTTGCTAGAGGACAGCCAATACAGGGAGGTAAGAGCAGAGAAGCTTTTGAAGTGGGGAGACCACAAAGCTCATTTAGGATGCATACACCACCAAAAAAACCCCAGCCACCAGACAGTAATAACTTCAAAACAGTGCTGACTTGAGTTGAAAACAGTGATGTACTGGCAGAAAAACTAGTGCCTAAGCCAAGTTCAGACGTGGTGTAAGCTGAATTCGACTGTTTATGATGCTGAAGAGAGCTAATGGTTGCCAGCAGGCAAGTCTTGATGTTAAAGAGAAACACAAAACTTGTTAAAGGGACCTCTGGGCAGTTTTTCAGGCCTAGCAGAAATCATAACCAACCCACTCTGTGCAGTAAAACCTGCTGGAGAAAGCAAGTGCAGTGTCATGTTCCTTGGTGGGATCTGGGGTTCAGGACACAGGCTATATTTAGTGTGCACAGTGCAGAAATCATGGAAGGAGCAGCAAGCTGGAGAGGGCACAGAGGAAGAGGGCTTCTGGGGACACAGGCTGGGACAGGAGGCCACACAGGCTGCCTACAAGATGTTTTCTTCTTCTGTGTTTGGGGGAGGGGGCAGGATTTGGGACCATTCTTTGTGAGTAAACTGAACAGCCACCCACATTGTGCTGCTGCCTTCCCATCCCAGCTTCTCACCACTGCCAGCCTTGACCCCATAGAGTGGCATCATCACCACATGGTGCACCACTGCATCATGGCATCCTTCTGCTGGATACAACACCCAGGACTTGCAGCTGCTGTCTTCAGCCACTGCAGCAATCCAAACAGCTGTACAGCCCTTCTCTAGCAAACTGTTATCATCCAGAGGAGTTAAGTCCAAAGTGAATTTCTTTCTTTTCTTGTGTTAATTTATTGGTGCCCATTTAGATTTGCCGTGTTCTATTTTAATAAGAGAAGTGAGTTCAGAATTCTGTTGTAGACTTAAAGCAATTCCCTTGAAGCATTGCTTGCTAAGTATCGTATTTCCAATAAGTTCTGAGCTGAACATTAAAGAAGCTATTATTTTGCCAGCACTGATGAAATTATTTATTGAAAATAAACTAAGAGGAGAATTTTTTTCTGGTTTCTTTCCCCTGATAATTTACTGTTTCAATAGAGATTTTTTTTTCATGGAGTTTTTTGTTTGTTTGTTTGTTTGTTTTGTTTGTTTTTGTTTTATTAGTAAAAAAGCAGATGCAGTGAATAAGAAGAATTTTAGAAGTGGAGCATTTGCATAAGAAAATGGTCCATTCAGGGAGTTGTTGAATGCAATGATTTTTCATTCCAAAATGTTGAACACTTTGTTGAGATTGCCAAAGTTCTTCATGGTCAAAATGTACAGCAGACCATTTGCTGAAGAAAAGACTTCACTCTGGGTCAACTTATGTTAAAAATTCATTTTACTGGAAATTTTGAGGTACCTCTGAATTATAGATACATCAAAGTACAGTGAAGACATTTGAGCTACCAGAAAAATTCTGGGCTCTGCTTCTTCCTTCACAAAGTGATAACAAGTCTGCAGGAGAAAAAGTCAGGTGGTCAGCTGGAAAACAGCAGGTTGGAAAAAACAGAGGTATGGGTATGTGTGACAGCTTGTCCCTAAACTCCTCCAGCCTTGATGTTCAAAATATGCTCCTAAAACATCTCAGAGGACAGGATCTGTGCGGCATTAACAACCCTGAGCACTCTCTGCCCAAGATCCAGCCCTGCTGTAGGATTTGCAGCACACAGCTCGGGGACAAGAAAACTGCTGAGACACAGACGTCATGGCTTATGAATAGGGAGGGGTTCTCCTCACAGGGTCCTCCCCAAGCCCATTTTCCTCCAGGGCCTTTGGTCTGCCCCTCCCCATCTCTACTAAAAATTAACTTTGCATCAGACATCACCCCACTTTCTTTCTCAGTGCATTCGCCATGGGAGAAAGCTGGAAGTGGGAGGTGGAACACGGGGAGAAAAGGAAAAAAAAAGAAAATGGAGAATATGGAAGAAAGTGAGAGGCTGAAGAGGAAGGGGAGGAGCGGGGAGGAAGGGCTTGAAAGGGCTGGTTAGGGACAGGGGCAGGCGGCTGCCCCACATTGTGCTTGGCTCTATCCATCTAAATAAAGGGACCATCCTGACTTGTGTCCCAGCTGGGAGAGGTTTTGTTGCCTTTTGGGTTTTGGAGTCGTCCCCTCCCCCTGTTTTGCTCCCCCTCCCCTCTTCCCTTCCTTCCCTCCCTGCTTTCATCCAGACTGCATCAAAGTGCCCTCGTCTCTCCGACTGCCCCGGGCGTTTCCACCCCCTCCCTGGAGGCACAATGTCCCCCTTTGTGGCCACCACCCAGATGACCTTTTCTACCTTCTTATCCCCATTTATCCCTGCGCCCCCGGCTAAATAAACCCCGAGGCGAGGGGTGGGTAGAAGCTGGGAGGGAGAGTGCTGGCCCTGGGGCAGATGCTTCCTTTTGCAGCCCCACTAGCCCCAGCAAGGCAGGGATATATAACAGGAATCAACATCTCCAAGAGAAGGAAAACACCTGTGCCTTGAAGGTTTTACAGTGGATATTTTTTTTTTCTTCTTAGAAAACCACGAGCAGCTCTCTGCTGTGAATGCCATATTTTCCAGTGCCCCCAGCCTGACACATGTTCCTGAGCAATCATAAATGCACTGAGGCTCGATCCAGTGCTCCAGCTAATCCCAGTAAATGCCTTTATTCTGCATGTCTGATGCTTTCAGGCCTCGACATTCAAGCAGATTCGCCTGTGCCGAGTTCTGCTCCAGCTGTGCACAATGGAAAGGCAGGTCTAGGATGGACACATGAACGCCCCCTATTCCCCAAGGCAGACAGGGATATCAGAGTGGGCTCAGCTGGCTCACCCTGGCTGAGCATCTGGCTTGTGTTACTTCACCAGCTTTATTTGTAAAGGGAGAATTCAGGTCTACACAGTGCCCCAGGTTGTCCAAAATGGAGAACTCTCCACCCCAAAGCCCTAGTCTCCATGTGTTTCAGATCCTATTTTGGCTGCCCAAGGTGATACAGTCAGATCCTAAATTAGTCCCTCATAATCTAAATTGAATTTAGACCCAGAAAATCCCCAGCTTTCAGATGTTTCTGGTTACACAATAACTCTGGCTCTTCTTCTCAGAGGAGTGAAATGGCAGGATTTTGAAATTCCTTGTTGGTTCATGTTTGCATATAAATGCTGATTTTATCTTTTCTGTACACAAAGTAAACACAAAGCTGTTTTACAATAATGTTGCCGTTGAAACATGCACCAAGGATGGCAAAACAACTTAGAGATGTTTCCAGACCCAAGGACCATGCCTTCCTTCACACAAAGAAGCCGCCTGCTCTGAGATGGCCAGCACACCCTCATCCCTGTTTATGCAGATCAACAGGCAGGTTTCATTAGGCAGTAGTAAGGTCCCAAAGGAAAACTTGGGTGGAGATGAGAGGATGTGTATTCACCCAGGCTGCCTAAGATGGAGCTCCTGATGGAGCTGAATTTTTCTGTAGGTCTCCAAGGGCTGTGGACCCTACTGGAAGTGCCCAGAATTGCTGCAACTGAGAAATTATGGCTCTTACCTTGACTGGGATTTACATCTCTTGGAATGCTGGTCAACATAGGGAATGTAATTCAGATTAAAATAAATGTTTAAAGTAATGTAACTTTTGATGATTAACTCTCTGGGGGGAAACTCTTATGATGAGAGATGCTCTTTGTAAAATTACTAATTGCAGTCATGTCCAGCAGCAGAGAAAGGAAGATGTGCTGCTGGGAGGAGACAGCTGTCAGAGAGTAAATTAATTCAGCATAATCCTGGATTTACAGAGCTCTCCTGGAGGATCAGAGGTGGCCATACTTTAAAAAAATGATCCCATCCACAATCCTGACAGCCTTAGTTATGGAAAGTAGAATCTACAATCAAATGAAACCACAGTTTCTGATTATTTCTTCTTATTTGTCTGTGGATATTTGTCAGCAGAAATTCTTTTTGAAAGTCAACAGCCTCCAGTGAAAAAGGTGCTCTTGGGTCTAAAGGAGAGGATAAAAATCCAGCCCAAATATCTCCCTTCGGCCATCTAAGAGTGTGGTGTCTACTTTAAGTTAGTCATTTGACTACTCATCTACTTTAGCAGCCCACGAAGACAGAGGCATTTTCTGCGAGCAATTCACTCTGCTGGCTGTAGGATGACTGTTTGACATGGGATCAGCCGCCCCTGGGTGATGCCTGGCCCTCCCAACATCCATAGGTGGATCTGTGGTGAGGAGATGCGTCAGTCGTGGCCAGCTTTAGGTGGTCATGGGTAGAGGAGTTGCCTCTTCCCCTATATACCTGGGTGTTTGTACAGGCTGAAGCACCTCCCCCCATCCCAGAAGTCATCTCTGAAATAACACCTATTCGCCCCAAAGTTCACTGGAATCCTGGCTGCTGTAGCTTCCAGTGGCCTTTGCATCACACCTGTACCCTCTGAGGCAGTATCAGAAATAGACCCCAGTTCCCTGCTGGTGGTCACCACACCTGATACACAGCGTGGGACAGATGGAAAAAAGCCCACTCTGGGCTCACGCACTGGGCATCAACCCTTCATCTTGAAATGACACTAAATGCATCCAACAGAATCTGAGTGATACCTTTGTCATGTCCTAGCAGTCATATGAGTTTCAAATGTTACACTGCCTTTGACACTGCAAGAGCAAAATTGAAAATGTCACACCAGCTGTTTAAAGGCAAGCAATTAAAAAAGGATACTTGCAGGATATTCCTGTCAGAAATACAGGAATTGTCCTTCTTGTTGCTTTGGACAATAGGTTTAGGAGAAGGACTGGTGTGTGCACATGTTCTCGAGGCGCTGACCCCTGTGTCCAGAGCAAGGGGCAGCAGGAGGTGGGATGAAGAAGATAACTGAGAAATGTCACATTGTTTAGTAACATGAGTTGTTCCATAGCTGTTCCATGTCAGAAGCAATTGCAGTGGGATAAGGAAATCATCCCAAGCCTCCTGGCACAGCTGCCCAAGCTGGGCTCATACGTCTGCAGTTGAAAGCACAAGAAGTTTCTCTAACACAACACACACTGCAGAGTGTCAAGCCCTGCTGCCTGTCCCAGCTATCTGCTGCAAATTTCGTTACTACAGACAGAGCCTCAGCCTTCCTAGAAATGTGGGCAACAGCTTGGGTCAGTAGGAAAGCAAGAGTATATTAAATTGTCAGGAACAATAGAAAATGCATATGCCAGTATCTTGTCTCTAAATGGAGTCACTCGCCCACACGAGCTCCTCATCTGACCTCACTTGGGTGGCTCTTACTGCCTTCATTGTTCCTATAAAAACCTAAGAGGAATTTCAGTCCATAAAGAAGACAGGAAATCTATTAATTGCCTTATGGCTGCAAGACGAGCCCACCCTTACCTTGCCCTGAGCCCTCCTCCTTGCCAGAATCCCCAATCCTTATTCCCCACTGAAAGCCACGGCCACTTTTAAAGGCTGGAGAGATCTTCTTTCTGCCTCCACTCCTGCCCTTTGCTCTGCAGGAGGGCATGTATGTATGATGTGGCAAGTGAGGGGGTAAATACACTTTTGTTCCTTGAAAGAAGCCCTACTATGTGTATTTTCTGTAGGTGAACAGATGTGGCCATTCTGTGTCTCCCAGCCCGTGCTGGTCTGGTGTCACCGCTCCTGTCCTGGCACCATTTCCCTGTCCCCACAGCTCTGCCCCCCGCCCTCTTTCCCCCTCCCTTTCTGCCTTACTTCCAGCCTCTCTGGGCAGTGATTAATGGTGCCCATCAATCAGGCACGGCTGCAATGAATGCGGCAGCAGTTTGCGATTAACCTTGGAGAACCTTGTCCCCCTGTCCCCGGCCATCCCCCTCCAGAGCCCCCCACTGAGATTATCGGGTGAAATGAGGCGGGATGAGCATGTACCGGGGGTGGGCCCTGGAAAACAGGTCCCCTGCTCTTTTCATATTGAAATGGTGAGGTCTCAATCCCTCCTTTGAACTTTGTTCGAAGGGGTAAAAAGAAACCCAAACCCCGGAGTTTTCCTTCAGTAATGCAGAGGGGAAGCAGGATTGGGACAGTCAGGGTTAGTGACAACAGTGTTGCCAAAAGGAGCTGGTTCTCCTGCCTTGTGGGAGAAAATAAAGTGTAAAACCATGGGGCAGTTGCACACAGGGGACAGAGTTTCACTTGACCTCACCCCGTTTTCTCTCCTGTCTGTGTAACAAACCTTGGCTTTGCTAGTGCTATACCCACACGGGATGGAATAAAGTCCTTGCTTTCAAGAAGTGATGGCAATGATTTCTTAGTTTCTCACAATGCCTTTTAATGGCTTCAACCAGGATTTGAATCATTCATCACTGCCACTGGAGGAGAGTGGTAAGGGAAGATGCTCTCATTTCTGCCTGTGCTGAGTGCTTATATTCAGGATTGCTTGGCTTGGTGCTTGGATCAGGATGACATCCTTGCAAGCACCAGTGTGGCTTGCCCCGATGCTGCAGGGTGCACCTCATACTGAGGTTTGGCACACTGCAGCAGGCAGAGGAGGAAAACCCAATGACACCACCTGAAGTACACCTGCACTTAACACACTGCCACGGTGTGAGTTGACGCCGGGTGTTTTTGATTTGGAGGTGTTCAAGGCCAAAGTTTACACCTCTGGGTGAGAGGGTTTGCTCGTGGTAGTGGCTCACTGCTGGGGCTGGGATTTCTCGGGCAGGCAATGCTGTCAGCTTGGAGTGAGAATCCAATGGGTCACACACCACTGGCTGTGACAGCAGGGGAGGAGGTGAAACTGCCAGCACCTTAAGTAGAGACAACTAGACACCAATACCAAGAGGGGAGCTCTGGTGGGTGAGGTCATTCTCCAGCGGGTGGGATACGTTTCTGCTTTCGCCCCTCCAGAAGTCCTTAGTGCTCCTTCATTTGCTTATAATCACCAAGAGGCTTTGTTGGTAAGAAATAAAGCTGCACATGCTCCCATTTAGAAGCCCATGGGGCCCTTTTTAGTCTTGTCCCTTGCAGATAAGGATGCAAATTAACAAACGAACTTCAATTAATAGCCAAATCCCTTTAAAGAAACAGCCTCATAATCAAGCACTTCTGAACAGGGTTTTACCCAATATTTGTCTCTTATTTGAATGGATATTATGAACATTTTGAACTCTGTTGTTCAGACATTTATATACGCACACATATACATGCAGTCCTGCATGCATGCAAATGTTTGTGTGTCCAGCCAGTGTTTTCAAGCTCAGGATGAAGAAACCCTGCTTTGCTCATGGATTTGGTGGGGAGCTACTTAGGTTCCCATCAGTTCAGGGGCTAGCTAGTTCAGAAGCATTAGCCTGTTTCATGCTCTTCTTCAGCCATCCCATCCTTCCTCACCCCAGACTGTGGGTGCTTGAAGGGTGCCATGGGGCTGCCCCTTTCAGGAGAGCTCTGGTGGGGTGTGGACTGACTGGCTGCCCAGGAGCCTGCCAAAGCAAGGCCGAGCTTTGCCACAGCACTCGGGGAGGTGGGGCGAGGCAGGGAGGGCACATGACTATTAAGATCTCCCTTTGAATGTTATTAAATAATGTTTTGCTGCTGCAGCACAACAGGTGTGGAGGCACAGGCAGGTAAACACAGCCCAGAGCAGGGCAGCCCGCCAAGTCTGTTTCCTTACATAAATCTCTCCACTTCAAGGTATGCAATTAATCCCGGCTCCAGCCTCCGTTTACCACAGACCTTCTTTGTACACATGATATATTAATCACCAGAAAGGACTTTTGCACCTCTGCTATCATTCTCGCTTTGCAGGCGGCTGCAGAGAACTTTGAGAACCCACAGAGACCAAAGGACGTGGTGGCAGAGGCGAGTTGGTGGTGGCACCTCACACCAGCCAGCCAGAGGACGTGTGTGGGTACACACACGTGTGGGGGTGTGTACCTCTGCCACACTACGCTGTGCTGCAGCTCATCTGACGCTGATTTTGCCCGCAGATCCCCTGCTCCACTCACCCTGGAGACAACGGACGTTAATCAGTAACAGCTCCCCGCCCTGAGTTTTACAGGGCTGATCACAAGGAGTGCTCATTAAAAATCCAGGAGGACAGCAGATCCCCATCAGGAAGCCTGATCCTGCAAGAGCCTGCATGTAGTTCTTCATCCCTGGTGTACACAGGTGGGAGCAGCCCTATCTCCTGCATCTAAACAGAGGGAGAGGGCATGGCTGGCCCACGGTGGAGCCTGCCCACACCAGGCTGCCACAGCACCCCTGTCCTGGCCCCGTTCTGGCAAGCCCAAACCGTTTGTGCTGCCCAGGCTGCGTTCTGCTGCAACATGACTCTGCGGCCACCAGTGTCCAGCTTGGACCAAGAGCCCAGTGGGGACAGGCAGCTCAGATGTGGAGAGCCCTCAGTTTTGCCTTTTACTCCCTGCTTTGCCCTCCATGATGTGTGTTCTGTGTGTTTTACATCCATTTCAGAACTGGCAGCAACGAGCCCTGGAATTACACACTCACCCGGATCCTGGCATCAGCTCTGATGGCCTTTCTGGTCCACACTTCCCCAAAATCCCTGCAGAACAGCAGGGCATTTCTTGAAGGCACAAAGCATTAGGATGGCAGATTGAAGCCATGCAGGAGACACCCAAGTGCCAACCTTGCTCATCTGTTTGTCCTGCCATCCTTTTGGCTGCAGATGCTGCCCAGGCTCCCCAGCACAGGCATCTCTCTACTGTTTTCCCGTTCTTTACCTCTTTCCCAATTGCCTTAGGAAGGAGCCCAGGACCCTGAATTTACCTGGCTCACTGTTGGCAGGTACACCCCTATAAAACTTCGCTGACACAGCAATGGCTGCAGCTCAGATTGGGTTCATTGGGGAGGGATTTGGGGTGAAGCAGAGAGAGAAGGCAGCAGGTGGCCAGTGTGGTTTAACATGCACCCAGACTGCTCCTATCTCCAAGGCCTCAGAAAGATTACAGATGTCTTTCTTCAAAGCAACAGAGACAAGCGTGGGACAGGCAAATGCCCACCCTGCTCCCACCAGGAGCCCATGGGGATGCCTTTCCTCCCCATCTGCCTGAGAGAGGTCAAGGGCTGAGCCTTCAGCCCCCACGATAAGTGGGTGGGAGGGAGCCATGAGCAAGGCTGGAGCTCACTGCTGGCTTCCAGCTGCCTCAGCTTGGGGTTTGGTGTGGCCAGTGCCATGTCCCTGGCTGGGAACACACGTGCATGGGGTGGCTGAGTCACAGAGCTCCTGCTCCAGAGACTTTACCCAAGTGCTGTTCAGCACCCTTCTGAAACCTGGCTGTCACCTAGGGGACACAGGTGGGTACTCAGCACCTATTGCCTGTGGCTCCCCAGCTGTACCTGAGGTTTTTTGGATGTCGGCAGCCACTGCCTGGTTTGTTCTGAGGAGGCTCTGCAGCCCTGCTCCTGAACTGTGCTCCTTCAGGGCACATCATCCCTTGTCCCAGGGCGCTGCCAGCTCCTTACTTCAAGCCATGTTTTATTTTATGAGCCTGACCACTCAAAACCTTTCCATTTCTTGTTTTCCTTTGGCTGTAATGTTTGTCCCTGGATGTACTCACAGCAAGGTAAAAATAGCTACTGGGCTTCTCTGGCTGCTATTTCTTGGCTGTAGATTTACTTTCAGGTGAGAGGCACTCTGCAAGATGCTGCTTCAGAGTTATTTGGTAGGGGCTTGAGCAAAAAAGAAACTTTCCCATTTGGACAGTGAAGACTTGCTGGCCCCAGCCACAGAGGGCAAGGCACAGTGTGAAGGCACAGCGCCAACAAAGTAGCCACTCACCCCAAGATAAAGCTGCTGAAGACTGATGTTAATTAAACAGAGAATGTTTTTGTTTCAGCATGTTTATTAATTATTATTATGACTATTTGCAGTTTATATTGCAGTAATGCCTACAGGTCTGAATTAGCAGCCTGGAGTCACTGCTGCCCAGAGAGCAAGCATCCAGGTGGGCAGAGGCCAGGCCCTGAAAGCTTACCCACAAAAACACCAGGAGCTCAAGCTAGCTTTTCATCCCAACAAAACTGTCATTTTCTCCTTGAGGGGCACCTGAACTGTGCTGTTTTAAGTAGCAGGGATCAGAGGAGTGTCCTGAGGACCATGCTGGACCACTTCGGCCACGTGGCCACCTGTGGGGACTCGGTGGGTGGAGACCTGCAGAGCTCACAGAGTGGCAGGGAACCAGGTCCAGAAAGGACACTGGGTTGCCACATCACTTGGTTTTGTTGCAGTCAGTAACAAAGGTCTCCTCAGTGCAATGTTTTCTTCCTTCAGGCTATTTTTCATTGTTCTGTGACGCAGGGGCCACAGACAGGAAGGAAGGAGGGAAGGAGGGAAGGAGGGAAGGAAGGAAGGAAGGAAGGAAGGAAGGAAGGAAGGAAGGAAGGAANCGAGCTCCTTCTATGACAAGGTGACCCACTTAATGGATGAGGGAAAGGCTGTGAATGTTGTCTACTGGACTTTATTAAACCCTTTGATACTGTTTCCCACAGCATTACCCTGGAAAAACTGGCCTCCCAATACTTGAATGGGCATACTCTGATGAGTAAAAAAATGGATGGATGGCTGTGCCCAGAGAATGGTGGTGAATGGAATTACATCCAGCTGGCAGCTGGTCACCAGTGGGGCTCCCCAGGGCTCAGTATTGGGGCCAGTCCTCTTCAGTATCTTTATCAATGATCTGGACGAGGGGAAAAGTGCACTCTCAGTCACTTTGCAGGCAACACCAAGCTGGGCAGTAGTGTTGATGGAAGGAAGGAAGGAAGGAAGGAAGGAAGGAAGGAAGGAAGGCCCTGAAATCTTTGCACAGTCCAGGAGGCAGTTCTCTCCTACCAAGGGATCCTTTTCTCTTTCCCAACAGGGCCAAGACAGGAGCAGAAAGTGAGAAGGGAAGCGAGGGCATCACAGCAGTGTGACCATGGTCCTCTGCAGTGCTCCACCACCTGTTCCCATGCAGGACAGTGTGCCAGGGAGTACTCACAGGTAAGTGAGCAAGTGGTGATGTGGGTCCCTTGCAGGATTGCAGCCCCATAGCCTGTGGGTTGTAGCCCTGGGCAGTGATGGCAGGTGATGGCTCCTGCAGTCTCTAGGTGTTGAATAGCAATCCCAGAGCTTGGGAGGTGGCAGAGGCCAAAGCTCCTGCTGCTCTCTAACTTCCTGGGCATCACTGATTAAAGAAGGGGTGTTTCCACCAGCCACCATCCATCACTCCTGCAAAGGAAGGCAAGCCTGTATCTGGTACCCTTCAGCAGTGATGGAGAGCTGTAAAGCTGCTGCCTTTCTCACCACCTCTTTACATGTCTCACAGCTTCCCAACAAGCTACCACTATTGGAATGGCTGACCACAGCCTTCATGGTGTGCTCAGGACAGCAGAGCGACACGGAGAGTGGTGGCCACAGCAGGCACCTACAAGTCCTGCTGCCTTTGCCCTTCCTGGGGGCCTGTCTGGATGCTTGTCACCTTCCCCCTCTCTCCCAGGGCAAGCCCTCCTGCTCCAGGACCTCTCTGTTCCACAGGCTCCCTCCAGCCTCTTCTGCTGACTCTTTAAATCAAAGCCAGGAGGAAAATGTTACCAACCTGCAGCTTGAGCTGGCAAGCCTTGGGCAACTGTTTAGTGTGGCTATCTTGAAAAAAATGCCAGAAAATGGGAATTCTCCTGGGTTTTGATGCTTTTTGTTTCTTCTGGCATTAGGAAGGAGAATACAGCTGTCACTGTGTCCTGCCTTTTCGACAGCATCCCTGCAGCTGGGGCACTGCTGAGGATGGAGTGGATGCTGCATGTAATGTTATCTGGGATCTCCAAAGGAGGAGGCTAGGCAGGAGCCCCCAGGTTCCCTGGGCACAGGGCTGCTGAGCAGCTCTGTGCTCATTCATTACACATCTCTGCATCCCCATGTGGCCCTGTGAGACAGAGCTGATGCCAGAGAGGGGCACCCACTGAGATCTGCCACTGGGGACCCAAGGAACGAGCAGAGTAAGAGTAAGAGTATGCCTGCCCTCTCTTTCATTTGCCTCCCTTTGTCGTGCTAATGAAGAATTAGTTTTTTCTTTTGAAGTCTCCCTCCTCCAGCCCCAAATAAGCTGCCTCATCACCTTGTCCCTCCTCTCCCACCACCTGAGCTTTCCAAGCGTGGCTTCCTGAACCACGGCTGGCTCTGGTTCTGTAACACCAGCCAGGAGCTCAAGGATCCCTCCTGCTGCCTCCTTTGCACTGCTATCAGGTTCAACCTGTTCAATTAGTGGTGCCCCAGGCGCTGTGGGTTCCAGCTTTCTCTTTCTGCTTCATTTAATTTGAACACACACACCTCTCCCTCCCTTCTCCTCCCTGCTCACTTCAAGGCCCCAGGCTCTGCACTGTGAAAGGCACAAGGCAGGGCATCACTTACACACCTGGAATATGTTGCAACAAGCCCAACAGCCTTTTACAAGGAAGTCTTGGGCGCAGACGATGAGTTAGAAAGTCCTTTTGCAAAGCCGCCTTTCTTGGGTAACAAAAGGCACAGCTAAAACCCATTCACTGATTTCCAATGCTCCTTGGGGGATTGGTTTTCTTACCCGCTTTCTTCTTTTTGGGGTGGGGGTTTAACATTGCCCTGTGCACACGTGGAGAGCCAACCAGCCATGTACATGAACAACATACACAATGAGGAAAGGATTAGCCGAAGCTGCTCGCTGGCTTTTATTCTGGTTTCAAAAGGAAGCCGCTTTTGCAACACTTCAGCTGCTTACCTTGCCATGGAGAGCCTTGTAATGGGCACCTCGCTTGCCCCATCCTGACACTGGCATGGAGATGCCTGAAGAAGGTGCTGGATGGCAGATCCCATGTTGTGGGCAGGGTCCCTGTCACTGTTGCCCTGTCACACAGGGTATGGAGGAAGCTGAGTCTCATTTTCCTCTGTGTGTGTGTGGACAGCACTGGCTCTGGCACAGGGAGGGATGCTGTTGTGCCTGTGCACAGTGCGTTGGAGCCATGCTCCTCCTGCCAGGGGAAATGTGGTGGCACTGGGGACAAGCTCTGGGTGCTTTGTGTGAGCAACATGACCCGACAAGCAGCACGCTGCTGTGGAGACTTGGCTCTGCCACGGGGACCTTCAAGGGCACCAGGCTCTCCAGAGGGAGTGACTTGGAGCATCTGAGCTGGGCAGCAATCCCCCACAAAGGCACAGCCTGCAGTGCTCCTGGATGGGTAAGAAATGAAACTTAAAACTAAAAATAAAGAAAATAATCTGATCTGTGAAATTGCACATTCAGGTGCTGTTGGTGTTGGCAGGGAAGAACTGCAGCTCCAGGAACCTGGTGGTAGCTTTGGAGCTCCTTCACTGCCTGCAAGCCCAGCTGAGAGCCTCAGCCAAGCAGAGGAGCCCTTTGCAGTTTCCTGGGCAGCTCTTTACTGGCTGCATTGGCTGCTTGGCAGCTGCCATGGGGCATTTGGGGCTCATGGGGCATTTGCCCTCACTGCCTGGCTGCTTGGAATATCTCTGCCATAATAAATCTGCCAGAGATGTTGATCCCAGTTCAGTAGGATGAATGGGACAAAAGAACTATCAAAATCAACACAGTTAGACCTATTTTTGTCAGCAGAATTGCTGACTGCTGTGTAAGGACCAGCAGCAGCAGTAGCAGCAGAGAAAACAACATGATGATAACAAAGTGACAGAAAGTCATTTGGCCTGTCATTTCAAGATGAAGATTTAAACATCTCTCTTACTAAGGAACCAGCTGGAAATATTACACCAGTCTGTGTTAAATCTCTTCTCTGCTGCCACTACACTCAGCTGTCCCACTCACGTGTTGTCTGTACACTGAAAAGCATAAAAGCTTGCATGTCTCATTTGTGCTGGATAGTTTCTCTGTGTGGTTTCTTAATGCCTCAGGAGTTTATTCTGGAATATGCCATTTTTCCTGCCACCAATCAACTTAAACAGTTGGTTGTTTGCTTATTTTACAGGCAGAGAAATATTTGGCCAAGCTATACTGCTGCAACAGTTTACCCAGAGCATTCATCATTGTTTACCAAAACTCAGTGACTGGGTAGAACAAGAGTTCAGCCTGACCACTGCTGCTTGGGAACACAGAGGAGGTGCTGAGTGGATGCAGATGCCATTCAAGGTCACCTTCTTCCTCTGAGTGAATGTTAGGGATGCTCACTCAGCATTTAGTGATGGACTTCTTCAGAAGGGGAGCTGCTGGAAGCACCCCTCTGCACTGCAGGGAGGATACCAGGCTGCTGCTGAGGCAGAGCAATCCCCAGCATGTGGAGCAAAATTTTGATGGGGATGAAATCATTGGGAATTTTTATGACAGATTTCAGTGTCAGTTTCCTTAAAAAAAAATAAATTAAAAAAAAAAAGTCCAGCTCTCCCTTTTGTCTCAATCTTTTGCAACCTTCAAATACTGCCTCAAACCTGTTCCAGCTGCTTTTTGTTTTGAAATGGTGAGAAGACGACCATAAAGCTCCCTATAGCCTGTCTGCCTCACCGGGGTTACCCACTCCAAAATGCCCCAGGTCCCTGACAGTGGCTCTGTGCTCCCTGAGTGGGGTTTAGAGTGAGGACCAGCCAGGGGTGGATGGGAGCATGGGGTGCTCCTGAAGCATCACCTTGATCTGCCCAGAGCCTGGTGGGAGTGATGAGTACAAATGTGCACCCAAGTGAGTGGATTTGAAAGGCAATAAAGATGTTTAATGCAGGAACTTGTGTGAGTCTTTGTAAATCCCCAGGTTTGCTATACCTATCCCCCAGGAAGGTGATACAGCCAGCTATCTAATTTTTCATGCATTTTACCATTAAAAAGGCATGCTTTCAAGAGGCCTGGAAGAAAAGAGGCCGTGCTTATTCCATTGACCCCGTGCTATCTCTTTATAAACATGGCTGAAGGATTTCTATGGCTGAGATGGGTAACAAAAGGCTCTGAGGAGCCACAGCTGGGATTTTTCATGCTCCAAGGAGAGACGAGCATCTTGCATCCCACCGAGGGCTTTGGCTGGAGCTGCCACAATTGTTTCCACCTCTTTCCCCTCTCTTTCACCCGGGACAACCTGCACGGGTGCTCCCCGCAGGAGGAGGGAGAGAATCAGGATGCTGGGCGCAGGGTGAGGGGGAGCAGGAAGAAGAGGAGAGGAGGAAGGACAGGAAGGGCGAGTAGGGACAGGCAGCCAGAGCGCACCGCGAAGGAGAGGAGAAAGGTGGAAGGAGGGGGTTCGCGGCGAGGCGAGGGGACGGGAGCTGCCCCTTTCCTTTGAAAGCGGCTTTTCAGATGGAAATGGCGGGGTCAGCAGCAGCCCACGGACAATGGCCCCCTTGGCTCCGCTCCCCGCGGGCACAAAGAAGCGGGAGGACGCTGCCGGGGAGCCCCGCTCCGNGAGAGAGAGAAAAGCTGAAAAATCTCAACACAAATAATCTTCAAGGAGTGTTCTGTAAACAGAACGGAGGGCAGGGCGCCAGGAGCACCTGCCTCTCCGCATTGACATTAATTGTTGGGGGAAGAAGGGGGAAAGAAAACCCCGTGTCTCGCCGCGCGTGTGCTCGTTGTGTGCCCGTGCCCGAGTGGTCGGGGATGCGGTGGGTGTTGTCTGGCGGTGGGTGATGCCTGGCAGTGGTGGGTGCTGCAGCAAAGCCAGCTCTCGCACCCGAACTCGTCGGGTGCCGGCCCCGCATCTGCTCTGCCTTCCTCTGCCGCTTCATTCCTGGGTGATGCCTGAGGATCCGAATGCTTGCTAAAGCTCTTGGTGGTTTAAACCTCTTAGTGTCTTATATCACCCTTGGTTCCTGCTATTGTTTTCTCTCCCTGTACCGTGTGTAATCCCTTGCCGGGCGCTGCCAGGCTCCTGACCTCGCAGCTCCCCTGCATCGCCGAGTTCCTCAGGCGCAAGTTTTGTCCTGTTCTGGGGGTGGGTGTAAAGGAGCTGGAAGGCTCCTGCACCCACACAAGCGGTGGAGAAGGATTAGACCGTGCACGAACAAGTCCCTAATCGTATAATTTGGCAATCTCCCGGTAAGCCACCTCACCGCTCCCAGCCGGGAGTTAATCTCCCGGTCTCAAGTGTGTGGCACCTCCGGCAAGCGGCATCGGTGCTTGCAGGGGCTCAGGGGAGGGTGATGCCGTGGTAGCTCTGGTGCCATTTTCCTCTACCCCTTTCCAGCCTGCAACCTGTGCCAGCCTTGACTGAAGAGCTCTCTGCCTCTCGTCAGCACAGCTCCAAGGACCTAAAGCATTGACACACCACTACACACATTTTAGGTTGGGGTCCTAAGGGTACCCATTATGCACAGCATCTCCAAACAACAATAACCTGGGAGCTGCTTCTTCCCTTATAGCCATGAAGGACATCAAGGCACACAGGGTTATTCGATGGCGGTGGGGATGTGGGTGGGCTGGACACGATGCAAATGCAGATGGGACACAAGGCTGAATCCCTGTTTGGTGCTTGGAGTGTGACTGAGGCTGCCAGAGCTGCCTCCGGGGCACCTCCTGTCTCCCTGCTTAAACAAATAACGCTTGCCTGAGGCACACAGCAGGCCCAAGCAAAGCAATCCAGAAATCATCCCCCGGTGCTGATGGATTTGTTAGCTGGTGTAAAGGGTGTACTGGTTTCATCTGAACACCGCAAGGCTGATTACAACTTGCTAAAGAGCTTTCCTGGCTGTTGCATTCAAAGATCTTCCTACAGATGCAACTAATATCAGCAAAGGGCTGATGGCTAATGTTTGTTTGCTGCTCTGCCTTGGAGCTAGATGGCATGACCAAATTTTGCAGGCATTGCTCAATTACCATGAAACAGCATGTCAAGACTTCTGCATTTGCTCACCTTATGCATGCAGAAGAGTCAGTGTCATGGGAGGTGACTGTCCAGTTTGGTAGCACAAGCTGGAAATTGACCAGCTCTGTGATGGGGAGGAGTTCTTACAGTGCTTCCTCAAGGAACAGAAATCTGCAGCAAAGTTGTGTTTGTCATAGCATCACCTACTGTAAATGAGGGTTACGTGGGTGCAGCAGAGCACCAGGAACTGTGTGGTGTTCTGTTGGTGCTGTGTTACTCCAAGGTTTTTGCACTGATCAGGTCTCCAAAGCTGGAGGAGATCTGCTGGAGGAAAGCACCAGTGAAGTTAAATATCTCCTGTTCCTTGCTGCTAACTAGGTTTTGTTATTTGATGCACAAGCTTTCATTTTTCTGTCTCCAGCTTTCTTCTCTTGCTAGACAACCATCCTTACTTGGGACACTTTTAAAGCTCATTGTTTTGGCTTCAGACTGACTTTTTTCTGTCCTGCCTAATGTCCTCCTTGGTACATCCTAAAAGTGCCTCTCTTTGCCCCATCACTCCTCTTTTGGGCATGTCCATCCTACCATACATCCTGGCTCTGGATGCTCCCAGTGAATTGCACATCCCCAAGCAGTCAGACCATGCTTGGCATCCCCAGCTGACATCAGGGACCCATGCAGAGTTTCAAGCCCCCCACAAAGGATGGGGAAACCTGCAGATTTGGGGGGAGGAAAAAGAAAGAGGCTGCCCGTGGCCAATGCCTCTTTCCCCCCTCCCCATCCTGCCCTCTCCCAGTTTAACCATTAACAGGCTGGCTGGCCCTGCCGAGACAATGGTCTGTTTGTTTAGCATGAGGGGAGCTCATATCGGGGGCCTGGCAGATTTATCAAAGCGGAGTGATTAGCTCTATTAGAGAAGGGATTTGTGTAAACAAAAAGACAGGTGCAAAGAGACGATTCCAGCTGGCAAGGGCTTCACAGAGCATGAAGCATTTCAGTGGCAATAAAACTTCTTCCAGGAAACAAGAGTCAGACTGGAGAGAGCATTTGGGATTTTAACCTATTTGACTGGCCCACCCGACCACTGAGGGCAAGGGGGATGTGGCCTTTGGTGTGTCCGTGTCTCTCACCGCTCCCCTGAGTTCCCTCCCGTGGATGGGTTGCAATGTTGGCACGTGGGAGTGGAAGCTGTCCCTCAGGGATGTGCCACTTGTCACCCCTGAGCCACATAATGGACTCCATAGTGGGAAGGCTAAACCCTGTCCTGCCATCCCAGTGGTCTCCCTTCCTTCAGCCTTGTCCTGCCAGAGTGATGCTGGACCACCACAGTCCCACCAATTCGCAGCAAAGATGTTTGTCATTTGCTGACAAATGTGGCTTGGTGCAAGCCTGATGCCAACCTCTGCAAGAAGGGACAAAGGCTGAATCCCTGAAATTCCCAGACTTTGACCTGTTTTGAGGGCTTTCTTTGGAAACCAAAGAGGAAAGCCCTGTTGATAGCACACATACCATAATCTACTCATTCAAAACAGCACTGTTCACTGCATTCACAAATTTATCCTAATAGCTGCTCTGTGAAATTATTGTTCAGTTTAAACTACACCAAGATCAGAATAAGCATAATTTTCACCCTCTTGCCAAAGAGGATAAATCTTTGTCACAAGAAACACTTGAAAGCAGAGCACCCAGCTCTCCCAGCTCACCTCTCCAGAGCATTGCTGAGCAGAAGTTGAAGTTTTGATTGTGAAAGGTCATGTGAGTGAAGCAAATCAAGGAAACAGGAGGAAGCTCACCATGGGCTGAGGTTTTGTTTCTCTGATTTGAGATCTTGGCACATGTGACCCAGGAAAAGAGAAATTTGTCACCCCCCACTGCAGTTCATTGTCACAACAGAGGACTGGTAACAATAATCTGTCATTTTTTCCTGCTGCAATAACCTTTCCTGCAATAGCAGGTATGTTTTCTGCTTCCCATGCTACCTGTTCCCTTAAATGATCTCTTCAAAGGAGCTACACTGATGCTGTAAGATTTTACTGAATGTAACATGCATGAAACTGTTTCTCCAGACATGTTATATTGGCCAAGAATGTATTAGTAATGTTGGCTGAGGTCTGGGGTTTGTAGATGATTCAGGCCCATGAGACACCTAAGCACCTACTGAGCTTTTTAGAAGCACTCTAGATTATACTCTGCAATTTTAGATACTGACTTGTTCATGTCTTTAGGCGCCCATCAGTGCTTGACTTCTTTCTCTCTATTATTATTATTATTTTTCTTTTATTACAATTTAGTATTACTATTGTTATATTTTTGCTTCAGTTATTAAACTGTTTGTATTCTAACCCACGCGTTTTCTCACTGTACCCCTCTAGTTCTCTTCTTGCCATCCCACTGAGTGGGGGAGTAAGTGAGCAGCTCTGTAGTGCTCATATCCCAGCTGAGGTTAAACCACAACAGGTGCCCAGGGGAAAATCCAGTCCTCTGGGTGGCTCCTGAGACTTCTTTTGTGCACAGGTCATTGGTGTACCCAAAGGCTGCAGCCAGGGTGCCCCTGCACACCACTGATCTCTGCACAGCCACCTTGCCCTGCCTTGGCTTTTCCTTTTTTCATGTACCAACAGAGATGATAAGGTTGGTCTCTGTTTGCAAAGTATGAAAGACTTGGTGAGCTGTTGCTCTGCTTGCAGCTGGCCACGTGTGTAACTGCATTCTTTGACTGGTTGGATGTACTGTTTATCACTGAAGGTAGCTATAAAATAAAGCCCTGGGGCTACCTATTCAGGAACAGGTGCCTCAAATGCGGGCCCAAAACATGCACATCCCTAAGGAGAGCTGTGCAGCAAGCGCTGGGCCCTGTGCACACACTGCCCACGTTTCTTGAACAGTTCATGTTCCAGCTGCCCAAGTCTGGTGCCTCTTACAGTTATCCTTCGAAATCCAGCGTTGTATAGTTTTGCTGAATTTTATTTTACTGAGAAATCCAGTGGCTCACTCACTGCATCTGTGCCTCTGCTGCACTTGCCGTATGTATGACTTGTGTGTTTGGTCCCTGGATGAGAGTGACTGTCATTTGCCCTGCTGCATTCCCCCCACCCTGCAATTGTTACCTGCTAGCATTCTGCTCCATGCTGTTCCCCTGTTTATGGGACATGTGGGGCTAATAATGACACAGAGGCTACAAACAACTCTCTAAGCATAAACAGGTCCTAGCATGTGAGCTCCCTCTTACAGGGTTTGTGATGGTGCCTTTTGCACCTTCCTTCATGCTAACACTGTTTCACCACCAGGAGTGTGCTTGTCCTCCCTCCTTCTCCCTTGCTGTCTTGCTGGTTTAGGACCATTTGTTGTTGTTCATCTCAGCAGAAAACAAAAGAGCAAGAAAAGTCCTGTGTGTGTGAAATCAGAGGTTCGGTGAGAGCAGAACTGGTGTCAAACCACAGTAGAGCCCTAAGCACTACACCTGATTTCTCATATTCATGCTTTCCTCGCAGCAAACAAGCCTCTGTGCTGCTTAGAGGTAAAACCTTTCTGGTGGAAGTGTTCCTGTTTTACCAGTATCACATAATTTGCATTGAGGGTCAGTTCCACTTTCTCTTGGCGTTTTGTAGCCATTGAAAGGAGAAAGCTCAGAGGCTCTGCTCTTGCCTCAGATTTCAAGGAACAGAGCATATTTCACCCCATTAATGTGAAAGCATCAATTCCCTTGTGCATTCAAATGGCATAATAGATCCATCAGTGTGACAGAACTGTCTGAGGGATCTTCATTTATGCCTTTTCCCCAAGGGTCAAACAGTGGACATAGGCGAGAGTGGAAAGAAAACCTGGCTCATGAAAATTCATGCAATTATTTCTTGGCAAGTCATCGCTACCATTTTGCTTTTGGGTCAGGAGGGTGTAGAAGTGCTGGTGCCTGGGCAGAGATCCTGTGAACCTGGCCTGCCTGCTGCCTTGCACACCCCACCAAGGAGCCTGAACACAGCACACTGCAGTGAAGAAATGGTAAACCTGTGATTTCCCAGACTGTGCTTTGCCAAGGATGTCTTTTGCTGCACCTTCAATCGAATTTAGTTTGCACATAGGCAGGAAGTGAACAAGAGGAGAGGCAAATGAGATGTTCTGCCCCTGGCTTCTTAACAGAAAGGCTCCAGTCTACTCTGCCACATAACCAAATCCATGCAAATGCTGGATGTCAGTGATGTCTGGTGGTGGCTGCTCCAGAGTAGGACAAGGTAATGTTCACTGAAACCTGTGACAGCACCTGTCTGTTGTAACCTATGGATGACCTGCTGACAGCCCCAAAAATTGCAAAGGGTGTGTGCAAAAGGTGTCTTTTGGATTGCCTGGATGTCACAGATCTCAGTGCTTTGATGAAAGGACAGCGGGGGGAGTCCTGCTTGTGAGTCGTGGCTGACATGGCTCTGGGTGGACCTGGGCTAGCTGAGAAGGTGCCAGTGGCCCTGTGCAGCCTGTGCTTGATACCCAGCAATGTCACAATCTGGTTAGTCCTGTGTTGTCCAGCTAGAGAGATAGGGCTAGAGACCCCTCACTCTCTCTGCAGGCTGAGGGCTTCCAGCTCAGGACACCCTTTCTCTCAGATAGCTCTGCTGCCATGTGTTATGCATTTCACCCTCCCAGTGCCAGGCAGCAGCAAAGATTGGCCCTGTTTCTAGGAATGGAGGAGTGTAAACCTACAGTTGCCTTATTTCTGGGTGCCTTATTTGTATTTTAGCCCTCCGGGCAAACAACAGAGGTGGAACTGAGCCTGATGCAGCTTCTCTCCTTGAAAGCTGTCCCAGTGCTTCCCAGCAGCACAGAAATGCAGCAAGACTCCCAGAGCCCTGCACACCTCTTGTCTGGAATATACACTTGTGTGGAGAATTACAAGTGCTTCCTGTTTGGTAAGTGCTCTTAAGAGCTGTTTACAGCTTGCAGACACCAGCAGAAATCCCTGGGAGGATGGAAAGGGAGCTGCCACCCAAACCCCTTCTACTTGGGATTAATTTGTGCTTCGCAGCATGTTTCCCTGATGGAGCAGCAGTGGCCCCAGGGATTAATCCTGTGCTAACCAACCCACTGGCTGGCCCCAGCCCCACTCCTCCTGCAGGCAGCACTGCTTCTTGACAGGAGGTCTTGCCCCGGGTTGCTCCATGGCCCCCAGTCCTGGGTTTCCATCAGAAAGGATCATCTGTGATGTGTGGGCTGCGGGCAGGCAACACAGAAAACGAATACCCTTTTCTTCACTGGCTCAGAGGAGGGAGAGTTTCCTGCCATCCAAATCATGCCATCAGGATTTGCTATAAGAAAACAAAACTAATAATACCAACAGCAACAAAAGCCAGTGCAAACGTAAAGGAGACCCAACAACAAGGCTCATGTGTTATGACAGCTCTCAAGGACAGCCCTAGACCTCAACAATCTCTGGAGACATTCATGGTCCTCTTTCTGGGAGGACAGCCTGGGTACCAAAGGGCACCAGCACTGTAGCTTTGTGATAGAGAGGTGCTGGGCTGCTCTGAAACCCTCCTTCCAGGCACTCAGCACCTTTAGTGGCCATGCAAAGACCTGCTCAAGCCATGACAATTAGGAAAAAAGACCTTCAAATAAAAACTTGAGCATGTGGAAGGACACAGAAGTTATGAAGGCAAGAAAGTGTTCCTTCACTATCTTTCATGTGCTGGCCTACAAGTCTGGGTGGCTGTTGAGATGATTTGTAGTGGGGGAGAATCAAGAATTGCAATGGCTGCTGCTGGTCTTGATAAAACCCTAGATCATTTCGATCATTTTAGATGAGTCTCTGTCCTTGCCTACACTTTCACAGAACCACAGGATGAGTCAGAGTGGAAGGGATCAGAGTGTGTCACCTGGTCCAATCTCCCTGCTCAAGCAGCGCCATCCCAGAGCACATGGCACAAGACTGTGTCCAGATGGTTCTCAAGTACCTCCAGTGAGGGAGACTTCACAAATTCTGTGGGTAATCTGTTCCAGTGTGCAGTGACCCACACAGTAAAGTTCATCCTCCTTTCCTTTCCTTTCCTTTCCTTTCCTTTCCTTTCCTTTCCTTTCCTTTCCTTTCCTTTCCTTTCCTTTCCTTTCCTTTCCTTTCCTTTCCTTTCCTTTCCTTTCCTTTCCTTTCCTTTCCAAGCAGCTTTGGCTTACTCCTTCACGTCAGCAGCAAACCCACAGAGAGGGGTACAAAAGAGGAGCATTAGCCTGATGAACTAAGCTGGAGTGGAGTGGCAATATTCCCTATGCCTGCTGGTGCAGCACAGCACAGCTCTTTAGAGGGTTCCTGAGTTCCTCTTCCATGCCAGGAAATCCCAGTTATACCCATTGCTTGGTGCAGACATCGGACTGGAGAGCCAAAACTGATAAGCAGACGCAGCAGCCCC
>VZTN01018156.1:672263-753143 GCA_013400515.1 Erpornis zantholeuca
AGGGCTGAAGCACCAGGGGAGAGGATGGCAGGGTTCTACTGCACAGTGATGATGGAGACAGTGACCACACAGGAGTTTTTGGCCAGCTTCCTCACCCTCGGCAACCCCAAAACCCCTGTGGGCCCTTCCATCTCTGTCCTGCCATAAGTGGCCGAGAATCCTTCTCATATACACCTCCCATTGGCTTACTAGTCTTTTATTTTATTTTATTTTATTTTATTTTATTTTATTTTATTTTATTTTATTTTACTTTGTTCCAGATAGCTCCCTTACGGTTTGGCAGTACTTGCAGTGAACCCTGGCCCATTCTAGGGCAGGGGGCACCTGTCTGGTGAGGGCTTTGCTGGGGACCAGCTCCCTGCTGCCGGTGGAGCATTCCTCGTGCCCCCTTTCCATAGAGGTGTGCAAGCCTTTTGTTGCCTGCCAGGGAAGCGGAGGAACAGGATTGCTCAATTAACATATATGTACCTTGGCAGGGCACCAGCCCGAATCGCTGGCTCCACCCTGCCTTCCCTTCCCTGTAGCCATATCGTTTCCCCCCTCCTTCTTTGACATACCATTCCTCCTCGCTATCTAGGCTAATCTTCATCAGTCATTGCCCTGATGCTCTCCTGCTCTGACATGCTCCGAGTTTCAGTACAATTCCTGCGGCAGGTCGTGTCACGTCCTCTCATGCCGGCTGCTTTACACGGATCCCCGCTGAGGCACCGCACAGCCTTGAGCAAGACTTCTTCTGCTTGCAGTAATTTAGGGTGTCTTTCTTTATTGCTGGCTGTTCAGCTCCCTGGGAGGAGGAGCTGAGGCTTTCAGTTTGCTTTGGAGAGCTGGCTAAAATGCGGCACGGGGCAGAAACCAGCCAGCGTGTTCCAGCTTGAGCTCCCGCCTGTGTGATTTAGACACTGAGGGATGCAGATTTGTTATTTCTGGAATGTCAGTGAGTTTCACTTGGGGTGGATTTTTGTTTGTTTTCTAGAAGGGCCAGACCGATACCCTGTTTATGGCCAGCACGCTGTGCTCTTTTAAGCAAAAAGAGCATCTTGCCACATCTGTGCTGCTGCAGGAGATACACCACTTCCCTCACCAGTCCGGGTGTGTGAATGCAGAAATCAAGGTTCTAGCAACAGAAGGAGTCAGTCTGTGCCATTCATCCCTCCCTGAACTTCCTATGCCCTGTGCTTCCTTGCCCACCTCAATCCATTCCTTCATCTCTGCAGGCCACAGCAACCCCTTTTCCCACTCTTCACTTGCACTCTCCGTTTCCATACACCCCTCCCTCTTTGCCTCGTGTCTTTGCAGGGTTGTGCTTTATCATGTTAGATGGCACCTTTCCTTTTTAGCTTGCAACTCAGCTGTGCAGTCCTCAGCATGGCACATAAAGGGGTGCTGCTCGTTTTTTGGTAAGAGGAAATCCCCCTCCTGTCTCGCTGGTGGAGGTGGGTTTTGCAAAGCACCAAGCAGTGCGTTTCAGTGAGGGATCAGTGATGGGGAAAACCTTGGTAGTTTTGATTGTGCACATGAAGGAGAAGAACCTGAACCACTATGAGGTTAAGCCTGGAGGAGACAGAGGTGAAACGTCCAGTATGAGCCACAGGAGCAAATCAGGAGGCTCAGTGAAACGAAGGCAGTGCTCCTGTGTCCGTGATTGCCCAGGCTGCACGGTTAACATGCAAAAGAGATCGTGCAGCTTTCGTGTTTACATCTGGCATAGCTTCCCTGGGCAAGTCACAGGGCTGGGCAATGGGCTGTGACCTGTGGTCTCTGTGCTTTGTTATATAGTGGTTACATGAGCTGATATTCAGGGCACTTTGAATACTAATGAGGTGTTTGCATGTTATCTTTTGCCCTAAGTTATTGCCCTAGGGCTGACGGGTGAGATGTGGTTGATGCCTTAGGTTTTAACTTTTATATTTTCCAATCCCTGTACTGCTAGTGTAACTCTGAAGTTTCCTGTAGCTTGTTAAGTGTTGTTCTCTTATGCTAAGATAGACATAACAAAGTCTCTCTAACTTGCTCTCCAAGGACACCCAGAACAAGAACTGTAAAACATCATCTTGGAGAGATGGGGGCAAGCTTGGGGAAATTCCATCATTGGCTGGGTTCTGGTTGGTGAATTTGTGCTGATATAAAAGTGTGAAGCACTCATGACCTGTAGTCCATTTTGGGATCCACTGAGGCAGGACCCTCTGGGGCCCAAAAGTGTACATCTGAAAGCCTTTCAAATAAATACCATCTTTTTCCTTTATTCCTGTCTAGTCTCTGTTTCTAAGTAGCCATTTAAGGCATCATGGTGAGAGAAGGCTGTGGCAGAGAGGGGTGCACTGCATGGAGAGGGGTGAGGCCCTATGGGGATGTATCCTTACCTCTTGGTAAGTTCCCAAAGGAAGTTTAGAGTCAAGCCGAGAAATGTAACCAAATGAAGTTATAAATACACCAAATTATAGCAGTCCCATCTTAAGTTCCCAGGTGCTTCTTTCTGAGTGATGTTACTGCTGCTGGGTAGTAAATACTCATATAGACATGAGAAATCCTCTTTCGTGAAGGACTGAGCTTCCCAAATCTGTGCCCTAACATGGTGCTGCACTCCCTGTGATCCTTTGAGCTTGGCTGGAACATTCCACATTTATACTCTCTAGGGCTGTATGTTACCAATAACGTGTAAAACTTCAAACTGAAGAAGGTGGAGCAGCCCCTGAGCCCTGGTGTCCCTGGCTGTCTCACCTTCACCATCATGGGAGGGAAGGAGCAGAGCAAGGAGGGAGAGGACACTCCGTCCATGATGGGCATAATTTTGTGCCTTCCCTCTTATTTTCACCATGGCAAACAGCTGTTGCTTTTATTTTAATTAACAATAAATAAAGAAGAAGGAAGTTCTGAGTGCAGGCATATGGAAATGCTTGGCCAAAAAGCAGAAAACAGAGAAATCAGCTTGAGGAACTTATTTCCCTTCACCATGACAGTTTTATCCTCTCCTGAAAAGAAAAAGGCAAGAGTGAAACACGTCTGGTGTAACCGCTAAACCACTAAAAAGGCCAACAAAAATGGGTTGCTTAACAGCTGGCCTTCAAATAAAGGTAGAACAGAGCTGTGCTTGTTGCAGGCCTGTTCCCTATCTTTGCTCCCCGTGACTAAGACATTTATCACATGCTAAACCAGGACAAGTTGTTGCGCTGCATAAGCAATGATGACGCTAAATCTGGAGGTACTCTGCAGTGGTGTCTTCAGACGTGCTGTGCCAAAGCCAGTCTGGTCTAGCTGCTCACCAGACAGCCCTGAGGACCTTTAGGGACCCACATCCAACCTGGGCTGCAATCCCGACGGCAAGGGACCGGTGGAATCCTGCTAACCTTGATGCCTGCTCGAGTTGTGTCCATGCCTGGGCAGCCTGGCTCTGCCCCCAGCCCCTCTGCTCCCCCTCCTGTGCGACCAGCCACTGCCTGGCCCCCGAGACAATGGGGAGGAGGCGGAGGGCATTAGGCAAATATCCCTGGCTTCTTAAGATTCCTGCTTAATGAGCACATTTGCTCTGTGCCGCATTGCCCCCCTATCAGTAATCTTATCAGGCTGAGCCTGCCTCTGCCACCTGCAAGCAGAGATATGGGGGGGGGTTGGGGGGGGCATAAACCACTTTGTTTTAAGTTCCTAGGCACTAAAGTCAAGAACGAGTTTCAAAGTGAACTTATCACTTTATTTTTGTCATAAAAAAAAAAAAAAAAAAAAACAAAGAAAAGGGATAAAACATGACCGGCTTGCTTTATGATTCACTGATTGCAGATGTTTCCTGTCAGGTGGCACGGTGCTTTCTGTTTGTCACTTCCAAAAGGCAAAGGCGCTTGGCACCATTTGGAGCACGTGTAGAGCCACCAAGCCTTACAAGCTGCCTCCCCAGGAGGTGCCAGGTCCGAGGGCTTCACGTCTCTACGTGCCTGCATCTGTGCCAAAGGACTTTCATATCTGTTCTTGGGCTAAAAACACATTTCCAAAGGGAGTCATAGGGACTCGCTGAAGAAAACAAGGTGTGGTAATGGGTAACTGCCCACTGCCACTTCAGGGGGGGTTTAAATTATTTTCTGGCCAACTGCTCAGACATCTTACTCATACCAGGTTCGGGTTGGGTCTTGACCAGCAAACAGGCAGAGAATTACACCTGACTGCACCTGTGGCCTTACCAAATCCTTCAGCCTGGAGCCCGGACACCATCCAGGGGTTCAGTGCTGGCCCATTCCTGACTGCATTAATCTTGGAGCCTGGCACAGGCTTTATCGCAGTCAGGCACAAACCAACACACAGCCACTATCTTCATCATTAAAGAACAGAACAAAATATAAATACCCTATTTCTGCAAATGTATTACAAATATGTAGGGCCTGAAGAATTGAAAGTAATCTTGACTATGTCAAGAAAAAAGTTCTGATCTAAAATAAAGTTTTGAAGCCCCATCCTTTTTTATTTTTTTTTCAAGTGACAAGTTGCACAAAACATCTTGAAGATCCTGAGTATTAGAAATCCCAGAAAAGACATGTGCTGGACACGGCACTGCTGGCATGAAAAAATGTGGTTTATCTCTCTTTTGAACGTTTACCTCATGGATGCCAAGAGAATCATAGCCCACCTCCCTCATTAGCCATGCCACGATGGCATCAAGGAATAAATACAGCATTGATGGAAACAGTGAGTGTTTCCAGGGTATGTTTGGCTGAACAGCAATGCTCAGCATCCTTCCAGCAAAGCAACAATGTGCATGCACCTGCTGTGTTGCCATTGATGGCCTCTTCTGTGAGGTCTTCGTTGGGGTCTGTCTGAGGGTGAGCGGCACCAGGGGCACGCAGAGAGAGATGATGAAGCAAGAAGGGCATTTTCTACACCCAGCCCTGGCTGCTGGCCTGTGCCTGTGCCCAGCCAGGTGTGCTGGTGCCAAGCAGCTGGGCTGCAGCTACGCCAGAACACTTGCAACCCTGCAGCTTTGTGTGCACAAGTTGCTGACATGGGTCAGGATGAGAGATGCCAGCCTTATTCTGGAGACAGCGAAGGAGCCCTTTCATCTCAGGGATGGCTGTGAGCAGCCTTCACACATGGGGTGAGGTCTGGGGGCAAAGCCCTCAGAGGAACACACTGCCAAGAACACCATTGAGCCCTCTCAGAGCCGAGACCTGCACCCAAATGCCATCTTGGTGCTATTTTTGAAGGGGGAGAAACCCACCCTGAGAGAGAAAAATGTAGAGGCTCTTAGAATTATTTTCCCCCTCTTTCTGCCCTGCTGAGCCATGAGGATGCAGCGTAGCTGGAGGCACAGCTTGCTCAGGGCCTGTCAGGTCCCCAGCCCTACCCTGCGCTTTAAACAGGACCAACAGGTTATGACATTAAAGTTTCAAAACCTAGGGGGGTACTTCACACGGGAGAGGTTAATGTAGGGGCACTCTGGGCCCCTGGAAAAGGGGAGGGGATGCTTTCACGCTTGAAATGCAGACACAACTTTTCCAAAATTGGAGTTGGCTCAGAAGAAAACCAAACTCATTCTCCCCTCCCACATCTCTCCTCGAGCAGCTCTGTGAAGCCTGGACCTTGGCAGGCTCGAAAAACACATCGCCCCAGGCAAAGGCTGTATCTCACCCTGATCAGGGCAGCCCAGGGCTGGGATCCATGCACTGGCTGGAGAACTCCTGAACATCCAGTTGCCAACAAGCTGAGGGGGAATACTGCGCTCTCCTTCCTGAGCACCAGCCTGAAACAGCCCAGCCATACCCAAAGATCAATAGCCTTAAACCCAGAGCCTGTGGAGATGCTGCTGGTGAGGTCTCTGTCACACTCCTACCACCATGGTGGAACTGAGGCTGGAAGAGAAAAGACACAAGTGGGCTTTTGGTTTATGACTCTAACTGGCAGGCTGGCATGGGAATGCTGTGGGCAACCCATAGGTCTGTGAGATGCAGGATTTTGACAGGATCAAGGGGAAAACCTGCCCTGGGAGGCAGGGAGGAATGGTCTTGTCCCTGGGCATGTGATCTCTTCCCTGCCATGTCCTGAGCTCCTGCACAACCAGCGGTTTATGGAGGGTGAAAAGAAAAAAACCCCTTTTTGGCTGCCCCACGGCCAAAACCATAGGGGAGCCCCTTTTTGCCCTTGCATCCTCACCATGGGTGCTGAAGCCCCAAAATTAGGCTGCAGCACCCACCATCATGGTAGAGAGATGCCCTGGCGGGGTCCATCACTGTGCCTGCCCCAGCAACCCCAGAGCAATCTGCAAAAGAAGCAAATCCTTGCCAAAAGATGAGAAAAACCTTGGAGGAGTTGGAAAAGCTGCTTGTGAGCTATTACCTGAACTGCAGGTTGGGCAATGTACCTTTAGGTTGCTGTAGTGGGAAGGACCTCTTTCCAAAACACCCTCCAAGGGTCACCCCAGGAAGAGTGGTGTCCAAGCAGCCAGCTGGTGTTAGCACAGGTTCTGGGGCTCAGGAACTGCCTGTGCTGCCTGCAAGGCAGAAGGAGAAAAGCAGCTTTTTGGGACAGGAGTAACCACTTAGTATGCACAATAAATATTTGTTATACTCCAGCAGCAACCACGCTGTCCTTTGTTTCCTTTAAACTGCCAAGAGCCCTCCTGTGGGATTTAATATACATTTTTACAAGAGAACAAGATTTGTCCATCCACTTACAGTGCAAAGGTGAATGGCATCAGGAGAGTATCTGGTGTGCCTGGTCCCAGGGCTGTTTGGTGCTCAGGGCACAGGGAGCTGAGTGGGAAACCCCTCAGGGACTCCTAACAGGAGCTCCAGAGGTTGACCACTGATGTGGGCTCCCTTCCAGTTCCAGCACAACTCCATGAAGTCCCCTTCTATGCTCTTTCCTAACTAAGAGATGGTGTGGCAGAGAGGGAGGTGCTGTGTGTGGATATCCCTCAGCCATCCCTGTGTGAGGGATGCAGTGGCTGAGCATCCCAGCTGCTCTTCGACCACTGCAGTGGAAAGGGCAAACAGAGAGAAGGCTCCACGCTGCTTGAGCTCCCCCCACTGCCTGTGCTCCCCCATGGCTGACGGGTCTCCAGACCCTGGGAGAGTGGCACCTTGACATTTTCCCTTCTCCTTCTGTCTTCAAGTGTCATTTCTCAGCACAGCCTAGCTCTCTGTCCCCTGCAGTGCTTTGGAGGGCACCTGCTGCAGTTGCTGCATCCAGCAGGAGGGAGAAAAACAGGGGGAGGCAGTGGAATGCAGATGAAAACAGTTGGGAACCCCCCCCATCTGCCAGAGGGGTCAAGGTTTCACTCCCAGCCATTGTGGGAACTTCCTCATGGATCCATATACTAATTTTTTTTTTAAATTATTTCTTCTAGCTTGTGAAGCCCTCCAGTGACAAGCTGTCATTTTGCTCTTTTAATCGTATTTTGTGCCTGTGCTGCTCTCTAGGCGAGTCTTGGAGCTGCTTCCTAGCTCTCCCAATGCTTAACCATTTACAGCCTGAAAGACATGCAGAGATGTTTTTCTCCTTTCTGGAGGATGAATCCATCCCCCCTTTTGCCTTCCTTTCAGCAGCTGCTGGAGCTAGTGCTACAGTTGCAGTCAATTTGCAAGTAGGATCCCTGCAAAAGAGCAGGGAGAGCATTTGGAGAAGAAAAGAATGGCTGTCCTCAAGAAAACCCCCCTGTGACTTCTAGTCCAGCTCAGATCTAGGTCCAAGGGAAGTAAAAACTAAGTATTCTTAACCATTTGCTCTTTTCAGCAGCTCTCTGAAGGGGTGTGAAAAGATGGTGTGGAAGAGAAAGCTAATGTGGGTTCAGTAATGCAATGTTCTGCTTGGCAGGCAGCACTTACCAGGAGCCCTGAGAAGAGGTACCCAGCCCCTGGTGTCCCTATGCTCCTCTGGCTGGCTTTGCTCTGGTGCAAGCTTGCACATTACCAGCAGAAATTCTTGAAGCCCAAGTCTCTGCCAGATCACCTAGAAGCCTGAGCCCTTCCCAAAAAGCCTGGAGGCAAGGAAGCAGGATGCTATTTTAACCCAGAAGACACTTTTACACACAGCATCTTCTTGAGCAATCTCCAGAAGTGGCACTAAGCTTCCCTGGCAACTTTGCAAGTGCCAGGGAAAATCCACCAAAGAGATATTTTTAAATGGAGGAAGAATTGCCTCTTTACAGATGGAAAGCAGGTAAGGGGGCAGCCCTGCTGCCATCCTCTTTTGTGCAAGTGGCTGGCAGGGCACCAGAGGACCCCTGAACCCACTGTTTTGTATATCCACGGGGACCCTTCTGACTGAATAGGAGAAGAAGAAGCACATCTGGAGCTGTTGGGAAGCAGAGTTTCCCACACCAATGATGCCCACAGTCACCATTTATATGCTGCAGAAAGAGGGCTCTCAGGGACTTTAAGGGAGCTGCTGCAGTGTCTGGGAGGGTTTTGGTGGGATGTGTACCTCCCTCACCTTCACCCTGTTCTCACCTTGCCCTTCTTTCAGCTGTGGGCTCCTCTGCAGAGTGTTCTCTGCCAAGGGGCACCTCTGAAACAAGAGGTCTTGCTGCACCTGGCTGTCAAAGTCCCCTTCCCTGGCTGTGGCAGCAGTGACATTTAATGCTCCCCAGCCTTGCAAAGACAACACCTTTGGGATTCAGTCCACCACATGGATCGAGCAGTGGGCTTACACTGCCATAAGCAGGGACAGATGGTGAGGATGAGCATGTTGCTTGAGTACAAACAGCAGCAAGAGGTGATAAGGAAGGCTGTGTGCGAGTGCTGTGGGAGACCTGCTGCAAGCAATTGCCTGTAAAAACTCCTGTGAGATCCAGGAGGAGTTGGCAAGGCTGATAGTTAGATTAATGCTGCTCTCCCTCACGGGACAGGAATTTGCCCCATGGCAGATCCCAGCCTCCAGCTCTGCAAGATGCACATGCATCTGGCTGTGTAAAGTATAGCTGGATCTCATCCATGCTTGGGTCAGCAGCAGGGCTGGGACAAACGCCTGGACCCCCTAGCTGCCACACAGTCCCCTGCCATGGAGCATCCCTGCAGCCTCTGCTGCCTTCCCACTTCTCTTAGTCATAGCCCACATCTCCTCTGTGAACCTGAAAACTTTACCTGCCCCTCCAACTCCAAAGTGAACTGTCTGTTCTTCCTTTTCATAATTAATGCTATTTCTATTATTTAGGGCTACCTAGAATCTGCCTTTGAGGGATGTATTAAAGGAGATGATGGCTAAACATGTGGGATAGGAGAGGCCCTGCCCTACAGGCTTGATAGCCGGTGATATGCATCTTCTCTGGCTTGGGAATGTGCCGTTCTGATTGATTACAGGTGCCAGTTTGGTAAAACAGTTGCTGAGCACAGCTTAATGAACATGTTCCTCCTTTCAGATCCTGATTCCCACTTTCCTGAATAAGTCACACATGAGATGACCTTGTCAATGTTTGCCTGACAGTTTCCAAACCTGTTTACTGTGATCTCTTCCTGGTCATCTCAGGAAAGCACTGCTGGGATGGAGATACTCTATTTGCAAACCCATACAACATGAGCAGGGCAAGGACAATGACTGTTTTTAGACTTCAGCCTCTTCTTTTTCAGTGCTGGAAAGAGAATTCATTTTAACCAAAAATTCATTTTGGTTAAAATGAATTCTGTTTGCTCCCCACAAGAAAGGTAAAAGGAAGGAGTGGGTGCAGGGGCAGGAGGAGAGGGGGGTGATGGTGTGGCAGAGACCCTCAGCCACCCCTCCCCAAGGAGATGCACATTCATCAGCTGGAGCTGATGCCAGGGGGAAACATTTGTCCCCTCTCCTGGGTGTGTGAAAAGGGACCCACAAGCTTTTCTGCTTATCAGAAAAGACTGTGGCACCTTCTCATTTGCGGCCAACTTGATGTAGGTTTTCCTTTCTCAATTCCCCTCCTTCCCTCCCACCTCACCTACCTGCAAGTGACTTCTCAGGAGAGGGCCCGCATTCCTCCCATAGCTCAGCAGCAATGCAAAGAGACAGAGAAGCAGCCTGTGCCTGCCACAGCCTGGAGAGGTTCCGGCAATCCTTCAAGCACTTTGACTGAACCTGGAAAACACTGCAACCAGCAAGGAACAGGAGTGCATGGCACAGGAACAAGGGCTGAGAAATGCATCAGTGAGTGAGAAAGGTTCTAATCCTGCAGTGGTAACAATGGTGTGGGACAGACTGGGTGTGTGGCTAGATCTGACTGCTGCAGTTGAAATCCAAACCCTTAAGATAAACTTGAAAACTTTTAAGCACTTTTAAAAACCCCAAAATCTTTGAATCCAGCATTGTGGCAGTAAAGGTGCCCACTTGGGCAGGTGCATATTCTCAGTATTTAGAAAGCACCATACAATTCCTCTGTGCTGGCAGAGGGAGCTGCTGCAGCCACAAAGTCCCAAAGAGAGTAGAAACCATGAATATCCATGTCCCAGGCAAAGGCTTCTTTTTCTTGGGATTCAAAGAGTGGAAGAGTGGGTTGCAAAGGGCTGGAAGCATCAAGAGAGGAGAGAGGTAGCATGGGAATGGTTCATGGTTGTCACTAACAAGCCCTTTGGGGATGTGCCCTGGTCAGGAATGCTCTCCTGTGGCCAGTCAAGGATAAGGTCCTCCTCAGGGCAGTGCTCAAACAGTGCCAAAACAGCAGCAACAGCAGCTTGACTCAAGGGTAAGGGGTGTCTGAGAGGTGGGCAGGGGTGCCCACCTCCTAAAAACCTGCACTGCTGACTGTCATGGCTCAATCCCTCCAAGCCACCTGCCCCAAGAGAGAGGAGGGAGCCAGTGAGATCCATTTAGAGCAAAAAGTCCCATCTTCCCATCTCAAGGCTAATGGAGGAGTCACCGAGCACCCAGGGGAGGGACTGCTGCAAATCATTGTCCAAATGTCTTCTTGAACATTTCATCTGCGTGCTCCCATGTCTCTGCTGGTCTCCATTGATCAGAAACAATCAGAGCCCAGCAATGGCATGGGGTGCCTGGGCAGGCTGGATGGAAAGCAGAAAGAAAAGGACCACAAATTCTTCAGAGATTTTGAGACAGATAGTCGTCACAAACTGAAGATCACTTCAATCTCATGAGTCTGCCGTAAGATTGCCAAAGCTTTGCATTATATTTCAGAAGTCTGTCACTCCTCAGGTAAGAAGCTCATTCCTTGGGTTATTTTCCCTGCAAAAATATTACTGCAAGTGCAAGCCATGCTCTGGGGCATTTCATAGAATCGTAGAATAGTTTGGGTTGGAAGGGGTCTTAAAGAACAAATAGTTCCAACCCCCCTGCCATGGGCAGGGATACCTCTTACTGGATCAGGTTGCTTAAAGTCCCATCCGACCTGGCCTTGAACACTTCCAGGGCTGGGGAGTCCACAACTTCTCTGGGAAAACTCTGCCACTACCTCACCACCCCCACCTCGAAATTTTTTTCCTAATAACTGATAAAAACCTGCTCTCTTTCAATCTCAAGCCATTTCCCTCCTTGTTCTCTCACTACATGCTCTCGTGAAAAGTCCCTCTCCAGCATTTCTGTAGGCTGCTTTTAGGGACTGGGGGGCTGCTCTAGAGCCCTGGAGCTCCCTCTTCTCCAGGGGCGCGATGCCGGGGAGAAAGGAAGGGTGGAGGGCGGGATGCCGGGGAGCAGGGAGGGGTGCGAGGGCGGGATGCCGCGGCTGCCGGCGGACCCGCAGCGCCGCCCGGTGNACGGCACCGCCCGGCACGGCACGGCATGGCCCCGCCGAGCACCGACACCTCCCGGGATCGCCCCGCCTTCTCCTTCCCCAAGGTGAAGCAGCAGCAGAGCAGCAGGCCCTCCTTGCCACACGGACGCTGAGGCACAGCTCCCGCCGTGCCCTGTCTGTCCCTAACGTGCCCCTGACTTTGGCCAGCATCACCTGGGCAAGGCGTGTGAGGTCCGGGTGGAGCCCCGAAGCAGGTCACAGACTACTCGCACAGCCTCCTTGTCTCACGGCGCTGGAGACACCCGCCCGGGGAAGCAGTTCACAGGAGCAAGACTGTTTTAGTGAGGGTCTCCTCGCTGCTGGAGTGGCACCTTCCAACCCCTTGAGTTGTTGAGCTCCTCCTCCCACACCCTGCAGCCCGCACGGTGCACCATGAGGAAGTCGCTAGTTCATCACAGCCCACGCCATCCTGATAGCCTCAGACATGCACAGATCATCCCTTTCTTGCATAGGTCATCTATTTCGTCTGTTTTCCACCTTAAAACACTGCACAGAAAACTACAGATTTCTCAGCATTCACTACACCACGAGGTCATTCCTATCTCTAAAGTTTATCAGCCACCACCATTTCCTTTCAGACCCCTGGTTAATCAAAGAGCCTTGGCGAGAGAGGATGCATCCTCTCTTTTACCAAGTGTTCTTGCTTTAGGGCTAGTCTTCCATGGTGTTAAACTGCACAGCTAACTCCTCTTTGCATTTTAACTGCTCATCTCCCTAAACAGAAAAGCTTCCACTCTGTAATTTGGGGTGCTATCAATTAAGACTTACATTATTTGAGAGGTATTTACCATGGAACTGTCCCAGACCAGCTTGGATGTGCTGCTACCCACAAGGCGATGGTAGCACCCAGACCTGCCTTTGCACTGGGACAACAACCCTGTCTTTTTCCCCATAAAGAGATCACGTCCTGCAATTTTCTAGTGCCTCCCAATTCCCCCTGCCTCCGGTGTCACTACAAAGCACAACCAAAAATCTATACTTCTTCAATACCCTGTGCCGTGCCGAGGACAGTGCTAATAGGAGAGGCAGACCACTTGAGAGGCTGATCAATAGCCCTGCCTGGGTTTGATGCTCGGTGTCTCGCAGAGCCAAGCACTGTCTAAACCCTCAATTACCCTTCCCTCGCCTCTCCCTGCCTCCTGATGACCTCAGTGGTTAAGCCCTCTTCAGCATCCACAGGTGGACCGCTGCCTAATAAAAGGCTGCAAAATGCCAGCACATCCCTGAGCCTCTTCAGCAGGCCACTATTTAATGCTGGAAAGAAATGCAGTGAAGCAAAACTGACCCATGCCTCCACAGATAAGGAAAGTGGTAACAACAGAGAAAAAACAGAAAAAAACAGGTTTTAAACATTCATTACAAGGACCAGGGGCTTTAACATGTTACGAGTAACGGGGGCTTTAAGAGCTTTTAGAAACTGTTCCCAGTGAAGCCTGTGGCCCTGTTTTTCACAGCAGACAGATGATTTTTCAAAAGCTACCTGAGTGTCCAGCTTTTCAAAAAATCAGGCCCCAAGCAGTCACTTCAATACAGATGCCTGAACTGAAACCTTTTTGGGTGGCCTGGCTTTTGAGTGTGTAGAAAGGGGGAGTGGAGGTGACAAGCCCTGCCCTGCCATGGGACATGCTCATCTTTGGAGCTGTTCTCTGTCTGCTGTCAGGATATATCCCCAGGCAGCAGGTGAGGCTGATGGGGAGGGAGAGGCAGATGCCCATTCCCAGAGATGTTTGACAGTCACCCTGCAGTGAAGCAGGATCCCATCACAAGCGTGAATACAAGGGTGAAAGAGGGTGAGCAAACGCTGTCATGAGCAGATGAGGGACAGCTAGCTTCTGTGGGCTGGGGCTGTATGTTCATCTGGACCCAGCATGCCTGGCTTCCTGGAAATTCAACAGGGGAATGAGATTTCAGGCTCCCTCACGCCCATCTCCACCCATTAAACAAATGAATGTTTACCGAAAGGCAGAAAGCTGTTCCAAGTCCTTCTTGTTTCAGGAAACCTCTTCTTTACGGACATCTCCCGGTTTGTAAGAAGCATCTGTCAGTGGAAAGGAGGACAGGAGCATGCCTGAGTGCTGCCAAGGTTTTGCAATCTTCCTTCCATGTGTCCCCCCCCATGGAGGCAGAGTTTGCCTGCCTTGCCTGGCATGAGGGCCCTTGGGAGCAGCTCTGTCCTTCTGCCTCCCAGTTCAACCCCTGGCTGACCACCAGCAGAGTGGGGCGGAGGGAAGGCTTCAGAGAAAGGGTGAGGAGAAACTTGCAGCATCAGGAACATTTTTGACCAACTACTTTGCGGATGGTGAGTCAGGAGAGCTGAGAGGATGGTTTGGATTTCACTTCTGATTACACAGCTCTTTGAGACCTAACAGAGTTTTGATAGCTAGCACTGACCAAAAGGCAGGAGATGGCGATGGGA
Organism: Erpornis zantholeuca; assembly: GCA_013400515.1. NCBI lineage: Eukaryota > Metazoa > Chordata > Aves > Passeriformes > Timaliidae > Erpornis > Erpornis zantholeuca. The sequence goes on from VZTN01018156.1 coordinate 686,363, forward strand.
CTTTATGTCTGATTTGCATACAAAATAAACATACTAGGTTTCTGCACCAGCTTTACCTCCTATTTTAAGGCAAGGTGGCCCTCAGAAGGAGATTCAGCTTCAGGACCATCTAGCAGACTTTTCCTGGCCACTAGTTCTCAAGAAACACGAGAATGGAGTTTCTTTCAGCCACGGACATGGGGGTGTGAGCAGAAATGTCCTGCACAGAGCTGCTGACTCTGGGAGAAGCTGGTCTGCTTTTCAGGCCTTGCTAGCAAGAGTAAAAGCCCAGAGACTGACCTACCCATGGTCAATCCTACCACCTACAGTGAGACAGGAGAATAACAGAGAGATTGTGAGAGCTGGTGAGGCACCACGGGGAAACTCAGCCTGTTTTACTTACCCTGTGTTGGAGCCCTGATGGAACAACCATTATGGGAGACAGGGAAGGGAGAAGTGCATGGTTTCATGATTACAGAAGAGCCTTAGAAAGGAGGTGAATATGACTTTTCATGCCGCTATTGAACAGAAATGCAGCACCTGCCTGTTCTAGGAACTCTAAAGCCCTTACAGTGATAGACAAAGAGCAGCCACCTTCTGAAGAATCACATGAGCCACCATTTGTCCCAGTCCACCTGTGCTAATGACGACTGGAGGATGTGGGGGAAGGCCCCCCGGCTGTGACTCAGCGTGGGGCCAGCCTGGAGCACTGAGTCACTCTGTGCCAGTGGAGATGACAGGCCAGCAGGCACGTCACAAGCAGCAGCCAGTCACCTGTTCCCATGCTCGCTTGGCCCTGCCAAGAGTCCATCTCCACGGCTCACGACTGCCCCACGGGCATCAGGGACCCGACGGGACTGAGTACGGAGCCCTGTGGTTGATCTGGAGGTAACTGCAATGTGTCATGGCAATCAGAAGAAGGTGGTGAGGTGTCATATTATTAGCAAGGGCACTAAGTGGTCCTTATAAACAAAAATTTTCTCAGAAAACTGCAAAGTGCACTGACCAGCTGGAGGGAAGGACACTCTATTTTTTTGTTATTTTACTTAGTTTGCTTTTGGGTTTTTTTAAATTTCTGGAGGGAGGGTTTGTTTCAGGTGGGCTTTTGAAGAGGATTTTTTCCAAGCGCTGCTACCTTTCTTTTCTATTCTCTCCACTGATGATCCCAGAATGGCAGAGTGGTTGAAGTTGGAAGGGATCTCAAGATGAACTGGTCCAGTTCCCTGCTTCAGCAGAGCAGCTGCATGGGACTGGGTTCAGCTGGGCCCACCAGTATCCCGAGGGCCTTTTGTGCAGAGCTACTGGTTCCAGCCAGTTGGCTCCCAGTATGTGCTGGTGCATGGGATTTTTCCCCTGCAGGGGCAGGACTTTGTACTGTCACTTTGCACTGCTGGAGCTGACCACTTCTTCAGCCTGCAAAGGTCCTTTGGAAGGGCACCATGGCCATCTGGCCTCCAGTGTGTCACATGTCACCTGGGGAAAGGAGGATAACCTCATTTTGATTCTAACTTTTAAGGTGTTCCTGGGAGTGAGGAGTCCCCCAGGTCCTTTTTGGGTCTGTAGTGGTGACGAGAAGGAGACCAGTGGGAACTACCCACGATGTGTTTTCCATCTTGGAGCATGGATTTCCCTGACAGAGAAGTTCTGTAAACCTCCTCATCTGACTAGCCCCAAACATGCTCTAAGAGCTGCTTGAACACAAGGCCTTCCAAATAGATCTGGACCAGATTCAGACGTTGATTTTTGAAAACAAAAAGCTGGGAAGGATAATCTAAGGATAACCGGTCTCAGCCTTGCACTCAGGCCCCCTTTTTCCTCTTTGTGCCTAGTATTCACTGCCTTGACAGTGGTTTGGTGGCTGCCTACTGCTGTCTAGGTGGGAGAAGAGTGCCAGGAGAGGAGGTCTTGTGTACAGCTGGTGCACAGCAATATCCCACTGCTGGCTCCCCAAGCTGTGCTGGAAGAGAAGAGCACTCCTTCTCTGCAGTTTCATCCTCAAGGAGTAAACCAGGGAGCAGCATTTCATTTCAGCCATGCTCTCCACTGCCTGGCAGCTGCAAATTGACACCCCCTGTGTGGAAACAGGTGCTTAAACCGGGGGAGACCACGAGAAGGAGAACAGGTGTTCTGCCCATCCGAGGTGTGGCACAGCCTGTATATTGCCCCTGACCTGGATGATGTGCCTGAGGCCACGTGAGAAAGGTCTGGCACTGGGAGTGGGGTGACAAGGGTGGGATGGTGACCAGAAATGGACAGTGAAGCCACACCAGCTCTGCACCATTTCCTTATTTAAGATGCCCCAAGGTGTCATCCTCCCCCAGCAGGGAGGCATTCCAAACAGCGCTGGTCCTGATCAAACAGGGGCTTAACAGAGGCCTCCTCCAGGAGCTGCCAGGCCTGAAAAGCAGACCTACATCATGAAACATGGGGAAAACCAGGCAGTTGTCCCTGCTCCTTGCCCACACTGCTTATCTGCAGTGCAGTGGGAAAAGCTCCATTTAGGGATGTTTGCTCTGCCTGACTGCAGCAGTGCGATAGGGAATGTGGTGAGACGTCAGGGCCCCTGCCACTCCCCACTGCCACTGCCAGTGTGCAAAGGCAGCCCCTTGCTCCCATCCTCAGCCTCACTGGGTCCAGCCCATGGCCATGTGCCCAGCTCTTCCATGCTTTCAAGCACATCTGTACTGTTTAAATTTCTCCAGTCCACCCCACCCTAACCTCCACAACAGGACAGGGGAAAGCCTCCTCCCCATCTCCTAACTCCTTAATCTCTGTGAAAAGCAGAAAGGACCACTCGTATTATGCTCAGTCATTTGCAAAACCCCAGTATGAGGGAAGGAAGCTGGTCCTGCATGTGATGCTGGGATTGCATCCCAGTCTAAACCTGCTCTCTTCTCCCCTTTGTTCCCCTTCACCCCATGCTCACCAGTTTCTTGGCCACTTTCAGGAATAAACCTCTGGCTAATGGCAGAAGAGCTGCTCTGACTCAGTGCATGCCATACTGACATTATCAGCCACATTGATCCTGCTCCCATTTCTGAGTACTGGAGAGGAGCTGCAGCTCTCCTGCAACTCCAAGAGAATGATCCCCAAAACAGGCTTCTCGTAGCCTGTGTATCCCAGAGTATCCTTCAGGACGTGGAGACCTTTCTTGGGATGATGGGCACTCTTGGAAGTGTTGGGGCTGGGTGTCTCTTTTGTGCTGTCATTGAGGGGGCCAACTTTCTGCATTTTGGACACCTTTTTGAAGCATGGAAATGGGGGGCTGGGTGTGGTATTTCTTACTTGCTGTGCTGTCCACTGCCTGCCAGGTAATTCCTGAGCAGATGGAGAGCTCTCATTGTTGTTCCTCTAGTGACTCTGCACTTGTGCTCTTGGGGGTCAAAGAGTGCCCTGAGATTTCATTCATCTCCTTTGTGGAGATGTTCCTCAGCATCCCTATGAAATGAAATCTATTCTAGTGGACAAAAAGCCTCCTGTAAGACAGAATGCTTGGGGACCTGGAGGGATGTTAGGTGCAGTTGTGCTGAAGCCAATGGGATGAGTCCTTTTACACCCAAAGCAATGAATTTTCAGGTATGCTAAAACTCAGGATGAAGAAAAATCTGGAAGACATGACAGTCCAGGGAAAGATCCTTGTATTTTATGACAGGAGCCTTTGATCCTCCCAGTTATGCCAAATGAGTGACTTGAGAAGCAGAGGTTTGGTTACAGTCCTGAAGAGCATGGGATCTGTGACAGCCAAACCAACCATAGGAAAGTGTTAAACTAACCTTCTGCCATCCCATTATCAAAAAAGAAAAGAATAAAAAAGGAGATAATCCTTGTTTAAATATCAGAAGCAGCAGCTGAGTCAGTGGGAGCTTTAGACTGGAAATGTCAGGGAGGAATTTAGATTTTCAGAGCAGTCGCTGCTCTGCAATTATCATAAGGCACTTACAAGGACCCCTTGTCTCTTGTTGCCCTCAACACGCATCTGCAGGGAGGGGGAGCAGAGAAAAAACACATGGCCCTGCTGGGGACAGATAAGGAAAACCAAACTCCATCCCACTAAAGGCACAAGGCAAATCCCTTCAGGCTATGGTCAGGCTTCTGCTGCTGTTCAGGTCAGACGCAGGTAGGGAGGAAGGGAGTGGGAGGTGGGGGAAGGCAAACCCACAGGAGAGGCAGGGAAGCAATATGAGAAAGAGGAAAAAAATCACATCCTGCCTCCCCCTGTAATGGTATTTATTTGCTTCTCATGATGTTTTGGAAGTAGGAACGAGAAGGGAGACAGAACAATGAAGATCCAGGGAGTTTGTAGCCTCTTCTCTGTAGTGCTTTTCCTCCTGGACCATCCCACCTCGTTGCCATCCAGCACGTCCCTGATGTAAATTAAATAAGTGAAAGTACTATTAAAGCTCCTGATGCAGGCACTGCCAGCACCAATAGGGAAAGGGGAAAGGATGAGCACTCAAACCATGTAATTTCTACCACATTAAGTGATGCAGAGAGATGAATTTTCCTAGCTGGTATGCAGGGAAAGGCCAAAGACTTCCTCTGCAGGGATGATGTATTCTTACCTGTCTTTTCTCGTGAAAAATGCGAGGTTTCTGATACCAGTCTTGGCCAGGTGCAATGTGGCAGGACCTCAGCCATGCAGTGCTGGTGGGTCTTGGGAGGGGTCTACCTTGCCTTCCTGGGGCTTCCTGGCTGGGGACAGTAGGTGCCCCTGTCCAGCTTTGTGCTTTCTGCCCTGTGGGTCATCACAGCCGGACCTCCTCCTGCACAGCACATGGGCTGTCCATCCCCACTGGCCTTACCCTGTCCTGTCATGGACACAGCCTCCAAGTGAGGAATGCCTTCTGGTTAGGACACCTCAAGCAAAGGGGAACATGGCATTCCCAATGCCCATTTGGCTGCCTTGCCAGCACAATAAAAATTATATGTCCTGCTGCTGACTTGAACTTTTCTTCTTTGCCTGACTTTCAGCCATCGATCTTTTTGTTCTCTTCTGCACTAAGATCTGTGTATGTGTAACCAACAGTCCCACCACTTGGGAGGACAGGAAAAATAATCTCAGAGATGCTGTTCCATGGCATCATCCCAGCTTAGTGGCAGAAGTATTGAAGTCAGGCATATTGTTCCAGTAGAGATCCCAGACTCTTTTCTTTCTTTACTTTCCATGACTGTGAATCAATAAAACGTTGTTGATATACCTTGAAGATCCAGAAGAGAAGCACAGGGCTTTGATGAGTCATCCTCTTAAGCCTGCTGGGTGGAATGAACCTTGCCATGGATGATACATTTACATTCATCCTCTGAAAAAGAGAGGAAAACATTTTCTCCTGCTCTTTTCCATGTATTTATTTACTTGATGACTACCTGTTGGGAATAACAGATGAGATCCCAAGCAGATGTGAATCCGTAGGAAAGCACTGTCTTGCCTATGAACTGATGGTGATAATTTCCAGCAGAGAACTGGTTGTATCTTCGTAATAAATCAGCATCCATTCCATGCTGAATGCAAAACACCTTTCTGTGTATAAACAGAACGATGAATAAACATTTGTATGAAGTCAATATAGTGACATTTTCATAGGTCTGAGACCCTTTGTGTGACACGCAATGCTAAAATCACATCAGACCTTTTGTTCGACAGGTGGACGGTTTTTATCTTCCAGTGCCTGAGGAAAGAGGGAACTGACTGGGTAAGGAGTGGACAATTTGCTGCTCACATGGAAGATGCACTGAGCTGCATTTTGCTGGTCCACCTTGTCGACCTGGAGCTGTTGTTACAGAAGATGACAAAAGAGGTAAGAGGAGGGGGAGGAAGATGTATCTGTGCCAAAGAAGTTACATGTTCATGCAAATGGAGTGTGTTGGGAAAACACTGACAAAGAGCTGATGGAAAACCCTTGTCCTCTTCTGGCCTCATTTGCTTCCACAGGTGGAGCTGCAGGGATGGGTGGCCAGGAAACTGAGGGGAAAACAACACTCAGAGGAAGGGACCAAGAGCAGATGTGGGGTCAAGACCCATCCCAGCTGCACTATGCAGCTTTGCAGTGAGAGGTGACCATGGGACAAAGTCCATTCTGGTCCCATGTCATCAGCTTTGGCCATGCTGGGACAAGTCCAACACACAGTGAAGGGTTTCCTTCTGAAAGGGCAGTGGGAACTTGCTTTGTGTACCTCCCCAAGGCTTTTCTTTCTCCTTTCTGATGCTGTTTTGAGTTATATAAATTCTGTCTTACTCCATGGCGTGGGTGGATGAGCAACATGCCAGACACCATGGTCACCAGCCGTGAAGGGACTAAGTTGCCCAAAGCCAGCTTTCAGGCATTAATACAGCAGGACTTGGACTTAATTAACTTGGCAATAAAATGGGGGCATGTCCTTAACTTCTTTTTTTTCATCTGCAGGAAGAGTTGGAAGACTGAGGTCACTGCAAACCTCTTAGTGCTGGGACTTCCAAGGGTCTGGAGAAAAATAAGCAGCAGCATGAGCCCCTTTTCCACCTGTATTCTGCAATGCAGAGACCTGATGGACTATCAGGCATCAGGTGAGAGGAATGAAAGGAGATGAGAGACAAATATTTCTATTGATTTCTGCATTTCTTGCCCACCATTAACTGGTTCTTCACAGCTGAAGGTCACAGCAATTACCAGTCTGGTGGCAGAAGGCAGGAAACGAAGCAGTGAGTCAAATTACTTGCCCACGGCCACGAGCTGAGCTGTCAGAAAGGCAGTCCCTGTTTTCTGTGTTTGTTGTTGGCAGTAGAATTAGTGGTGGACATTTGAGTCTTCTTGTCATAATGTTCTGTATGTTTTCTGGCTGCTCTGTACCTGCACAACCATTTTTTTCTTCCGAAAAAAGCAAATTCACTTCCAAATTCAATGTTCAAAAATTCTGTGCTGGACCTCCATGTGATAATTACTGTTTCTTGAAGGTTTTCCCATCTTTCTGGGAGGTCTCCAGGTCCTCTTCAATCTTTCCTCACTTCTCAAAAGGGCTGCATTTATTTTTTTTTTTTTAAAGAAATCCAACTCCAGAAACTGGAGTAAAATATTTGATGTGACAGACTTATATAAAATCAGAAGTACTGGTAGTGCAGAAAATCCATTGCAATACACATAAATTACCTTTCTGCACAAAGATGACATTCCCTGATGGTCTTGTTAAAGAAATTGTCCACAAGTTGACACACAGTGGGCCAGAGTTGTCATCAATTAGTTTTACAACACCACAAAATGGCATGTTCTGAGAGGTGTGCATTATATTTCGCCACCTGTTCCTGACTGTCTGCTTGCTGCCCACATTTCCAAAGAGAAAATTGCTCCTAAGTGCTTCCCCATTGATCTGAGAAAAGATGGTCATTTCGGATTCTGCAGTGGCAGGTGAATCATCAATACAATATTTCTGAATTTTCACTCACCTTTTAGAGATCCATTTGCTGAAAGAGAGAGCTGGGTTTCCTTCTGAAAGCTCAGGGCTAAATTCTCAGCTCCTGGGAAGATTCTGTTTTCTCCCTCCACCCAGGTAGCCTCCATTTCCTTTGAAAACCCTTTCCCCAGACATTTCACTGTTTTGCTGGAAATCCGGTTATTTTCCTTGGAAAAGTTGATTGCTGCAAAAACTTCCCAGAATTCTATTTTCACTGTTGTCCAGTGAGTGGAAATTCTATGGGTTTTGAGAGAAGATTTGAGCAACATGAGTACAGGATTTTGTATCTGAAAGTGGAGATGAAAACAGTTATGAGACAGGCCAGCCCCGTGCTTCAAAATAGAGGGCAGAAAGACATTTTGTATGGGTTACAGGAATATTCTCAGGTTTAGCTAAAGGCTAATCTGGCCTTCTGAAATGCAAAATCTCTGACACAGATGGGTGCATTCAGCTGCTGAGGGTGTTGGCCTTGGTCCTTAAGCCATTGGTTGACATCTGTGGAGCAGATCTCTCCTGTACACTACATCGTGAAAATGTACTGGGACACACTGAGGCAAAAAGTCTCTGGAGGAGATTGCACAGCCCTACTCCATCATCTCTAGGAAAGGGCATGTTTTGCTTTATTTTTTTGTAACATAGCTGGCTGTCTCGATTTTGCCTTGGAAGAACAAGCCCTGCATGGAGACCTGTCGTGTCCCAGAGGTTGCCTCTGCAGCGGAGGGAATGGCAGAGTTTTCCTCCCAGGGTGGCACAAAGCATCTCTTGGCCCTGACTGGAGAGTTATCACATCTCTGCTCAGCACATCTCTGCTGCTTCCAGCCCCTCTTCCCCAGGGCTCATCCATCGTGAGAGAGCGTGAGCACAGAAGTCCGTGTTTTCTAGATAATAGGAGACTGTGAAGTTAAGAGGGAGGTGAGGATTTTAATTATCTCTTTTTTTTTTTTCTCCTGATGCTGGCCCAGTCTTAGGGAGGATGCAATGATGTGGAGGCCTGAAGTGTCATTATGGGTTATTAAACTCCTTTGTGGTGCTTGGAGATGTTGAATGGAAATGTGAAGCGAGAAGAGGAAAAAACATCTCTTGATGGAGCTGGCTCAACCCCCTATAATTGCCTCAAAATTACAGCAGACTGTAATTATATTCATGCTGTGGAGGGAGAGAGAGTGGGTGGGTGGAAAGAAGAGCAGCAAGGGGGCCTGGATACCCCTCATGGCTATCAGGGTTGCCTTGGTTGTGATGGGAGATGGCAGCTCGCCCTCACATCGGAGTGTAGCATCCCTTTCTTTGGGCCTTGCTGGGGCACAGTCACAGCACAAACCCTGTCCCTGCAGCTCCCTGGCCCACCAGCGAGACCCCCACCCTTGCCAAGCGCCTTTGCCCCTGGTTCCCCTGGGGACTTGCATCAAGACTGCAGGTTGGTTCATGTATATCTCTCCAGCTCCCCACAATGAGGGACAGGCTTGTGGCAGGTGGGGTTTCCCCTTGGTCCCCACACCTGAAATGCCCAGAAATGGTGATTATTGTAAATAATGCTTGAGGATGCACAAACTGACCGCATGGATCCAGCCAAGATATTCATATCTTGTTTTCATCTCTGCACCACCAATCCCACACCCAGTGGCAGGTGAAACGAGCCTCCACTGGACCAGCAGGACTTTGCACCTTAATGCCATTCCTGGATTCTTTTTGAGTCTGCTTCACCCTTGAGGGAGGCACAGTCAGAGCATCCTACTTTATGGACTTTTCTGTCTGGGGAGTGGTGCAGTGAAACAGTGTCCAACTGTGTTTGCTGTGGCTGCTTTATGTCAGATTAATCCCTTAAAACACACAGCTGGATACACATGGCACCCACACACATTCAAGGATGGTCATGTTTTTGGAGCATGAGAAACAAAGCAGTGATGAAGACCCATCCATCTGCCGTATTTCCTTTGTCAAGCTTCCCAAAGGCCCCTCTTCCCCATTAGCAAATCTGGTAATTAGTCAAACATGACAAAAGCTGAGACAAGCCTGTCTTGGTTTAACCAAATAGGCTTACACCTCCCGAAAGTCATGCCTGATATCAGCAGAACTTAAGCATGGGCCCAGGCAGGTGGTTTATAGAGATGTAGATGCATGAAGAGATGAAAAATTCCAAGCTGTGGGTAGTTTCCAAAAAGATGGGAATTTGCCTGCAATGGACACAGGTGGAAAATATGTTGAATGGCTTTGCACTGGACTGTCTGGGAAAAAGTAATACCTGTCCTTTTACAGCTATAATTGCTCTGAAGGACATCCACCCACCTTGCTGCCCAAAAGGAGGACCTGCCACCTGCCACCTCCCCTCCCCTGTCAGCTCCTCCAGGACAGGAGAACCAGCCTGATTTTCTACTCTTATCAGAGAGAAAAATTCTTACCATGCCTCATGGCAATCTGGACGTTCTGCCCTGAGTTGCATGGAAAGCAGAACTTTGGCTCTGTGCTGGACAGCATTTCCATACAATGCAGGACTCTCAGCACGAGACAGGGATGGGGTGGGCAGATTAGCAGGGTTTAAAGAAGAAAAGAGTTACATGCCTAATTTGCCAACAGTAGGAAGACAAGGGATTAAAATTCAAGGGCTTTGGGATGAGATAACTAAGTAGAAGGACTGATGATCTTAAATAAAGTACTGGATTTCACAAGGGAAGTAACAACATGTAATGAGACAAAAGGAAAACAGAAAATACATTCAAAGAAATTCCATCTAGTCATACAATAATCTTGAAAACTTGTCTGATGTTATCAGCACATTTTAAAGCCCCTGCTTGTCAGAAGAGCTCTCTTATGTGATCTCTGAATAGGTTACAGCCTGCAGGAAGGCTGAGTGGCTTGTTCTGTTCCCATATTTATTATTTTGCCAAATTTCCCAATTCTTTACATGAGCTGACATTTTAAGGCTATCCTCTTAGCAAATTTATTAGAGTTTTGGATAACTGGAACTTGCTGTGATGGCTGATTTTAGGTTTATTATCACTGTCAAATACTTCTCTAAAAAGACCTTTAAATGGTCAGTTTCCAAAAATAATAGGTCTAGCAAAATTATTTCTCTCTCTGACTTTAAGGTAAGAAAACAGCATGAAGAAAAAAGGATTAAATTAACCAATTAATTTGAATTTTGTCTTTGTTCTTAAATTGAACTGAAAACCTCTAACAAAAAATGCTGTAATTCCATATTTTACATGCTGTTTTAAATGTAGTGCAAGCCAGAATAATTCATCCACAGTTAAAATTTCATTTGGTGAATACATTCAAATGCAGTTCTTTTAACTCTTCTCCTGTCCAATTCCCTTTTTCCTTTCCAAGTGAAATCCTAGGCCCTTTATTGACAATGCTTATTTTTAACAGTTTATTACACTAGCAAAATCTCTAATTAGTTTTAACTAGACATTTCTGGAGTACTTAACCTAACTGTGCCTTTTCAGCCTTAATACCTTCACAGCTTCATCCTAGGCAGTGAGTAAGAGCCGTGTCCTTTGCCCTCTTTATATTTCAACTTTACTGGCATTGATGGAGTTACAGAATCCCCACTGAGGTGTCTTCACTGGTGCCCACCACAAAAGACATGTGAGCTTTATTTTTGTGGACTCTTTTGGAGTGGATTCTTTTTTCGTCACAGTCTTCAGAGCCATGTTCCCAGCCTGTCCAGCAACCATGGTTCACCTCAGCCAGCTACAGAAAAATGAATGAACAACAGCATTGTGCTGATTTGTACCCCCCAAAGCCACCCCAGCAGACAGGAGGTGACCGAGCCTGCAATGCTGCTCCTTGTCAGGCTTCTGGGCAGTGGAGTGTCTTGGAACCTACCCCCAAAATATTTTCCAGGAAAATCTTGAAACACCAGGCAGCATTACCCTCCGTCAGTTTGGTGGGGTTTTATCTTGTGTTTTGAGCATCCAGGGCTTAGCAGAGAGCAAATAGACAGTTTAGGAGACTCAGAGGGGATTAGGGATGAAATTAAAGCAAAAGCAAGGGCTGTTCTCAGTGTGTGAGGTGATACCACATGGGAGGACACAGAGGCTGGGGATATACGAGCCCTGACAGCTGCTTAACTCCTTCCCTCTGGTTTCCACTGTACTGGACTCAGAATGCCCTCAGCACCTGCAATAAGAGAAGATGCTCCACACAACTTAAAATCAATTTCGTCTCACTAGTGCACCAATCTTCAGCTGCTGCCAAGTGCTTACTTCAACTTCAACTCCTTCCAATGAGTTTCCCAAGCAGCCTTGGTGGGCCTGGCAGTGTTGGTCATGCTGCCTGCTCCCTGGTGTTTGGCCAACATCAACAGTTTGCATCCTCAAGGAGTCAAGGGGTTGTTGATTCTCCAGAGTTTTTGGCACTCCAAAATCGTTAGCAGGCTGGGACGAACTCAGCTGTCCTTCTGTGTGAAGGATGAGCCTCCAGCCCTACAAGATGTCGATGCTGTGGTCAGCAAGGTTGCAGGGGAGCTCTTGAGCAGTCACCAGCTTCCCTGCCGCAGGGATTTGTGCCAGGCAGTGGCCTGTCAGCAGCATGGTGGTGGCTCACATAAAGCACAGCCATGCATTCCTGCAGCACTTGTTTGGGTGGGACAGCTGCTGCAAATCTAATCAGAGAAAAATGCCAGTTTTACTCCCAGCAAAGCAGAGACCCTGGGAGGGACCTGACCTGTCACTCACTGTCACAGCCCCAGCTGAACTCAGGCATTTTGTCTCTTAGGAATTACTGCAAGAGGAGCAAAGCCCGTGGGAAAGCAGGACTGAGAGGGGTTTTCCAGGTTATTTCCTCTAAACCCTTTTTCATTTCTGAGGACTCAGATTCTGCCCTCCTGCTGTCAGAGTGACATGGCCAAATCAGGCTCTGAGGTGGTGGGGGAGCCCTGAAAGGCACAGCATTGTCAGTAGCCAGGCACCGGGAGGTGCATGCGTGAGAACAGCATCCAGTCCCGCAGCTGCCTTGGGGGAATCAGTGTTATTTTCCTATTACTTTACTGCCTCCATGACAAGGCAAACAAGGGGAGAAAAAGGCTGGAGAGGGCTAAATCTCTTCTTTCCTTTTATTTCATCCTCTCACAGATCAAAATCCTTTCATGCAACTCCCAAGCTGGGGAAGCAAATGTGTTGGACTGAAACATGTAATGAGAATGAACTCCATACAGAAGTGGAGGGGGGGGGAAGGAGAGGAGGGGTAAATTAGATTAGAAATCTTTTGGATGCAGGCAAACAGGTGGGGGATTGTCTGGTCCGTGAAGGCAGGGTGTCTGCAATCTTTGTAGCGATTAGATTTAATGGGACAGACGCGTTTCTCTCCTTCACATCCCCTCCTCCTCTCAGCCCGAGGGGGAGAAAGGAGGGAGGTGGTGATGGGGAGGTGGCAGGGGAAGAGAAGATTTGAAAGAGTCTTTGACGTCAGCCCTGCCCTATAAAAAGCTGGCAAGGAGCTGGAAAGCAGACAGCAGAGCTCGTGGAAGAGCAAAGATGCCAACCCCGAACATCTCCACCTCTGCAGCCAAAGGCTTCCGCAGGGCGGTGTCGGAGCTGGACTCCAAGCAAGCCGAGGCCATCATGGTAAGACAACCCTACCCCACTTCTTTCCCTCCCCCTCCAAAAACCACAGCCTCTTCCATAGCTATAGGCAGAGGCAGGCAGGGATAGATGGACCAACACTGCGTTTGTGGGACTTCTCCAACATGGGCACATCTGGGCTCTAAGCTGGCAAAGGGAAATTACTCCAACAGTTCTCTCTACATACTGATACATGTGAAATGAAAACATTTAAGGGGGTGAAAACTTGAAATAATGAGACCAACTCAACCAAAAGCAAGGTGAATAACCCACATACCTAAGGCAAGAATAGCAAGAACTTCCCCCGTGAAAGGCAATTTGAAAATCTTAACAATCTCCAGGTTTCAAGGCATTAAACTGCAGAGACTTCACCTTTTCTAGCATAATAAAAAAAGTGGGGCTGTCATTTCAGACAGCACACAAGGAAGTTTAATTAGTTTGTTCCTGCCTGCTGTATCCAGTTTATCTCCCAGAACATCCTTCCCCCATTTCTGTTCCCAGTCCTCCTTGATGTGTTCTCAGCCCTGTGTTTAGCCCAGGGAAAGCTTCTGCACACACCAGATCTGAATGTGTCAGGGAAGGGAGAGGAAAACTTCCCCCTGAGCTGTCAAATGTCTTTAGAAAGCCAAGCCTGGCCAACACATGGGACTGGCTGTAGGGACAGGGACATTCCACCTCCTAACCTCAAAGCCTTGGCAGGCAGGGTGAGTTTGAAGACTCCCAATATTGGACATTCCTGTGGGGCAGAGATGTGGACAGCCTGCAGGTGACAATTCAGGAGCCGGAGCCGCCAGTGGCAGTGGGTGCACCAGGAGCAGACCCCCTTGGGATGCTGGGCAGGAGGAAACTTAGGAATAGGATGGGTTAGGTAGCAGATGTGTTTGGCAGATATCTTCAGTGTGACTCCAGCAGGTCACTTTTAGAGCTCCCCATTTCCCTTTCTTATACCTGCTGCCTTTTTCACCCACTCTCCTCTTAACCCTCTGCCTCTCTAAAATCAACCACTACATTGGCAGAAAGGTGTTTTGGAGGGTGGGGATTGCTGGAAAGGAAGGGAAACATTTAGGAAACAAGGAGGTATGCTTGCTTTCTTTAATAAATTGAAATCAGGGAAGGCTTCCCACTCACACAGTCCTTTTCATTCTGGCAAAATAATGAATACTTGAGTGGCCCTTGAAAACCTGATATTTTCCAGGAAACTTGTAAAATCAGTATTTGAGATGCTTGCTGTCTGTAGAAGTGAAGAGTGTTTGGTTATTACACCCTCTGGGGTGCTGCTCTGTATTTTATGAAAAAATGGGCCACTGAACACAGGGGCCAGAGGAGTTCAGGTTCAGCAGGTGGGGTGACAAGAGTGAGGCAACCTGCTTGGTGTGAGTGTCTCCTGCAGCCCAGAGGATACAGAAAACCTTAGCCTGTGTTTGTCGTCCTTCTTTGAATAACAATTTTCAGAAAAAGGAAAACCACTAAAATGAAAACTTTGCCCTGTGAGGATTGCTCTGAGATTCGGATACATGAAAAGATTTTCTCTTTGCTCTTGCCTAGCACAGGAGATCTTCACAACCCTGTCACTTATTTTGCTGGCTTCTACCAGGCCAGAGGCATGACTCTGCATTTGTACAGGACATCGCATGTCCCTGGCCCTTGTGCTGTTACTGCGACTGTGGCTTATCCACAGCCCTCGCCCCCCATCGCACCACCTCCGGCAGGTCTGAGGGGTTCCCTTGCTGGGGGAAACTGCACACTGGGGGGAAAATCCAGACCTTTGCAACCCCAGAACTCATCCACACCAGCAGGTATTTTACGTGTCAGCTGGGCCAGCCAAACATCAAACTCTGTGGATAAATCTTTCGTTACATAGTAAGTTGTTCTGCTGCTGATAGTTTTTGCAAGAGACCCTGGGATGGTAGCTGGAGCTGGGTTTGGTTACAGAGCCAGGCATGAGACATCCATTGGAGCCAAACCAGCAGGAAAGAGCACCCATGGAAGCAGGGCTGAGACATTATAGTCCCCAGGCTTTACAATCCTTCCCGATTGCTGCAAATAATGAGCCGGGGGGAAAAAAGCAACAAAATAGCTCAGAACACAGTATTTTTAATGACAATACTCAGACTGGGCACTCTGAGGTGCAGCAAATTCAAGGAAGGGAAAATGAACAAACCCTTCATAAGAGGTGCAAACTAACCTTCAGAAGAGGTGAATGAGTCAAGCCCCAGTTAGGCAAATAAATGCTTTGCAAAATCAAATTACAGTTCTCACTGTAGCCAGATATGCACTCAGGGAGCAAGTCTGAAAGGCAATTCAGAAATACCATATAATGGTGCCTTTGGAAGAAAGGAAGGCATTTATCATGAGATCAGTTTGGCTATTATATATGCCACGTTCCTAGTTTCCAGCAAAAGGAGATAATACCACAATGAGCACAAATGTGAGGGGCAGAGTTGAGGACAATGAGATGGGGAATGTGCAGCCAGGCAGCCTCCACCTGCCTGAGGAGGTAGCAGGCAGGCAGACCCCTCCCAGCCCTATTCTGCCAAGCAAAATTCAGCCTTTTTCTTTGGGTTTGTTTTGGTTTTTTTAATTTATCCACCTATACCATGCCATCATGAAGCTAAGGAACTTCCAGGATCCCTCATTAGGGACTGAAGGCCCCATTCCTGCCTGCCAGGGGCCACCCAGTCCCAGCAGATTTGTGGGACTGGTTGAATCTGCTTCTCCTGGTGCAGCTTTCCGGCCACCCAACTCTGGCCTTTTAAACCCCAATCAGCTGGATTTTAACCTGACTTACAGCGTAAATATGGGCGTCTAACTTCCCTCCTCTCCCCTTCTCCGAGCCAGAAGTAAAATCCTGTGGCACCTTGGGGCACAGTGTGACGAAGCACCCTTAGGAAAAGCGCTGCATGGCTTGGGAGGGCTGTGGAACTTCTTTTCTGTGGCTGGCACAGGGCTGTTTGCCCTGCTTATTGCAGGTGCTTTAAAGTAAACACCAGCTTAGCTTAAAACTCTGTAGTGATGGAAAACACGCGCTTAAAGCTGAGCACGTGCTTGCAAGATTTTTAAAGTTGTGTCTGAGGTCTCCTGTTAGATGTCTGCTCTCTTCGGGCACAAATTCCACCAATTTAGACAAGCAGCAGTGTAAGCTTATTTGTTAGAAGGTGTTTTTCTGTGCCCTGAGGAACAAGAGGTGGATCAGCAAATGTAATTTCAGAGGGGTATCTTTACTGAAACAGGACCAGATAGAGGTGCGTGGGCTGGTGTCTCGATGTGCTGAGTTTTTGAGGCTGCGTTTAAAATGTCAGCTTTACGCTGCTAAAGCATCCAAGAGGATTCTCCCAGGAAACGTAAGGTACTGATAGTGGGCTTTGAAAATCAGAGAGAAAATAAACTTAGTAGTCAATCAGGCTGTCTTTTGAAAAGGAAAACACTCTTAATTTTCACAAGGTAGGGAAAGCACAGCTTAGTTAGCATGTATCTCTTTTCTAAATATTTTCAGTGTAATCACAGGGAAAGCTGCAGCCAGTCCCCACTCTGTGTCCTTCTTCAGTGCTGCCCCAGGTTTCTTGTAGCAAGTTCTGGGGGTTTGTCATCTGGTTTGGGTCTTGAACACAGAAAATTGGAACCAGATGCCTTGCCTCTAAATAGAAAACTGGTTGTAAAAAGACCAAGAACAAATAAGTTGGTACATGAGCTATTTGTATAACAGAAAATAAACAGCAATGATTGAAATAGTTTGTAGTTCACTATAAATACAAACAGGTGTCCTAACATAACCTCAGGCACAGAGTTGCATTTTAGGTTCAATTCCAAGTAACAGAAATCTGCGGGAGTTTGTTGAGACAAAACAAATCTACAGTTGAGTGGGAGGAATTTATTTTCTGAGGTATATGGTTGTGGTTCCAATTACACTTCAATGGATAAGCATCCACTTAATGTCAAAAGTAAATGTCATATTGGATCCTGGGAGCAGTTTTGCTAAGCTGCCCTGCTAATACACCTGCAAACAGTTCATGTTTTCTGGCCAGGCCACAGCTGTGAGCTTCAGCTGTCCCTCACAAAGTATCTTTTCTCAGATGGCTTCAGGTTTGTCTGATGTCTCTCCAGTCAAGTTCATCAGATACCTGAAAACCACATAAGATTGTTTCAGATTTTTGGTTTTCTGGAGGATATTGCAAACTGTTTAGGGAAGGTGAGGGGAGAAGCCCACTCTCCAGACATGCTAAAAAGATATTTTCAAGTCTTCTTCCTAAAGCCCCACATTACTGAAAGTTCAATTCTAAAACCTCAGTCCTCATGAGCAGATCTTCCTCTACAAAGCCAGGCAAGTCAGTCCAGTCTTTCCCTGCTTCCTCTGCTGAGACATATCAGTCACATCTCATCCTGCTACTGGGAATGCCTCTGATCTCCTTCATCTCTGTGAGCAGTGTTATTTGTTTCTGTTCTGCCTTCAGTCTCCACGGTTCATTGGAAGACGTCAGAGCCTCATTGAAGATGCCAGGAAGGAAAGAGAGGCTGCAGCTGCAGCCACTGATGCTGCAGAGTCTACGGAGACCATTGTATTCGAGGAGAAGGATGGGAGAGCCATGCTGAACCTCTTCTTCATGCTCAAGGGAGCCAAGACTTCACCACTGTCCCGTGTCCTTAAAGTATTTGAGGTGAGTACCTGACCCGTTGTGTGGAACTCAAGGAACACACTTCAGGTTTCATGACTGTGCTGTGAGAAGCATCACTTGAGTGTAATAAAGAAGACTCAGACTAGGTCTGCCTGCTCCAAATTATGAGTTAATTGTGTGATATCCCCAAAGTTGTGCTTTGTTCATGCCCCACTGTGCCTTCACTTGCCATCACTAAGAAGCAGGTGTACCTCTGCAATACTGTTAAACTCTAGGATTCATTTTGCTTAATTATTTTCAGTTTCACACTCCACTACACACCCTTATGGCTTGTAGTGTGCTCTGACAGCCCTCCCCACTGCTCAGCACTTCAAGTACAGGTGCCAGGCTCTGATCCCACATTCAAAGCAAGCTGTGTGCCCTGCCTGTGTACAGACTGAAGTCACCTCACTTGTGGGTCATTACCACACCGGTCCTTGGTCAGTTACTGAAACAACTTCGCCCTGGGTGTAAAACTGGTATATTGATTTCAAAATTACCTCTCTGCTTCAAGGATTATTCTGATCCACATGTTAAAACTTCTGTTGGTTCCCCTCAGAGATGCACCCTATACATGCCTTTAGTACCAGGAAAACTGGTAACTGAGCTTTTTTCTCCTAGCCAGCAATGTAATGCTGCATTATATAGGATCTCAGTGCCATGAATGGAAAGACTGAGATAAGTGCTGCCTGTTTAAACAGTAATCCAAGCATGACAGCTTGCATTCATGTAGTGTGTTTTCATCTAGAATGATTCAAAAGTGTTTTGCAAACTGAGGTTCTGAGATGCGTTTTATCTGTGGTAGTTTAATTTCATTGACTTCAGCAGTGAGAGGAGAGGACAGTTTGTTCCTACTAATCAGTCATGTGGCTTGTAAGGGGCCTCTGGAGGTCTCTAGTACAACCTCCTGCTCAGAGCAGGTCTGGTCACAGCTATATATACTGCACAGTAAACCCACACTTAAAAACTGTAAGCATACAAAAAGTGTGTTTGGGGGATGAGAATTTCTCTGTAGGGCATTCTAGTTATTCATTGCCTATTGAGTATTACCTCTGATAATCTTATGAAAAACATTTAGACCTTCGGCAATTAAAAAACGTCTTGTGTCGCCTCTAAGAGGGCTGTTGCAAGAGAAGCTGCTTTCTTGGCAATGCATGGCTCCTGTCTCAGGACTGAAAGATCCTCTATGAAAAACTTTTCAGACAAAACCCATGTGTTGCCATGACTGGGGTCTGCTTCCCCGAAGTGCACAGATGCCAGATAAAGTATGACAAATCGGTCAGTGTAACATTCAACAGGCTACTCAGTGAGCATGAAACAGTTGTGTAAGGTCTTGTACTTGGTAGATTTTATGTTATACTGCGTTTAAACTCTGTAATTTAAACAATTTTCAAAGCATGAAGCGAGAAGCTGCTGGCAGCTTATGTTCAAATATTGTTTGTTTCCTCCTGGAGCAAAAAAGCTCTTTGAGCTTGTCACAGAGAGAGCTTTAAATATAATAAAAAGACAAACATGTCAAGTCCCAAGAGAGGAAGATTCATTTCCCAGATCCCTCTGGCAATGCAGGTACAAGATATGAAAACAGACGGGCATAATGACATTTGCCTCATCATGAACCAGGCTGCAGGGAAGCTGATTTCGGTCTTCTGTATGTGTTACATGCAGCTGAAGCATAGGTAATGCAATCACAGCTGTCAGATTAATGCAAAGGTATCGATTGTTGAGGGGACAATGTAATAGTGAAGTTGTAGGTACATTAAAAAACACCGACCTAAATTTAATTTACCTGTGGCATTGCATCTGTTCCTTCTCATCTTTTTGCCTCTGATTAACAAAAGAAATCATGTCCCTTCCTCTATTGAAAGTCTTGCGGGAACTTTGGGAAGGTTGGGTCATTGCCTAGGGCCTTAGGCTTGTACTGCCAGTTTTCACTGAGCTAAAGAAAACACCCACAAATCTACCAGGGCCCTTTGGAGGACTACAGACATCCTTTTGTTTCCTTATTCCACGGCGGAGGTCAGTTCCGATAGCGAGCCCAAATGGCATCAGTGCCGGCAGTGAACTCCGGGCAGCGCTGGTGCGGGCGGGCCCCGGTCTTCAGCACCACGGCCAGCGCCCGCCGCCAGCCCAGCCAGCGCCTGCCCCCCNCGCCAGCCCCCGGGACCCTGCCAGCCCCCCGGGACACTGCCAGCCCCCCGGGACCCCACCAGCCCCGCGGGACACAGTGAGACCCCACACCCCTACCCACCACAGCCCCCACCAACACACGTCTCGAGAGCAGCTGGGACGGGAAAGGAAAGGGATCCATGAGACACGGTGCTCTGCCACATTGACTGCCTCTCTTGGTATGGTCTTCTTTACCGTGGTGGAGGTCTTCTGTTGGTAGTTATTGAACAGCCCCGGTGTTTGGGCAGAAGGAAAAAATGTGGAATTGTGGAATTGTTTGGGCAGAAGGAACAAATGTGGAAATGATGGGTAAGTGTAAGTGTGTTTATACGGGAGGCAGGTGGGGGCAGGAAGAAGATGATGAGAGGGAATCCATTCTGGACTAGGATTGTTCAACCTGGAAAAGAGAAGGCTTCAGGGTGACCTAACTGCGGCCTTGTAGTAACTGAAGGGGGTGTAGGGGAAAGATGGGAGAGAGACTTTTTACAAGGGCATGTAGTGTCAGGACAAGGGGGGATGGATTCAAACTGAAAGAGAGTAGGTGTAGGTCAGTTATTAGGAAAATGTTGTTTACTCTGAGGGTGCCCAGAGAAGTTGCGGATGCCCCATTCCTGGAAGTGTTAAAAATTTCAGGTTAGATAGACCTCTGAGCAACCTGGTCTAGTGAAAGTTGTCCCTGTCCCTAGCAGGGAGGTTGGAACAAGACAGTGTTTAAGATCTGTTCCAACCCAAACCATTCTGTGATTCTATGTGTCCACAGAATGGACATCTTTGTGTGCTACCAGAAGGTGTTTCAAATGTTTCTTAATGTGTATTTTCTTCCTTTACATGTCTCAAAAGACATTTGAAGCTAAAATTCATCACCTGGAGACCAGACTTAGCCGAAAACCCCGTGAAGGGACCGCTGAACTGGAATACTTCGTGCGCTGTGAAGTCCACAGCTCTGACCTCAACACTTTCATTAGCTCCATCAAGAGGGTAGCAGAAGATGTGAGGACCACCAAGGAAGACAAATGTAAGGAACTTAAAAACATTTTGACTTGCACAGAGAGTCTGAGCTCTCCCTGTAGAAACAGGGTGAAGGCTTTGTTATTCCCAGGGAAGGGAAAGGGCTGCTCTATGCTGAACTTGAGCAAACCAGAAAGGACTGCCTCTGGGACACCGGAATCCTGGAAGTAATTTCCCTCCTTGTCCGTTTCTCAACAGACTCCATTGTTGATAGCCCATGGTAACAGATTGAAAAAATAGAAATAGGAGATTGAATTTCATGCTTTCTCCCACCTCTCTTAATGAGCTCTCCATCCCTACTCCAGCATTTTATATTATAAATGCAAAGTAGTTTCCTACCTACATGTCAGGACCTCCGTACAGATTCCAGCACTAATATACAAGACACTTCCCATGCCATCTGGTTCTGAAGACAGGATAATTATTGTAAAATACCCCTAGAGATCCCTAGAGATCTATGACCAGCAGGATCTCTTGGTGTTTTTTAATGTGAATCTTTCAGTAAAATCTAATTTTCATCTTCTTCTTTAATTTTGTCACAAAATACTCTGCTGAGAGATGGACAAGGAAGCAATGAAATGCAGATCATGGCATTAGACATGACTCTAGGACAGGAGCATTGAGATTGTGAAACTACTGCCTGGAAGTAGCTGTGCCATGTGCTGCTTGTTGTCTGTGTGCATTTTGTATACCAGATCAAGTGTATCTTATTCAGCCTCACAGCCCCTTCTCATTAGGGGATCTTCACTTCCACAGACAGACTGCCACTTTCTGTCTCCCCACAGTTCACTGGTTTCCCAGAAAAATCTGTGAATTGGACAAGTGCCACCATTTGGTCACCAAGTTTGACCCTGACTTGGATCTGGATCACCCGGTGAGTCAGTCTGTGTGTGCACCCCCTGACGTGGAACTCCTGAGCCAGCCCACAGAACCAGTGATCTAAGAACACCCATTAGTGCAGCTGGTCAGGGAACTGGAGTGTGATTGCCACCTTGAGAGACGTCTCTCCAGCCAGTGATGGGCTTTCCTGGGCGAGAAATTTTAGTAACTGATTAAAAGTTCTGTCTCTGTTCCTATTTGTCACCACAGGGCTACTCTGATCAAGTATATCGCCAGAGAAGGAAATCAATAGCAGAGATTGCTTTTCACTATAAGCAGTAAGTCTCCTTCCTAACATCCAATCAGGGATAATGGCATCGAAGAACCTATTAGGAAGTCATTGTGCTACTTGTATGTCACTTCTCTTCCTTTATGTTTTGTCTCCCTGTTCAGCTTTTCCAGCTCCTTTTGTGTCTCTCTTCTCTGCACTCAAGTCTCTCTTTAATTAAAAAATTCTGTTGTCATTAATTCATACGTTGGTAAGGATATAGTAAGAATAAACCTCCTGCATAACAAAAGCCAGATAGAAACCCATCGGGCCTCAAACTCAGTTTGGAAATGTATCCTCTCTTTTAGAATGGCATCTACTTTTGACTTCAGTGTTTCAAGTACTGAAGAAGCTACCCTGTGCCCAGAAATTTTGTTCTAAGGCTTCATTATCCTAGTTGTGAAAAAAAGTGGGTTTTATTTCTAAGCTGGAGTTCAATAGCTTTACCTTTTGCCCAATGGATCATACATGCCTTTCATCTGCTAGAAAAAATACTGCTATCAGATTTTTTTTTTTTGCAATGAGGGTATTTATCAGCTAAATGATCTGCCTCCTAACTCTGTCTGCTAAATTAAATAGATTCCAGTAACATTCTCGTCATTGTCTTATATAGATTTAAGACTATGTCTTGTACTCCTAATTAATACTTCTGTTCTGCTCTATGCAGTGATAGCACTCAGCCTGTTCACTACAACATCAAACTGATCTCTAATATTCAGTTAGGTTTGTAAAATATTCCCTAGATCCTATTCAGTGACCCTGCCTTTCACCATAGTGTTCTCTCCCTCCAAGCAGGACTCTGAGTGCTGAAACCAGACTACAGAAATTACATGGGTCACCTTCTTGAGCTATCCCTGCAGCTGGTGTGATCCCAGCAAGGGTTTCTGCTGTTGGTTTTCATGTACTTTGCCAATTTGAAGCCTGGAATATGCACACTGATGTTTTCATCCTGCACAAATATTAAATGCACATAAAGTCATGGTGCCAGAGGAAGAGTCCCAAGTGACACAGGGATAAATACTGTCCTAAGATGAGGCAGCAATTTAAGATGTCTTCTCTAACATCTCACCTGCAGGTTAGCATTTATGAGCCACTGTGTAGCATCCCTTCAGGCATCCCTTCAGGAGCCGTACTTTAGAATATATGAATATTTTGTTTGTCCAAATACAGAAAAGAAAGATTTAGGAAATAGAGTTGCTAACTATGATGAGAAAAAGCAAAATTGTTGGTCTTCTTTCATCAATGCCCATTTATATCAGTGTTGAGATTTTCTTTTCCTTAATCTTACTGACAATACGTTTTTCTGCAGTTCAAATCTGTTTAGTTTTCTGTATTAGCTGCTTTTATTTGCCAGCCACTGGTTCATTCTTGCAGCCATCAGCTCACATGAAGTGAATGTAGTTTTGCACACAAAGTTTTTCAAATTTTTCCAGTGAAAACCATTTTTTTGTCTGGTAAATATTACGCCTGCTAAACTCTTGCTCATCCTTTGTTCATTGATAATCTCTGACAAGACTCATGCTTTTCTTCACATCTCTGTGTTTGTTGCACCTGTACAAATGACCCAGTACTAAGGCTTTGTCTTTCCTGTCACCCCCTTGTTTGGATTTTAAAGAAGATTGGTGAACATCATGCAGAACTCCTCCAAAGTGCTTTCTTCTCAGAGGGGAGAAGAGCCTGGCTGGGGCTCTGCTCAGTAATGGTGCCTTTGCCTTGCAGTGGGGACCCGATCCCTCATGTGGAGTACACGGCGGAGGAGACAGCTACCTGGTGAGTACTGATTTCATAATCAGTGCTGATTTCATTATTAGTGCTTCACCACTACAAGCTGGGAATCAAAACCCAAACTTTTTGGGTGTGACCTCTTGAAAAATGTATCAGGTGTGCAAGCATCCTACTTAATGGCTTGTTATAAAAAGCACTTTCACCCTGCAGCCCCAGGAGTTTCCTCCAAAGAAGCCTCCCCAGAGAGCCACGTAGATAATTTGGAGTCCCACTCCTCTAAGAATCCTGACTTAGTAGCAGCCTCCAAACAAAGAGCAGTTGTCATAGCTGCAGGAAGAAGTACGAGGCCCATGGTGAACATCTGTGTGGTACCTCATCGGCCTCACTTAGCAAAACACTCCCTTTGATAGTGATTTTTTCCAGGAGTGTTGCTGCAGGAGTGTTTCTGAAAACAAGGCCAGCTCATATGAGCTGAGTACACAGGCTTCTCAACAAGGTCATCTCCTGGTTCTATTGACTGTCTTCACACTGCAGCTTCAGGAGTTAACCAACTGGGAATATTTTAATTCCAGTTAATACCTTTTATACAGTCTTCTGACCTTCAAGTCAGAAATAGGTTTGCACAGACACATTTTGAACCTTTGCAGGTTCATTTGAATGTGTGTCTGTATGTTTACATACCTCTGTCAATGTGCAGAGACGGAGACTTAGGTGGAGAAAGGCAAAAGAACACGGAGCCTAAAGTCATGAGCCCCTGATAGTGCACAGCCAGAGCGCAGGAGAGGAGTAGACACATTAATCACTGAATGTCTGCCACCTCTCCTCCTGAAGGAAGGAGGTGTACAGCACCCTGAAGAGCTTGTACCCCACCCATGCCTGCAAGGAGTACCTTGAAGCTTTCGGTTTACTGGAGAAATTTTGTGGCTACAGTGAGAACAACATCCCTCAGCTGGAAGAGGTTTCCCGCTTCCTGAAAGGTGGGTATGAGCCTGGGGGACCCAGGCACAGGTTCTGCTAGTGGGGGCAGCTACAGATGGGAAGCCTGAAACCAAAGGAGTAGTTTGTGAGCTGAAATTTGGGAGGAGAGCTGGTGGCTTGTGCACTGCCCACAGAGGACAGAGTTAGAGCCCAAGTGGTGGGGTCTGCAGCTAAGTGCAGGGAGCTATGACTGAAGGGCAAGCCCGTAGTCAAATGATCCCACCGAGCTCCTAGAGAGGAGGTGTTGTTCCCCAGTAGGAACAGATAGATCAGGCCTGGCATAGCAGAAGCCCTGGGGTTTCCAGTGCTGGGAACACCTCGCACAGAGGGTGTGTGCTGTTTCAGAGAGGACCGGCTTCCAGCTGCGGCCGGTGGCCGGTCTGCTGTCGGCACGGGATTTCCTGGCCAGCCTGGCCTTCCGCGTCTTCCAGTGCACGCAGTACATCCGCCACGCGTCCTCACCCATGCACTCCCCCGAGCCGTGAGTATCGCCCGGCCCCGAGGCCTCCCTGCCCGGAGTGTCCCACCTGGCCAGCAATGACCCTTTCTCCCTGACAGACATGCTCTGTCTGCTGCTGACTCTGTTCTCCTCCTTCCCCCTCCCGCCGGCAGGGATTGCTGTCACGAGCTGCTGGGGCACGTCCCGATGCTGGCTGATAAGACATTTGCCCAGTTCTCTCAGGTAAGGTGGTTATCTGCTTTCTCCCCCTTGAGAGGTCGGAATACAAGCCCCAGTGTTGCCACCTAAACCTTTCTTGCTCCTATTAACCATGATTTTCCAAAGTTCTAGTGATGGACCGAGACCCTGATGCTGGCTCTGCAACAAAGTGCATGAAGTCTGAGCTTGAAGTCCCAGCAGATGCCTGGCACTGCAGGGCAGCAATATCTGTGGTCTTGAGGCACTAAAACAGCAATCACTGTGTAAGGCCCACAGACCAAACCTATCCTGATATTTTTCCCTTCCCTTCTCTTCCTAGGACATTGGGCTGGCATCTCTGGGAGCAACTGATGAAGAAATTGAGAAATTAGCAACAGTAAGTTTTCCTCCTGGCTGGATGGGGGCACAAACCCTCCAGCGAGGCTTATGTGGTATCAAGGGGACTGGTCCAGCCTGGTATTCCAAGATTGGCAGGCTCAAAGCTCCCACCCAATCTGCCCCAGCCCTGTTCTTTTCATGATGACTGTGCAGAGCAGAGATCAGTTAAACAGCAGAGCTTGCTTGCACATTAACCCAGTTTTCTCGGGCACCAGTAGTATCATCAAGCATCGTATTTCCAACAGCAGCTCTGCTGGGACTCTTTGGGATGGGATTAAATGACATCCACTTCCTTTGGCTCTCCCTCAGCAAGGTGACCTGTCCTGCTCCAAGGACACCAAACAGCAGCATCTCACAGCAGCTGGGTGCAGAGGGAACAAGCCCAGGGACACAGACTCTGCCTGTCCTGGTGTAGCAGCAGCTTAGTTTAGTACTTTTCTCTGAAAGCAAAGTGTGGAGAGGGGACAAAGAGGCAGGCGCCTGTTCCTTTAAACAGCCCCAGACCCCGGCCATGGTGCAAGGGCTCAGAAGTGACAGGGAGATGAAGATGAGGAGCTGTGTCCCCCAGGAGTTTTTTCTTTTTCTTTTCACAGCTTTACTGGTTTACAGTGGAGTTTGGGCTCTGCAGACAGAACGGAATAGTCAAAGCCTACGGAGCCGGGCTCCTCTCTTCCTACGGGGAGCTCATAGTAAGTCCCAGCATAACTTGCCTCTGCTCTAGGCCCTGTAGAGAAAAACACCTTCTGCTTCTGCACAATGACTTTGCTCAATCTGCTCTCCACCTTTGCCTACCCCAGCTGTGCTCTCCGATACCCCGAGTTTCATGCAGGAATTTTTCTGCTGTGTCCGTAGCACTCCTTGTCAGACGAACCAGAGGTGCGGGACTTCGACCCTGATGCTGCAGCTGTTCAGCCCTACCAGGACCAGAACTACCAGCCTGTTTATTTTGTGTCCGAGAGCTTCAGTGATGCCAAAAATAAATTGAGGTAGGACTGGGCAGTGAGAAAGACCCAAACAGAAGGAAATTAAGATGTTATATATTGAAATGGGGCTTGACATTATGGCTGCTTTCCGTTCAAGTTCTCAGAAGTGCTCTGAAAATTTTGAACAGGTCTTTCAAAGGAAAGCAGTTCTCCAGTTCCTACAGGGAATATGCCTGACATGAATGGATTTGTCCAGGGGAATAAAATGACCTCCTAGGCTGATTAACATGGGTTAGTGGACCCCAGATACCACCCTACCAGGGTAATTGGGTTTCCCCATCCCATGGGAATGCGAACAGGATGATAAGGGGCAGCTCTACCCATAGACATCTGTTCAGAAGAGCATTTTTTGGTCCTACCTAGAATTGCCCACAGGAGGAAAGCTCAGTCCTTGCATTGCTTTGACTGACAGAGGAAAACTTTGCCTATACCATTTTTATCTTTGCTTAGAAAAGAGACAGGATGGGGTGAACATGACGTACATGACTTTACAAGTTCCTGCAAGAGGGGTACTTAATATAAATAACATGGTGAGGACTGCTATATTTCAATGTCTGCTTTTATTACCCTCACTTGCACTGTTCATACAACCTGGAGTCCAGCTGCTCAAAAGCAAGCACCCTGGGAGCCTGTCCTCACACACACACTAGGCAGCTTTAAAGAAACCCCAACTGCTGCCTAATGAGTCATTTCCTTGAATTTGAAAAGGGAAAATACACCACATACACAGCCAAGATTAGGCTAGAGGGTCTTGACTGTGACAAGCACTGTAAATGATCCTCTTTAAAGAGCTCAGAGACCACACAGATGCTACTCTATGAGGTGAAAACATTAAAGCACCGTGTCTTTTGCATTAGTGGCAGCTGCCACCACGGTCCTGACTATCAGTGTTATGCCTCGAGAAAAGCCTCTTTTCTCAGAAAGGACGCATTCCCCCAGTGCCCTTCCAAGCAGCCATGCTGTATCAATATGCTCCAAAGGTGTCAAGGGAGCACCCCGCTTTTGGAGGGCAGGTTTCTAACCATTAGCAGCTGTGCTACGAGCCATCGCTGTGGCTGATGGCATTAACAAGAGAGGTGAGCTGGACCTCTGGTCTGGTAGAAGTGAGAGGAACCACATCTTTTAGGAGGAGGACAATACAAGTATGCAGAACCCCCTTCGTTTGCACTTTTCTTTTGTTGTTTTCCTGCAATGGCACGGCAGCTCCCTGCCAGCGCCAGCCTGTGCCTTGGACCGTGTTTCCTTTTGGCCCTCTGCGCTGTGTTTTCCCCCAGATCCCTCCAATTCTGGCCTCGGCGTGAAGTACCAGCTAGAGGAACATCTGTCTCCTTCCGAGAAAGGGCTGTGCTTCCCCGAGCCCTGCGCCAGAGCAGACCCGCGGTAGCCACAAGAGGGTAGCCTAAGCTAAGCAATTCAGGAGCCAAAGGGTGAAGCCTCAGCAGAGGCGAGGAGCACGCCCGTTGTTAGCGCCGCTTGTCCCCTCGTGTTCCCTAGCCTTTCCAGCATCAGACTGCAGCCATAAGTACCTAAATATAGATTTTCAGCTCCATAGGCACACAGCTCCCATATGAAAAACCCTACCTTGTCAAGTATACAAATCTTAGTGCTGGAAGTGAATGCGGGAGATTTGGGGAAAACCTGTCCTTGATTTGCTTTCACTTGACTACGTACTTCTCTCTCAGAAAAACAGCATCAAGGTCTTGCTCTTGAGAGATACCAGGTAAAGTCTCTCCTCACCGAGATCAAGGCTGCATTTGGCTTTGGGTGTAGCAGTGCAGCTTTGCTCAAGCACAAGGCTCTGGTGATGTTATTCTCATTCTCTAGCTCAGGTCTGAGCCACTGCCTGTCAAGTCTATCCTTAACATGCCACACATCTAGTTTCCCCCCTCCCCAAGCAGAGATTAGTCAACAAATGCATGTCAGAAAGGATTTAGTAATATAATACGATAATACCACAGGCTTTCCCTGCAATTAGCTTCTAAATCTCCTTGGCACTTTTTGAAAATGGAATTGCAGCAGAGGATGCCTGGCAGTGGCCATGGAGGTGACCAGTTTGATGTGCCCTCCAGTTCAGTACAGCCCACAAAAAGCCACAGTCAAACTCATGGTTTTCCTTGACAAACAAAAGGGATCTAAACCCCTGCTATGGCCCTGTGGTGCTGGAAAGGTGGAAACTCTGCCTAAAGGAGTCATTTACCCACTGTGATCTCCCTGGGTAGGTGGAGATGGGTAGCAGGGAGGCTCAGGACTCATCTCTCATGCCCAGCCTTCTGCACCCTTCCCTTGCAGGAGCTACGCGGCGCACATCAAGCGGCCCTTCTCAGTGAAATACAAGCCCTACACCCACAGCATCGAGCTCCTGGACAGCCCCCAGATGATCTGTCACTCCCTGGAGAGCGTAAGGGATGAGCTTCACTCGCTGATTAACGCGCTCAATGTTATCAGTTAATACAAGAACTGAGCAGTTTCCGTCCCCTCTTCCCTCTCAGCCCCCGACGTGCCCGCCCTGCCCTCGCCTAGTTCCCAGCTGGTAATTCCCACCTGTCTTCTCCAAACATTGGCACTGCTGCCTGTCACCACGCGACCCCAAACAGCTTTCCACTTTTGTATGTAGGGCCAGCTTGGAGGAGGGCAGCAGGACGCATACAAGACCTGCTGGTTTTTTGGGGTAGCTTTTCTATTGACTGCTGGAAGAGGCTTAGCAGAGGCAAAAAGCATGGCCAAGCTAAAATGCTGAAATCAAGAGCTGTGTTCTAGGCTCCTGGGTGCAAGGAAGAGGAGAAAATCTGCTTTACTTATAAAGAAAAAATAGAAGAGATAATTTTTTTAAATTGCAATTTGAGAGAAAAATTTAATCTGCTTTTTTCTTTTATCCCCAAAGCAACTCTTAGAGCAACTTCCTGAGTCTTGTTCTTAGTTATTCTAGTGTCACTATCACCTGATGTAGCTCAGGTGTGTGACTAATGCTATTGCTGGCCATTTCTGAGGAAGGTAAACATCTGGTTTGGATGCTCAAACCCAGTTTCATGCAGTTTTGAGTGTAGATATTAATGGCTTGATCTGACCCAAAGCTCTCGGTTTTCCTCCCCCTGCTTTTGCCCTTCTTATCTTCTTGCAGGCTGTCTCATAACTTAGCGGTTTGCTCAGAAGTTTGGCCCAAGGTTATGCAGCTGTGCAGTATCAGAGCTGGGCTTGGGATGTGTGGAGGCTGCTAAACAGCTGTGGGGGACAGCGAAGGGGAGAATTACACAGAGTTGTTTGCATGATCATTTATAACATTTCTGTGTCAACTTTTGCCATCTTTATCCACGATATATGATTTTCATAATTTCCTCTTTAAAGAACTGGAAGACTTGGCAGTGAAGTTTTGGCTATTAACACGGCTAACATTGTTCTCCAGTGTTACTTCTACTGTGGCTCAGTCATAATAGTTTACAATCCATTACTCTTTTATCCCATTTCAGACCTCCACATATATATGCTCAACCCCCAGTTCTCTCAAATTTTAACTCCTTAGCTACTGACAGCACTTAGTCTCCTGCCTGCTTCAATCTCTCCTTTCTGTTTCTTTTCTTATTTGACCCTTCCTCCTAAATTCCTCCTAAATTGCTTAAAAGGCCATTACTGAAATCAGCAGTTCAACACCGGGGCTAGCTGCTTTTCCTCAAGTTGTTCCTTCTCTTCGGAGTTTCCTGTAAACTGATAAAACTACTGAGTTCATTCAGTTATTGTCATTTTAGAGAACTTTTTCCAAAGCTGCAGCTATGATTTCCCAATCTGGGTGGACCCGGATCATGAGCTGTAACTCTCAAAGCTCCCTTAAGTGCTGTAACAATTTTTCATTTGGGTTCTTCAGATATTACTATTAGATTAAATAGCTGGAGCAAACTATGCAAGACTAAGGCAGGCTAGGCCATAGTTTAGCTAAATAGCCATGAAAATCTTACTGGTGACTTCAGCAAAACCAACTAAAACAAACAAACAAGGAAAACAAACAGGCAAGATGTGACAATTAAGTCTGCATAGTTAATGCACAGGTCATGACCTTGTTAGCAAGAGCAGTGCCACTTTACTGGTGTGCAGGTTGCTGTTTCTCCTCTCCTTTGGTAGTGTCCAGCTCCTGGGTTGCTGCCCATGAGAGCAGTAAGGATGCTCCAAACCCTGGATCAATGCCAGGCTCCTGATCAGGACTGCGCAGGGAATCTCTGTGGAGGCATTTGCTTTCTGGTCTGGCCTCCAGAACCACAAAGGCCTGAAGGTGATAATTTCTAGGTCTCTAAAGCACTTCACAGTCATTTTCTGCCTTGTTAACTATCTAAAATTAACGAAATTTGTAAAAAGACCGAACTTACTCATATGGGGTGAAAACCCAATTTAGAAATCCTAGCAATTGCAGGAGACCTCAACTCCTCTGCCTTGCCTTGGAGTTTGCATTGCTGCTCCCTGACTCTGTCAGCTGCTGCATTTTGGAGGAGCTGCAGTAAAATCTGCTGTCCTGCAAAAACAGAAAATAAGCCAAACTTGCAGCCTAACCCAGCACCATGAGTATGCAAGCACACAAAGAGCTGTGCTGCAGCCAGGGGAAGGTGAGCACCAGGAGGGCTTCACCTCTTTGATTTTGGGACCTGAGGCTGAGCTGGGGCAGGCTCTGAGTGCGGGAGCTCACACTGCACAGGCGCCAGAGGTCCCTCTTTGTGCCATTCCCAGTGTCTGTGTTCTTGACAAATTCATGACAGATTCCAGAACTTTTTCCCCTTAGGGGGACATCAGAGAGACATGAACCCGTTTGTATTTAGTATTTCCCTCACCTATTTAATATATTAGAGGATTTATTCTATTAGTAACTTATTAGGTCCCTGTTCATTTAGTCTCTAAGGCTTGTTCCTTTTTATCTGTTTTCAAACACATTACTTGGATCCTTATTTCATAAGCGATATATGAATTGGATCCTTGCTTTCTCCTTTTACCCATTTTTCTCATGTTGCTTCTTCTACCAGAGCATTGTTTTCTTTTTAATCTTGCCATAATATTTTAGGCTTTTAGACATAGGGCCACTAAGGGACAGGCTATCCAAACAAAATATGGTAGAGCTATAAAACAATCCCTAATCTATAACTGCTTTTAAAACTACTGATAGTGAGGTTTCCGACCATTATTTTGGATATTGTCCTAGAATTTTCTATTATTAATAATCGAAATAATTGCTTTCTACCAGTCTGGGTGATTGCAGGTGGCAGGGTATATACAGTCCTTGCTCAATCCCCTATTATGCTAGCTATTAAGACTTGAATTCTTCACTTACAACCTCCCCATCCCTCCCCACTGTTCATCTTATCCTGTCTCAGGTGCTGTTCAACACCTATGAACAGTTTCCCGTACCAGCATTGTCACAGTTCCAGCAGCTGTATTCCTTTCAGGTAGAAAAACCTTGGCCTGTCCAGGAAAGGCATTTATTGTGGCAAAGAGATACA
Source organism: Erpornis zantholeuca (assembly GCA_013400515.1). Taxonomy (NCBI): domain Eukaryota; kingdom Metazoa; phylum Chordata; class Aves; order Passeriformes; family Timaliidae; genus Erpornis; species Erpornis zantholeuca. The sequence continues at coordinate 718,488 of VZTN01018156.1, forward strand.
GGTACCCTTCTTTAGTTTGTGACAGTCCTTGGGGGTGATCCCTTTGCACTGTTTGTCACAGTTCTTGGTTACTCCCTTTGCAGTAGAGTTGGCAACTTACTTTTACTAATCCACTTTTGCATCTTTGCACACCTCAGGCAATTTTTATTTATGTTCTCTGTTTCTTGCTTCATTTGAGGCCAAGTATAAACTCTTTGCACTCTTTTCAGAGTACCCTACACTTCTTTATGTATCTCATTATGAGGGTCTAAGATAACATGGTCTTATTCAACTGGCCACAGTATCCATCCCATTTTCTTTTTTTAGCTGACACCTGGTTGGGGCTGCAGTAAACAAAGTCTGAGTTAATTTATCTTGCTCACTAAATTATTTCTCAGTATTGCCTGCAGTCTTCACATTACTTTAACATCCTTTACGTATATTTTATTCCCACTCTCCCTCTAAGCTTGTAAAACAGAACTCCTGATTTCTTCATAGGTGTCCCATTATGTGCTTGCCATTGCCTTTCTCCCCATCATGCATGCGCTATTTTGTTTTATTACCAGAGAGTAGCTATCTGTAGAGGGATGTTGTGTAGAGGGTTTTGTCTTCTACTGACAGCCTGTGAGCTCTTTGGTATGATCCTTTCTCTAGTTTGCCCACTATTTGTTCCCTCATTCCACCGATAGGAGTGTCTTGGGTTATTTTTCCTCTCTGTTCAAATGCAGCACTCCCATGAAGGTGCAGTACCTTTGGTTCATTCCCGGTTTCCAGTAAAAGGATATCCCCACTAACATCCATTTCTCCTCTTTGTGAGCAAGAGCAGAGTGTGAGCAGACTGGGGTACACCTGCACTATCGAGGGGAAAAGCCTTGAACGCCATCACAGCACAGACTGCCTCTAACCAGGTTTTCTCATGGCCAGGGAAATTTTGTCCAGCCACTGGAGAGGACTCATATGCTACTGGTATTAATTTTCTTCCACTATTTCTCTGTAACAGCACTGCTCCCACAGTATCAGCTCATGTTGAAATTCTTGTAATGAATAATTTTCCTTTAACTGGAAATTTTAGTGCAGAAGCTTTTCAAGCAGCTTCTTTCGTGTCAGATAAAGCACTGTCTTGGTCTTTGCTCCAGCTCCCTCCCTGATTCTTTTCCTGTAATTTCCATAATGCTCTGCTGCTATTAGCAAAGATGGATACACTCCTGTAAGATACCAGCACAGCTATAGATATGCTGCTGTAAGAAATTAAGTTCTCCCAGCACTCTTCAGAGTTGGGATTGATTAGTGGGAGTCTTTACTTCACGGAAAGCATAACCTTCCTAGCATTTATCCATTGTCTTGTTTCACCAGTTTCAGAGTCCAGGCATTTAACTTGAGGTTGTTTTAACTGTGCCATATTCAAGTTGACATTAAATCCCGTTTGGTCTATTAATTTTAAAACTCAGGTACATCTCTCTTGTACCTCTTCTTCTGTAGCTGCGGCTCCCCGAATATCACCACATAAGGCAATCTCTTCTCTTTGTCCCCCACACGCATCATTCAAACCCTTTGCTCACACAAGCACGTGCAGCGGGGCAGGTGCTCCTGGAAGGGATGCAAGTAAAGGTGTATTGTCTCTTAACGTGAAAGCAACTCTGTCAATTGCTTCTTCCCCTGCATTTTGCCATAGGGAAGCTTAGTGTGAGTCGTGGGGGTGCCTTTGTGCCACTACCTCTCCTAATTCATCCGCTGTCCAAAGAGCCTGACTCAGCCTCAGGGCTGCCAGGGACCACGGAGATACCTGTGCTCCACTGGGAGTGGGTGTTGGTACATGGCACCACGTCCTGCTGCTCATGTCCACAACATTCAAGCAGCTCCTGACAGTTTATTAAAGACTTTCCATCGTCCTCAAGCCTACAGACTGGTAGTGATTGTGGCAATTGTGCCAACTGGATCCTTGTTTCACCATCCTGCTGGGAAATTTGATTAAATGCCCATAGTGGCAAGATTAAAGGTTTCTCAAGGAGGTGCCTGACGTACAATGGATAAAAGATGGTGGAGCACACACTCTAATCAATTTGCCACTTAATCCCCATTTAATTCTAAATATAAACAGTTTTTCTACTGATGTGCTTCCTTTCAATGGCTTCATATCTGCAGCTACCTGCCTTGGGGTAATTTTTTTTTCATTTTAACAGCTACAGCAGTTTGATCTGCCATACCCATCTACTCTGGGACAGCTTTTGGAGTCTTTGTGGGATAGGCTGCTATTCTCAACTTCTCTTTCTTTTCCCATTTGCCCATATCATCCTTTAAATCATCTTCCTATGATGGCTCCCGATCCAGTTCTCTACACCACTTTCTGGAACTCCAGCAGTTATTTTTAATTTTTGCATCCCAATCTGCTTTTGCAAGTGTCTAATTTTAGCTTTGCATTTACTATGATCAGGTCCCTTTTGAGCTCTCCCTTGCTCCAGGGCGAATCACTGCACTATATATGTTAATCACTCTCCTTACTTCTGTAGTTTTTCCTTCTCTTTTTCTAAATTCATCTGATTCTCTAATTGCCATTGCACATCCTTATTGCCTTTTTGGGCCACTAGATGGTATTCCTTTTCTAAAGACAAACTTATTTCAAGTCACTGGACAGACCCTTTTAAAACACAATTTTCCCATTGAAGTAGGTGATGTTCTGATGTTGCCTTGGTATAGATTATTGCTGTTTCCTGTAAAAGTCCCACTAATAGAGGCGGTGAATCCTTGAGTCTCTTTTCATCCACTCTCTCATATTGGGAAACATTTGGTCTCTATCACCCATCGGCTTCCTGTGGGCTGGAGAGGCGCCCAAAGCCCCTGCTGTAATCTCTGATATTGTTGGGATTTCCTGCAGCCCTCCAGTATTCCTGGTTTTAGGCTTTTTCATGAGTTGTCTTGGATTTTTCCCATGCTTTCAATTTTGTCTTAAGGTATCCCTCAAAGGTCATGCACAAGGCTGGTTAGGTTTGTAGAGTTGCCTTGAATGAGATCACAGAATCATGGAATGGTTTGTGTTCCAAACCCCTGCCACGGGCAGGGAACCTTCCCCTAGACCAGGTTACTCAGAGCTTGGCCTTGAGATCGCTTAGAGAAAAATACTTTGAGGATCTACCCAGTCACACCCTTCACCAAAAGGTGTTATGAATTCCCTTTTCCTAACTGTGGAGCAGATTTGTTGGATTATGTGGCTGCTTAGAGCTCATGTCCTTTGGGTGTGTCATGGGATCCTTCATAGCATTCCCCCAGACCTCACCAAACATGACTGCAAGCGTCTATAAAAAGTGACTGGGGAAAACCAAAGTGATGGATCAGCCCAGGTTAAACCCTCCCCTGGAGGGAGCATGGGCTGGCCAGAGAGGAAGAAAAGGGAAAAGCCTTCCTCAGAGCCAGGCCTCACCACCCCCTCTCGTGTGTGCCTGTCTCAGTGCCTCGCTGAGCGGTCTCGCTGTTGTCGCTGCTGCTGCTGCTGTGGGTGGATCTGTCTGTCTGTCTGTCTGTCTCTCTGTGTAAAGAAAAATCAAACAGAATTATTTTTCATTTTGGAATCGTGCTGCTGCTCACATGATACTAAGAATAAAAAAGTATATTTCTGGTCTAGCATCCTGAGTTTGACTCTTGCATCCTTCTGCTGTCCAGATTCAGGTTGGCTGTCTTGCCTGCAGGCAAAATCCAGCCTGGGGCCCCTTATGGTGGAAGACCTGCAACTTGCACTCGTGCAAAATGTTTGTTTGGAGGTGGAAAATGCTTTGCAGACGAGATGATCTAAGCCTTTCTTTGGCAGGATATTATCAATTGCACAATTATGCATGAAACAGTAGTTGGGAGGTCCCCTTTAAACAGTAAAACACCAGGGAACTTGCCTTCACTAAATACATTTTCTCCCAGCATTTCTCACTATTTCTGTGTCTGCTGCATCCAAGTGGATGGGGTACAGGATGCCCAGGAATTGGGATGCACGTCCAGAGAACAGAAGATATGCCCAATCACATAAGCATTTCCTACTCCAGAGTTAAGTTAAAGGAAACTGATTCCAGTCACTACTGCAATGAAAAGCCAGACCCTTTCCCTTGTTAAAATCCCTTCCAGAATCATGGACAGAGGTGCATTAATGTATTGCCGGCACATCCAGGCACCCCAGCACACTCTGAGAGGGAGTTTCCTAATTTAGGACCCGTAAGGATACCCTGTGCTCGTTAAAGTGTTACAGCTGTAATGAATTCATCTTCATTACATGCTTGGGAGGTAGAGGAGTACTCTTGTCCCTGTAAAAAGCTGACAGATAAAAGGAGGCAGAGAATCAGAGACTCAAACCAGGCACAGAGCCGGAAAAGTAATTACATGCCTAAACAGCTTTGGGAAGAAGCGTCTAAGTGGCAGATCTGGGGCTTGAACCTCTGTCAGCCCCCTCAGGACCAAATCTTTCTTCTTGTGCTGTGGTGGTAGGGATCAGAAGAACTCAATTATTTACAAATCCTATAGCCGCAGGTATGCGCACACACACGCACCGCCTCCCCGGAGAGGGGAATTGATTCGGATAAGGCTGCGGCTGACCTGAGCTGTCATCCGTACTGCTAATCCAGCTCAAGTCAGACTTGGCTTTTTCCCCAGGGACCAGAGTGGGTACTGCACTTTCCACTGCAAGGAATTTGTTTTCAGTTTTCCAACACTTGTTCGTTACAGTGTTTGGAAGAACGCTAGGTTTTCTAGGTGGGAAGATGATCTTTTGGCATTTTTCTGGCACAGCTGAAAGCAGAAAGTATCTGAAATGCCTTGAAAACTGACCAGGAGGCGGTTTTCTGGTGGAGAATTTTATTGTATTTTTCCCCTTGTTTTGTTCTGGTTTTGTTGTTGTTTTCAACTGAATAAAAAGGTTTGCAAAGATTAGGTAAGGGATTGAAAAACCCCACGTGTCTGCACCCCAGATGTGCTACTGTAGACTTGGAGCACTCTCATTGTGCAGCTGGTGGGGTTGGCGGTGACAGGTCAATAAAACAAGTTTGGAGATTAGATGGTTTTAGGTCTACAAGTGCTGTGCTCTAAATGGACGAGGATTTCTTCCTGTCTCTGTTAACCAACTCACTTTGAACATCTTGTATAAGGTGTGAACTACTCAGAGGCAGATGTAGCACATGCGTATGTTGGCTTCTGCACACAGCAAACCTCCCAAAACCCATGCACATCCCAACAGTGTTGGATGGGACCCACACAGACTCCTTGTGCATCCCCTGAACACTTTACTCGGAGCTGTAGAGGGTTTGGGTCTCAATCTAAATTTCCCCAAATCCAAAAAACTCTCTCCAGCTCCAACCAGCCACTGTGTATGTGTTCCTGTATATGATGTTCAGAGGTTTATCTTTAGTTGCTTGGGATGAAGTGACTGCTTTCCAAACTCATGATACAAAGATTTGTACTAAACCTGAACTACAGCAATGCAAGACTGAACAGGCTAAGTGGTGAACTCCAGTCTCTGATGGATTCAAGGTCCATCCTCATTGATTTTTCTGGAGGGAAAATGATGGAAAATCCTTTTTTTTTTTTTTTTACTCCTGACATTAGTTCTACTTGGTCTCTTTGTGATTATTTTCTCTGGGCACAGCAGGGTGAATTGATCTACAAAATATTTTCAGGGATGGTGGAGGATTAAGTATCTTGCACAGATACTTCAATGCAAGAGTTGTTAGCCAGGACAGTGAGAGGAAAACAGGGTGGGGTAAGGGAGTTGTTCGTTTTCCTTCCACTAAGGTCAGCCTTAAATAACTCTCCCACCTCCCTCGGAGGCTGAGACAAGATAATAAGACAAAAATGTCAGAGCAAAGCACGGGGCCCCTCTATTTACAGCAAAGGCCAAATCGCTAACCAACAGATCGGAGCTTGCTTTCTAAACACCGATAAGCGGCAACTTTGAATTAACAGCCCTGGTTCCTCTGCTGCTGTAAATCAGCCTGACCCCGACTGCCTGCAGCACCCCAGTGCCTCCCTCCAGCCAGGGGCTCTCTGGCAGGAGGAGGGGGCTGCAGCAGCGGGCTTAACCCTCCCGGCCCCAGAGATCCCTGTGCCTGGCTCCAAAGGCCCCCCCTTCTTCCCCTCCCCAGCCCCCTATCACTAACAAGCCTTATCAGCAGGATTTACACCTCCTTGTCTAGGAACCCATAGGAAAGCCTATGGACTAGTTACCGATGTGCATCCAAATCCTTAAAGTAGCTTTAAGTGCTCAAAACAATCCACTTACCCGGCGATAATTAATGGTATCAGACCTGGGAGTTCCTGTTCCCTGGCAGGGGAGATCAGAGCACTCTACAGTGGGGTCTGGCCAACCACAAGCAGGAAAAGGGGCAGCCCTTCTGCAAGTCCTTGGCACCTCCTGGCCCCAGTGAAGCATCCTGGGCATGAGGAATGACAATGCCAGGGAGATGGATACATGGGAGCAACCATGGCTCATAAGATCAACGGTGGGCTGGGGTTTTTTCACTGCTAGATGCAGTATTAGGAAAGGTGCTTTGGCACAGAGCCATTCCAATGGCAAAACACCAAATGCCATGTAGATGATGCTGGAGGAGTGAGAGGGAAGGAGGAAAAAAATCACAGCTCGTGCCTCAGGTCCCAACCCAGCTGGAGGAACCTGAAGTGCTGAAGCTCAAACTATACGCTGTGAAGGTGAAGGAGCAAGCAGCACCTCCAGAAGTCCTGGAGAAAAGTGGGGTTTTAGGTCAGATGTCCAGCTGCAGAGATGGGCAGTGGCGAAACACCACAGAAGTATGTGATACAGTAATTTATTTTTAATCCATGAGACCACTTTACAGCTGGGACAAACCCAGTCTGAGCCAGCAAAAACCATTCCTTTGTCTTTTTGCATTTCCCTCTATGCACTCGCTGCCTTGGCTGCTCATAGCCCCCAGTCATAGCACCCAGCACTTTTTGCTGTGTCTGCTGGGCTCTGGTGGCCTGCCTGTCCTTTCCAGAACTGTGACCAAGGACCAGGTCATCCTCTCCTCTGTTTTACCAAAGGCTTCTCCAGGTCCAAGGGGTACCTGTGATGCCACCTGCTGAGGAAGCACTATGAGACTTTAGTGCCTACAATTTTGGACACTGGAGAAAACTCACTGACGGACCCAATGGCTCCTCCCAGGGCTGTTTCTGGAGGACTGGGTCAAGATCCTCTCTGTTTGTTCTCGTGGACTCGACGACACGAAGGGCAGACATGGTATCAGTGCTGAAAATGGGTATTTTTAGATCAGTGCTGATCAGGCTACTTTTCCAGTGCTTCTCCACTCAGTGGAAGTTATTTGTTACTTTTGTTTCTCGGTACTTGTCCTCTGGCAGGGTGTCATCACCTCTTCTAATGTTTCTCCATCTCCACCAAGGATTACTTTTGGGCCATTAATAGCCACAGATTTAATCTTCTCCTCATTGATAAACAAACTAATTTGTTCTGCTGCGTCTGCTAATAGCTGTGTCTAGGAACTAATAACAGCTCTTAGGTGCTATTTTCTTCTTTACCTTCTCAAAAAATACGTGGCTGGTAATATTTTCATAGGGTTAAAAGGAGCATAGCTGTTTTTTCCATCTCTATTTATAACCTTGCATACGCTCTTCCCAGAGTGGATGGGAAAGATTTTGGGAGATTTACTCTGGAGATCATTAAATTTGGTCTAGCTTACTTGGGTAGCTGTACTTGTGGAGAGATTTGAGCCTGCAGAGGCCAGGGGGGCTTGAGCAAGGTACAGGCAAACTAACTTGCAGATTCTGTGGTCCCTGGCGAGCTGCGCTTGCCGAAGGTCACCATTTCCCCGTGAGAGGCATTATGTACTCAGGAGGGATGGCCAGAGGGTCTGAGCTCCAGGGGGCTGTTCTCAGAGCTGCAGCACACCTGGGAACATCCCTTCTTCTCTAAGGAAAGCTACTGGCTCTTTGGAATCGCTCCCTGGAGCATCTTCTGCCAGTGAGCTGCATCTCCTGGGGTGTGCCTGTACTTACAGCCCTCTCTGCTCCTCTCAGCTAACCCAGAGCTCAGGGCAGCTGCTGGCTCAGGCCCGGGTGGTTACACCGGGCTTTGGGATACCTCCTGCTGTTTCATAAACCCATCCTTTGTGCTCTAAGCAGCAGAATAATGTCCCTGTCCTGGAAGAGCCTGGAAAATGGTGAAGTCTACAGTCTAGCAGGAGCACCTTGCTTGAGCCTGGTGGCCATTGGGGCAGTGGGGGTGGCTCACACGCCCTGCAGCCTGGTGGCCACCCGGATTACTTTATGGAAGGAGCCAAGATTACTTTTATCCCAGTGAGCATCCCCCTGCTCTGCTTGCACAATGCCCCCTTTGAAGCAAGGGCATCTCTCATTGTGTGATTCCAGATAAGCCAAAGCCTCACCTTTGCTATAGCACCCCCTTCTCTCGCCAAGGCCACGTACTTTTGCAGGCATCTTTGCAAGTATTCCCAGGATTGGTCCCCCTCCTCAGTGCCAGGTTCACTTCCCTGCCCTTCATCTCACACCAGTGCCACTGCACATGGGCTTGGGCAAGTCAATGGGAGCAGAGCTGCTGCTCCTGCTCCACATGGAAACAGGGAGCACCAAGGATGATGGTCACCCCCAAAACCTGCTCTTGTGAGTGCAGACCCCTCAGGGTGACTGGGGCTGTGTTTCAACAGGCTGCTGGCAGAACACAGATGAGCACTGGGGCTATTTGCTTCACAAGCCACTGAATTCACCCCACAGGGAAGAGAAGCCATGTGGTCACTGCTGTGTGGATCCTTGCTGCTTCTCTGAGGCAACGCACACACAGGCATGGGAAGGACAGTGGCAGCCACCACAGGGCATCAGAGCAGTAAGGGGGATGTGGGTGGCATTTTGGGGTCTCTGGGTGGTGAGAATTTGCTTGCCTCCAGCCCTGACCTTTGCTGTCACTAAAACTTGCACAAGCTTGTAATTTTTAACTAGTTCCCCCGTAGCGGGCTTGTTATTTTTTCAGGACGGGGTTTGAAAATGCGAGACATCTACAGTAGTAAAGATTTTATTGTGCTGGCAGCGGACTGTAAAACTCGATTACATGACACCAGGGATTGCCTAAACCTTGTTCCCACTGATGCAACTGCTCAGGCTTGGGGGGGATTGAGGAAGGGAGGTGGTTTTGAGTCACGTCTGGAAGTGCTGTAGCACGAAGGGCAGGAGCAGCCCACTCCCACCCAGCCGCTCCCACCCTTCAGCCAAGTGATCCCAGTGTGGACCTGAGGATCTGGGGGATCACAGGAGGCATGCATAGCTGAAACAATGGATGTTCACTTGGCTCATCACTGCTTAACGGCATGAAAATCATGGGGAAGCCCAGGCTGGAAGGAATAAGCAGAGATTTTTCTGTAGAAAAAGCTTTTCCATCTAGAAATGGGCTCCCCTGTTGGCCCCCTCTCTCAGTTCACTGCTGACATGGGAGTTTTCCCTCTAAGACAAAACTTTCCGCAGTTTGTATCCGTTTTATATCCATTTATACGACTGCTAGCGTTTTTCATATTCCAAAGGACCATTTATGGTAAGAAAATACGTTTTCCAATAAATAATCAAAGTGATCATATTTTGGAAGGGGAAAAAAATCGTAGTAGGAAACTTTTGCAAAAAAAAAAATTGGCCTGTGCTGAACATTGAGCCAGCATGATATCTTTTTTCCTTCCAATAAATCTTCTGGCTTATTTCTGTACCCAAACTACAGTGAGCCAAGAGGAATTCCTGAACGCTCGGGTACAGTCAGCCCTTCCCCTGCTGCGGCATGCTGCAGGAATGCCACGAGCTTTTTGAACCTACCTCCAGGATTTGGTTAGCCAAGAGTAAGAGAAGCAACAGGCTAAGAACATGGCACTTTCAAAGCAAAATAAAGCAGCTTTTTTTTTTTTTGCTACACCAGTGGTGTAAGCCTCAGGGAAGGGGAGAGTCTTTCAGGGAAGCTGTCTAGAAGGGAGAGAATAGTGGATGGAGGAGCCTCCTTACAAAGTCCCTCTGTCAATAAAACTCGAGTTCAGGTGAGCTCAGGTAACATGCAAAAGTGCAAGCAGGAAAGCCCTAAATGGCAAATCTCAGCATGTGATTAACCTGGGGAACACCCTGCTCAGGAGCCTTTCCAAGACAATCACTTGACTGAGGTCCGCTGAACCTCAAGCAGTGTGGTGACTGCAGGCAAATGATTGCCAAGGGGATCTGGGGGGCAGTTCTGCAGGTTGTCCTCTGTCAATCTGTGAGATACCAGGTGTGAGGCCCCTGCTGTGGAGGAAGCATGAGTCACACAAGACTTCTGCTCCTGGCTTTGGCAACCTACTTCAGTTGGGGTAAAATGCCAGGTTTTATCCTAGGTAGCTGCTGTTTCCCCATCTTTACCCAGTAGTAAGGTCTCAGGGCGTGAATTCCCTGAACTCCTATCTTGCTGAAACCTGAGTCCCTCTTCATGGGTATACCACTAGGTCATTCAAGTACATCCAGTATCTTTTTTGAGGGGAAGAGAGGCAGAGATAGTGTTACACATTGTGCAGAAATGCTATTAACTGTAGTTGAGCATCTCAACTTGGATTTATTAGCAGGGGGCCGAAAGACCTACATGGCAGGGGATGTAACTGATAACCTTGTCTTCCATCCATTTGAGCAAATGGGTCCTGTCCCCGTGTGCTCATCAGAGATTTAACGCTTCTCACAAGCCTTTTTGCAATCACAGTCATTTAGCAAACATATGATACTTCACACTCAAACCATGACAGGGGCATGTGGCACTTCCTAGCTCCTAAATACTGAGGGGTGGAATGGCTTTGACTATTCAAGGAATCGAAGGCCTGGTTCGAATCTCAAGGCTTTGTGTTGATTTCAGTGAGCTTCCTTCTGATTTATCCTGTGCATGGAGAATCAGACTTATTCTGGCTTAAACTAGCAAGAGAGTTTGAACAGATGAAAATGTCTTCTATTCTGTGGTGCTGAGCACTTGCAGTCTCAAAAGTCGGAGCAACGGGAAGTTTGAAGATGATGTCATCCCCAGCATTAAAAATGGGTCTTTCCATTCAGAAAAAAAATAAAAGGAGAAAATAAAAAGAAAGTATACTTTAAACAGAAAAAAGTACAAGCTCGCTATTGGTGGCAGAAAAGTTGATCACAAATTTACTCAAAAATTGGATAATGTTGTCAAAAAGAGCAAGAGCTAGATCTGTTGCCAAAATCAGACCCATAAAACCAGTGGACCACTGCTGACCCACCATCTCCTTTTAAAAGCAAACTTACCAGCCAGAATGGAGATAATCAGATATCTCCTGGTTTTCACTAGGATTTACCAGGAATGTTTCTTGATGGTGAAGACACCATTTTGGACAGAGCCCCAGAGAGAAGAGATGAGTATACTCAGAGCTCCCAGCTGCAAATGGCAGAGACTGAGCCTGTTACTCTGCTTAATCCCAAACAGGAATTTGAAAGGGCAGGTGAAGGAGGAAACTTGCCTTTCAGTGGGAGAAGGGGAAAAGGCTTATTTTTTTTCATGTACACTATTTCAGATGCTTAAACTCTGGTCCTGTGCTGAGCCAAAACGACCACCCAAGGTCTCCTGCAAAATGCAGATGTTATTCCTCCCCCTGCCCAAGCTGTGGACGCGTGTCTCTTGCTGTGCACTGCGTGGCCAGTGAGCCTCAGCACAATAATGTGTTTTCCCTCTCCTAACACCTGACAGTAGCATGATTTCACCAACCACTTGGTCCCATTGCTGCATACTTTCCAAGGTGATATAAATCAAACAGATTAACATGTTTGCTTTTAATTTTACATTTTAGAAACAGCTGTTGAACCACCTCAATGCCAACAGTGTCTATTGCCAGCATCAGTGTCATTAGTAATCATTGCAGCTGTAATAGCACCATTATCTCCTGCTAAAAGGGTCACTGATGGCTCAGGAAGCAAAAAGAGCGTACTAAATGAGATGGAAACTGCAAACAGTTGCTTCTGCCTTAACTTGCATAAAGACCTGTGGATGCTACGCAGAGGGAAATTAATTTGCACAAGTAGCAAAAATTTTGGCTGCAGTGTCATCAGGGAGGTGGAGCTTGTGGTGGCTCTTGTGTCACTTGGGCTAACGTAAAGCATATAAATATGGGAAAGAGAGAATGGGGGCAATACTACCAACCATCTTCATCCCTCAGAGTGAACTTCTCTCCACCTCTTGCTACCACCTCTTGGGTAAGTTGGACTGCCTCCTTTTCACCTTCTACCTGTTTTTCTTCTTAAGCTGATCTACAAGGCGGTGAAAAGTGTGGGTTTTTGACCCCAGAAAATGAGGCCTCCTCAGGCCTTTGAGCACATTGTGCTGGTTTGGGGCCACCATCACACATTAGAGCCCCTTGTGACTGGGCAGCGAGGGCTTTTCCTCAGAAGGGGTCTGCTGATCTTGTCTCTCAAGGGCATGCACACTATAGGGCTTGGTGAGATGGTTCTTCCATACTTTTGAGGCAAGACAGCAGGGAGCCTGAGACTGATGGAGCATGGAGATGGAGATGGATTTATGATTATAATCAGTAGCCATTTATTGTCACTTGAAAAGCCTGATGCAGAAAGCTCTCCTTCCTTCTCAAACTAGAAGCTCCATCTCCTACAGTGGTCTCATTTCCATGCCAGAGGAGCTGTAAGACATGAAATGCTTGATTACAACCTGCTTTTACCTCCTAGACTGTCCTGTGTCTCCTCTGCCTCTTAACCCTAGGCCTCGCCCTGCCCGCCATGGCTCTCTGGATCCGATCGCTGCCTCTCCTGGCCCTCCTCGCCCTTTCCAGCCCCGGGAGCAGCCACGCGGCTGTCAGCCAGCACCTCTGTGGCTCCCACTTGGTGGAGGCCCTGTACCTGGTGTGTGGGGAGCGGGGCTTCTTCTACCAGCCCAAAGCCCGGCGGGATGTTGAGCAGCCTCTAGGTAAGTTGGGCTGACCGTGGAAGCAGCCACGTGCTGTGTGATGCGAAATGCAACAACCGCCTGTCTTTGACAGTGACACCAGGAATGTCCTTCATGGGGAATGCCAGGAATGCCTCTGGCATACCAACAGCGTCACATCGCCTGTGGAAAGCTCTTCAGGTTAAAAAGGCACATGAGAGGGCAGGCGGGGAGAGAGGATTTATGAGGCAAAAGGAATTGTGCCTGAAAGCTCAAACTCCTCTATTTCTTTGTGCGGCCGTTACACCAGCCTGGAAGGATTCACAGAAAATAAAGGTGGGAGGAACTCAAGAAGCTTCCTTCCGCCCCAAGACAGGATCAGTTGTCCCCATCCTATTTCTTAGCCATGTTTGGTACATTCATAAAAACCTCCAGAGAGAAAACTTCTGCCTTCTGGAGCTGCCCCTTCCCAAGTTTAATTGACCTTCTTCTTGAGTGTTTCTTCCCAATATCTAACTTGAACATCCCTTGCTGTAAATTATTTCTTGTCTTCTCAATAGTGGACATGGGGAAGAGCCCAGTCCTTTCATCTTTATGATTGCTTTTCAAAATATTCGAATGTTGTTCCCATGTCTAGTTTTAACCCCTCCTCAGCTACACAACCCTACTACATTCTTAGGTCATATTCTCTAGGTCTCTAAACATGCAAGTTGTTCTGCATTTGTCTACATCCTTGCTGACTGGTGAGGCCTGGAGAAGCACATTGAACATTCTGTCTTCCAAACTTCTAATCAAGACTGTGAATAGATGCAGAAGAGGCCCCTGCCCTAATCACATCCATTTCAATCCTCTCATTCAAGGTCGACCTTTACTTATCCTCCCCTGACTATTATACATCTCTCCCACAATTTCTCTTCCCATCACATGCTATCTTCATTCATGTCCAATTCCTTCTCATGTGTATGTAACCATTCTGCAAAATAGTCTTAGGGGTCTTTGTAAGGTGAAACATGATAATGCCATAGCAGAGGGTTTGCCACGATTAGTTTGGGATGTCATTTGCTCAATTGTCTAATTATTAATTTCTGGGGACCACTACAAATGATTTGGAGGTTTCATTAGCCAAATTACCTAAATACTGTACAGAAGATTTCATCACCAAAGAGAATGCAGGTGTTTGAGGGTTTTCTACCTCTTCTTTCAGGACTTTTGCCTGAGCCACCACCTCTTTGGCATGCAATCAGGTTATGTTTACAGTCTGCTCACAGCTAGCTCGAAGGATGAAGACAAATAAATCATGAAACATTGACTAGCTATTTCCTCTTCTATTTAACATTGGACCAAATTTTCCCCAAATTTCCCTTCTAGCACACTAGCATAATGATTTTGTGTTACTCTTGTGCCTTGTTCATCGCCTCACGCTTTGGGGGCTTGGGGATTTTGCATCTTGTACTGTACTTGTATTGCCCTAGAAACCACATCTCATTCTCACTTTCCAGGCATTTTCTCTTTGTTGTTAGGGCTTTTTTCCTGCAGGAAAAAATGGCTGATTTATTGCCATTTTCCATATTTTCATTGGGCAGCTAAAACCTGAACAGTTCTGTGTAAAAGTTTTCAAGTTCTCACCAGGAAATAAGACATTATGTTGAGTTTTATCTGTATCCAAATACCCTTATTTATCATTTCTTCTAAAAACGTGCCCCCAGCTGTGAACACAGACCCACACAAATGCTTTTGCTGTCAGCTTGGGGCTATATCCAGGCAGCCAACTGAATCAGGCTGCTCAGAAAAATCTGGGAAATGCACCCAGCCTCTGAGCCGGGCTGTCCCTGCAGTCCCATGAACATCCCAGTTGTCTTCCCAGGCTCCCAGAAGAGTGGGGACCTGCCTAAAGGGCACTGCAATCCCAAACTCTTCTCTCTAGAGCAGACAATCCCACTTTATCATCTTACTCACTAGTTGCTCACCCATGGAGGGTGCAGAGTTTCTCTTCTTCTCCACACATATTCCCCAATAAAGCCCTGTATCTCTGTATTCCTCACACTGCTGATAGCCACTCAGCTTGGCATCTTCTGAACACCACAGGATTATTTTTGGGAGAGGAAACAGGGAGCCTGAAGGTGCTACAAGCAGCATCAACCTGGGGAAACCTGTGCAATTTCCTTCCCATTTTCCAGCCAACTCTGGATTGAAAATCTGGTGCCTGCTAAGGGGGTGTCTGCAGGGCTCAAGAGGCAGGGCTGACGCTGTGTGATGTCCCACAACCTCACCTCTTCTTCCCTGGCAGTGAGCGGTCCCTTGCACGGTGAGGTGGGAGAGCTGCCCTTCCAGCAGGAGGAGTTCCAGAAAGTGAAGCGAGGGATCGTCGAGCAGTGCTGCCACAACACCTGCTCCCTCTACCAGCTGGAAAACTACTGCGATTAGCAGCAGGGCCGGCGCTGGGGAGCTCGAGGGCCGCGGGCAGAAACACGCACTTACGCTACTGCACCTTCAAAGCAATTGAATAAATGTTGTGGATCTACTGGAAGGACTGTGCTGGTTCGTGTGTCCACATTTTTTGTCTGCTTTAGAGTGCCCATGCTTGGGGTAAGGCAGTTTTCAGCTATCAGTTCAGATTATCCTTCTGCCACGCAAATGAACTCCATGGGAGGGAGGGAGGGATATTACAGAGCTTTGGAGCAGGTGTATGGAGCATCCGGCACCCCCAGTGCCTGGAGAACGAGCGGGAGAAGGCGGAGAGGTTTGAACAAGACTTGTCTCGCTAGGGAAACATTACAGGGGAATATCTGTAACAATGTCATTCTGATCAACTTCCCGCAGCTCACAGCCCAAATATAGCCAGGCAGCTGGAGACCGAACTTCCTCAGCTACATAATGGAAACAGTAAAGATTAAGCAAGGAATGATGTCACCTATGCATTGTACTCAGAAAAATCATGGATGGCCACCACGGCCAATTCAGAAAGTGTGTCTAGCTCCCACTTCTGCTTGTGGGGAGGCCCAGGGAGAGTCCCTCCTGTGGGATGTGCTTGTTGTTCACAAGGATATGACAAGCCATGTACCGAAAGTGGATTGAATTCAGAAGGAGTTTTGAATCTATGGGCCATGTGCTGGGCAGTATCTCTGCTCCTGGTGCTGCAAGCCTCTTTCAAGTATCTGGTCCCCAAATTGCCACTTTCTTTGAGGAAAAGCTGCCACAGCAATGCCAGCTGGCCAGAGTGTCCCAGAGTGTAGGAAGGGGTGTGTTCCCTCTGCCGAGGGACTCCCGTGGCAGTCCTCTGAAAGCCATGCAGAGGGGTTCTGTGGGATGGGCTCAGCCTGGCAGAGGCGACAGCAGCAGCCAGGGCTCCATTTTGCTCGTGACAGATTTTGAAAGCTGGTCTGAGAGGAGCCTGTGGTTTTAACAGCCTCATTTCCCAAACCAGTTCCGACTGCCTCCAGTGGAGCTGCACAGATGGAAGCTGCCATCTCATTCCTGCCAGGATGCATTACTCTCGATCCTATCACGAGCACAAAACTGGCCAAACCACTACAAACTGAAAGGCTGGAAGAGCAGCTGGAGGAGCTGCTGAAAAGAAGATACAGACATAAAAAGTGAAATCAGAAAGCACTCATGATTCCCTGTGGTGACCTTGTATACAAATTCCCTTGATGCACCCAAAAGCCCAAGACAGGGGCCTCCTCCTGAAGGTGCCACACCAGCACTACTCAGCCAGTCCTGCTCCCCCTGACCACCCTTCCATCCCTCTCCATCACCCTTTCTGCTGGTGCCCACTCAGTGTTCCCAGCAGCAGAGTTTTCAACTGTGACAGGCAGCTTGGGGCCAAAATCTGGTGGTTATGAAAGCATGGCAAGAGACATTCTGTTTCTGAGCTACTTGGCTCCCACCAAACTTCACAGTGTATAACTCCAGTGGTTTCTAGAGGAGACTCCCTAGAAGTAATTCTCCTACCTGTTCTGGTGAACCATGAGATCAGGACAAGTGTTACTGCAAAAAAGAAATTAAAAAAAACCAAAATAGCAGAGCTATAGCTCATGGTAAGACCACCAACATATTCAGGCATGAAGCCAAGCACCAGCAATCCTAGCCATCCATCCAGGAGACATCACCCTGATCCAAAATGCAGATGTACAGGTTTGCTTGCATGTTCTGGAGGGAAAGGACATCCAGCCATGGTGGTTCCTCCATCTGGCTCAGCCCTGTTTGTCCGCTGGCACTCCTGCCCTGGCAGCGATGCTCTGCTTGGGTGAGGACAGCTCTTCAGAGATGCCCAGCTCATTTCCTGCCCTCTGCCATTGTTTGGTCTGATCCTTTGTTTGTTTGCTTTTTCTGAATGCTCTCAATTAGGACTTGTTGGGAAATTGCAAATGCCACTTTTTCTGCTGGAAAATGTTGATTCATCAAAGTCAGCACTCCCTGCAGGACCGGACTGGTTTTAGCAAGGCAGGATTTGAAAGGGTGAAGGGACATAGAAGGTTCAGGTGCTTGCTCTTCATCTTCTGCATCCAATTGCCCCAAACCCCAAGCCAACCACCAGGCTCTGGGCTACTCAAGGGTGGATGCTTTTGCTTCTGCTGAAAGATTCCAGAAGGTGACCACCAAGGTCAGGGAGGGACGGATGGCTCCATGTCTGCTTTAGGGACCCAAACTGTCTGAGCTCTCTACAGAGCACATGCAGGTGCTGTTGCTCCCTTCCTCCCCAAAGCAAGAGCTGTCCTGGAGACGAGTGCCCTATGGTGATCCATGCTGCTCTCCAGGAGGTGCAAGAGAAAATACTGCATCAATTTTAAAATTGTAGAGAGCCTAAAAAAAAAGAAAGTTCTACAC
The DNA here is from genome assembly GCA_013400515.1 of Erpornis zantholeuca. Taxonomy (NCBI): domain Eukaryota; kingdom Metazoa; phylum Chordata; class Aves; order Passeriformes; family Timaliidae; genus Erpornis; species Erpornis zantholeuca. The sequence goes on from VZTN01018156.1 coordinate 736,174, forward strand.
TTGCTTTTCAGAACTGAAAATAACATAAAGGGCCAGCTCTTCACTTTTTAAAAGCTGCAGTAAGGTGAAGGCCAAAGGAGAGCAAAGGTACTTTTTCCCCTTTTTCTGGAACTCCAGGGAAAGAAGCCTGAAGGCAACCCTATGCATTTTCCACATGGGAGCACATGGCTCCCTGACTTACAAACGTGATACTGCTGGCTTGCTGACCCTGTGCTATGGCAGGGCAGGCAGCTTTAGCCCCCTCCACCCCACTCAAACCAAAGAATGAGCCCTTAAGGTCCTTACTGACATATTTAACGGTGGTCCAGGATGGAGTTTCTTTACAAATTCCATCAATCCTCCCCCAAATCCTCGTGCCCTTGCCCAGGCCGTTCCCTGTTCTCAGACATGCTTGGGAGACGCCAGATCTTATGAATTCCTGTAGGAGAAATGACTCAAGGACAGGGAATGCCGCATCCATTGACCTCCCTCCCTGCTTCTCCTCTTGCCAGGCTTTGCATTGTGATCTTTGGGAAGCAAATGCATCCAGTCCCCTTTATTCTGACTCAGCAGTTGCTCCAAAGTGATTTTTGCGGTAGCGGTGGGGCACCATGCCTGACAAAAATATCTTGGCTCTGCTACTCTTGCAACAAACTTCCAAAGGTCTCATGCTCGTGGTGGAGAGCAATTTGAAGAGAATGCAAATAAAGGCTTCGGTTCATTCATGCTGCTTGAATAGAGAATAGAAAGCTGAGCCGCAGAGGGGATTGCAAGGCGAATTCCTTGGGCTGCTGAGTTGTTAACACTGCCTAGAAAAGAAAGGACCAAAGTTGCCCCTGTCTGCCACGTGCATGAACCCTCATCCTTTTGAGGAAAGGGGAGCGATGTGCAGGGCAATGGGAAGGGAGGGGAGCCTCTGCAGCCCCCAGACCATCGCGGTCCCTGGTGATCGGGTGGCACACCATGCCCTCCAGGTTGCTGGATGGGCTGCGCTGCTCCAGCTTATCTGGAGAGGAAAGGAAGGCTGCCACTTTCCTGGAGCTAATCCGACTGTATTATTTCCTTTCCGGGAAACCACAGATAGAGAGCTCTCTATTACTCTGGGAACTTAAGAGATTCGCTTTAAGAAAGTCAGACTATACCCTGGGATTTATTTCTTTTTGACCATCTTATCAGCATCTCGGGAAATTTGAAACCTGCTTACAGCCTCTCTCCTTATCTGCAGAGTGATTCCCTAATAACAGACTTGCAGCAATGACTTGAGTTGGAAAGCATGCACTAAGCAGATCCAACATTAAGACCTCAAATTCGCTCTGATTTAGACCAACCTCACCAAAGACACCTATCTTGAACAAAAAATAGTCCTTCTTCCTTCTCCTTTCACTCTGGGTAGGAAGAAAACTTAAGGTCAGGCTATAAATTGATCTGTAAAGTCACTGCCAGCGCATTGTCTCTGGCTGAATTATTCCTGCATGCTGTGGGGAGGAAGGAGGCTGGTTTTTTCCAAGCCCAATGCCAGGCTGGCTCTCACGTGCCCCCCAGTCCTGTTGGGCAGAGCAGGCAGAAGCAGATCCAGGACAATAACGGGAAGCAAGGCAAGCCCGTAGGAGCTCACAAGGAAATGATCTGATCCTCGATCATTTCCCTCCATCCCTCAGTACTTTCCCTCCATTCCCAGTCATTTTCAGGACTGTCAAGAAAAGGTGGGCAAGCCATCTGAGCTCCCCCAACCTCTTTTTTGTCGCTGAAAAACACAGCCAAAATACAACTTTATTTACTTGTTTTTTCATGCCTGGTACATGCCAGGATTTCCAGGACCTCCAGAATGCATGTGGTTGCTCACACTAGAATTCCCCACAAATGTTTTCAGACTTTGGAAGAAAATGTGTAACAGAAATAAATTTGGCATTTGATTTCCAGGTTGTTGTCATTTGGGCTTTGTAATGCTGGATTTTGGCAGTGGGGGTGTTTTACATAACTGCCAACTTCTGAAATGTGACTTTTGGTCAGAAAATAATGCGGCTTCCTCTTTTCTAATCAGAAAACGGAAAATCAAATAAAAATGACACCACCCACCCTACACTGACGAGAAACCATTCTGTGGAAGTTTCAATGGAAAAAATTCTAACCTTTTTTCCCCTTATCAGAAACCTCCTCCACTTTGGAGACTGAAACCCAGCAGGGTTCTGGCTCTGCAGACTTGCCTGCCAGGAGGTCTTGCACACCCAAGTTTCAAGCTTTTCCTATGTATTTGGGTGGATTTTTAAAACTTATCAAAAATAAATGCTCTCTTGACCCCTGGGCTTCTACTGATTTTAGTGGCAAGAAAAAGAAATCACAGTGAAAGAGACCAAGACCTAGTCAAAGCACATCCAAGTTGCATACCACAGCCTGCTCCTCTCCTGCTTCTGAAATTGTTTTTGCAGTAGGTCTGCAGCCTAAACCTGGCCACATTTTTCCAAAAGCTGGCACCTTGTCCCATAATAATGAATTTCAACCCCAAAAAAGGAAAAAACCTGACCGCGTGCAAGTCTGATGAAATGTGGACAGGTTATTTTTCAGTCCTAGTCCTGGTGCAGGTGTTCTGAGACAGGTATCCAGTGTGCAAACCCGTGCTCCCACAGCATTTCGGCTCACCAAACCAGGAGTGGCTCTCCCAGGTGTGGAAGCAGTGACAGGGAGGGGACGAGGTCACCCTTCAGCCCGTGCATCCAGGGTGCAGAGGGGTCATCTGACTCAGCCTGGCTTACGCCTTAAGCCTGTGGGAGGACCACCAAAGGCTGAAGTCCCTCTTGTTAAGCACTCTTCCAGCAGCAGCTGCTTTGCCCTGCAGGATCCCTGACCTCACCCAGGAACAGTGAGCAGCACTGAGCACTGACATCATGCCCGTTTGTCCTTTATGGTTTTGACTACAGAGCCTGGATACCATTCTCAAGATGCTTGTCCTTCCTCACCCTGCGGAGCTGTTGCTTTGACTGCCCCATTTCTCTGTGCATCCCATTTAAGAACACAGGGCTGGGAGCAACTTTCAAGCCACTTGCCTTGTACCTTGCTAACCTCACATCCCTGCCTTCTTCATCTCCAAAAAGGCTTTAACATCCCAATTTCTCCCTTTAGCCTGTGTGCAGTTTTAGTTTCTGGAACCTTTCCTGAAGAATTCGTTCTCTCCTGTTGGGCTTCACAGTCCTCACAACCTGGAAAAGATCCCGAAGTTTCATGTATCTGTTCAGAGCAAAGCAATTATCCATGGCTCTGTCACTGAAATAGGGCAACACAAAAATGCTGGGAATCTGTTAAAGCCAGATTCCTGCGACGGCTTTCCCTTCTCCTGCAGTCCCAGCCGCTGCCAGGGGATGGAGCACAGGTCAGCCCACAGCTGGATCCTGCATCCCTGCCTGCAGCTGCCCGGCAGCACCGTCTAGGGCAGGGCGCCGGGGACCCGCAGAAACAGGGGAGAAAGACTGATAAATAGAAACCGTGTGGGAGAAAAAACTCCCCGAAGATGCGATGCTGGAGTAAGACTTGGCACCAGGGCCATGGGACCAGCAGAGCTGGGGCAGCAAGCCCATGGCTGGAGCAATGAAAACAAACTGCCCGCCAACCCACAGGCTGCTCCCGGCACGGCCAGAGACGCGCAGTGATGATGGGTGGGGTTGCTGATGCTTCTCTTGCTCTTGTCTTTGTTAAAAGGTGGTATTTCTTCAAGGAAGAGTTTGGTTGCCTTTCTGAACCTCCTAGCTCTTGAAGCTGGACCACCAGCCTGGCTCTCGCAGCCCAGGGCACCCTCAGCACCAGTCTGTTGTCACCCTGCAGCCCACCTCCCTTCTGTGCGCTCTGCCTGGCATTTCCTCTGATGTAGCAGGGACCTGTGACCTGTTGTGGGTGGCATGGGCCTGTGTTTTCAAGTCACAAATCACTTTTTTGAGCAGACCAAGGTTTAGGTCTGCAGTAACCTCCAGCTGCAAAGAGCCTGAGCCATGCAGCAACACCTGGGGCTCTTGTGGCTCACCCTGGTGCAGAAGGACTGCCAGAGCATAGATATATGTCCTGAATGGAAACATTAACCTTCCAAAGCTGCCACATCTCCCCACCCAGCTTTGCCACAGGGCTGGTGCTCAAATCCTGTCTCCCACATATCACTTTTTATGGGATTATGGTCCTCCTCCTTGGCCATGACACAACTCTGACCAGCTATTCTGCTGTTGGGGACAGCCATTACCACAGCCAGCACCTACTCGCCGGGGATGAGAGCCTAATGAAGGTCATGAAATGATGCTACAACCAGCAGAGGGAGTGCTCAGAGCCTCAGGATGCACCGGGACAGCTTGGGAAGGTCCAAGGAAATGTACTAAACCCAAGAGGGAGTGATGGGGTGCTGAAACAAAGGTTCTCCCTAGCTCAGCTGCCAGCCTGCTGTTACTCAGCTGTGAGAGGATGGGGAAAGGGATTTGCCATGAGCTGTCCTGGAGACCTCGGGTACTGGATGAGCCAGAGATGAGGATCCACAGTGGGAGACATGCTTCAGCCTCTCAGGCTCGGGGAATTTTGCAGAGCCTGTTCTAAGCTGCCAAGTGAGATCCCCCCATTCATTCAGTCCTGGCTTTGGGCTTTCCAAGTGAAGTCATTACTGCATCTCAGTTAGTAAGGAATCACTCCTATAGCATTTTATTTCCAAAGCAATTGTCCTTGTGCCTCACATAGGTGCTGGAATCAGGAGGCAGTCTGTAGGCAGGGAGTTGTGGGAAGCTCAGGCTCGGCTCTGCCCACCAAATGAACATTTTAAGCAGATCTTCATTTGAATTTAGGCCAAACAGAGCCATTTGTATTACTTTAGTGAATTAAAGACTTAACATCTGGCAATATCTATAACAATCTCTTATGTTAGGGAAAGGGTCTAAATTATTTTCCATTAAATGCCTCAGTGGTGGTGAGGGCTCTTCACTCACAATATTAGAAATATAATTAGTTTTCCAAATGCACACCATCAAAGACTCATGCCTGGCCCTCTCCTAACAGTGTGGATTCCCCAGATTTTTAAATGAAGGCGCTTCAAGCACAAATGGGCAATTTTGCAACTCATCTCTAAGCAGATCAATAACTAAAAGCAATGTAATGAAGTCAGGTGTCTCTGGATTGTGTTAGGACAAGCCCATGAGAGGATTCTGATGTGGATGAGATAAATGCCATTAAATCACTTGAAGGGTGAGGTTTAAGTGGGGAAAGCATAGCACTGAGTGTTAGGAAGGTGTTGTGCATGGTGAGCGCCACCGCAGGCTGATTAACACCGCATGCAAACCCTATTGCAACCCTGATAAAAGACAATGGAACACATTTTCACCCCTAAATACATCAGGGATGAAAGGGAGCTGGGGGAAGAAACAGTAAAGAGCAGCAGGAATGACCTGACCTGCCTAAAATGAGCTTTTCTACTAGAGAGCAGAGAAGCTGGCTCTACATATATGAAAAAAAATGTTGAGAGAGACTTGGTGGCAACCAAGACAGTGGTTGTGAGAAGAGTCTGGATGGTGCAGGGTGGCCAAATGCCGTCTGAGACTTAGTGCATAGAAGGTGAAGCCTATCTGGACTGCAGTTTGGTGGTCAAGAGACAACTACTCAGAGGAGCAGTCCAGCTGTCAGCAGGAAAGATTTGTAGGGTTTGAACCAATGGAAGATGAGACGTGTTCAGTGGAACAGAGCCAAGGCCAGAGAAGGTCTCTCTGCTTGAACCCCCACTTTTGCAGCCATACCCCATTACAGCTGAGATGTGGCAGTGAACCCTGCCACCACCAGCCCAGGCAGCCTGTTAATTTTACTAGTCCCTTGCCAAAGCCAGGATCAAATGAGGAGAATAAATCCATAGGAAGGAAATTTTCCCTCCTACCTGCAGTTGCTTTCCAATTAAATCTTCCTCCCTTGTCAGGAGAGATCTCATGGAGCTCTGCAACAGAAGACACTGTCCCACCAGCTCTGTCACGTGCTGTTATTTGGTCCCAGATTTTAGGTGGAGATGCCTCGACCCAATACAGCATGGTATTTCCAGCTTATAGTTACTCAAAATAAATCTGAGAGGAAAGACAGCACTCGCTTGTGATGTGGGTGACTCCTTCAAATGCTGAGCCTGTCTCATTCACAGTAAACTGGGACTGGGAAGCCTTCATGAAGATGGAAGGGCAAATCCTGTGATAGGTTCAATGAAGGAATAGGGAGAAAAAGGCAATGCAAAATGGCTCAAGCAGTGAATCATTTGGACTTTTATTATGATTAACTCGAAATCAGCAAGAACGACCAAGCTGTCAGCAAATCCACTTTAGATATGAGCAACCCTCTAAAATCAGTCTTAGTCTGTAATATCCTCCCCATGTGCTCCTGCAAATCCCCGTTTTGACAACACCTGACGGCTGGTGCAGAAGCAGGAGAAAACTCCATCCTGCAGGGTGGTGGGAGCCCTGGTGTGGTGCCTTTGCCCTTGATTGCCACACTCTGCCCCTGTGACCTGCCCCACTGTGTTTGGTCTGAGTGGCTCTTGCAGCCTCTCCGACCTCCACCTCCCACCCCACAGCTAATTCTGTGCCTGGAGAAGCTGGATTTGGGATGCAGAGGTGCTGCTGCCTGCAAGGGAGTTACATCCACCATCTGGGCTTAAGACCTCGGGACCTTAGTGCCCCCATCAGATGGTCTTGGAAAAGCACTACAGGATCAATCCTGGTGCTGGAAACCAGTGGGCAGAGAGAGGTGGGTCACAGAGGCCAGCATGTTTGGTAACCAGAGGCCATGTGGTAATGGCAGGGAGAAGAGCTGCCCAGAAGATGGGAATCACCACCAAAACCCTCCAAGCATGCTGGAAGTGGCTTCCTCAACCCCAGCTTTCTTGGTGGCCAGGTCATGTAGCCTGCTTGCAAACTAGCACCATTCCCTGGATCTCACCTCCACCAGCCAGGACAGACCCTCGAAAGCAGGTATGGAAGGCTCAAGGGCCGTTTCCCCATTTTATTGCAGGGATCTGGGGCTGTTTCCACTCAGAGGACAAGAACCTGGCTCCAGTCATTGCCTATCCTGGCAGAATAGTGCCCAGAAAAGCTTAATTTAAAAGCCAAGTGCCAACAACCCAAGCTGGTTGTTTAGACTAAATGAAAGGTTTTCAGGAAAAAAATCAGTCTGACTTAAATTCCACCCCCCTTCCCCAGGAGATTACTCCCTATCTGGTTGCCTCCCGAAGGTGGGAGCAAAGGCTTAGCAGTGAGTCATCTTTTACTTTGTATACCCCGACAGTGCTATTACTGCTCTCATGCGGGTCCCTGGGAACGGCGAGGGCGGCCGTGGGTGGGAGAAAGCGGCCACGAAGCACCAACCACCGGAGCGGGTTTGCACCCCAACCGCATGTGGGGGGATCAGTGAGGCATCCCCAGGAATATCACCCTCCCCTAGACAGTTCTGGCATAGGGCAGGCAGGACCTGCTGCCCCACACGAGTGGGCTCCCAAGGGATCGGGATGGGAGCTCTTGAAACACCCCAGTGACTCAGACAAATATGAGATGACGCCCATGTAAGTTAATTAGTGAGCGAGGGTAGTACTCTGCCTGCCCAAATGAGCCGAAAGCCCCTGGGCTGACTCACTGGGAACAGTGAGGATCCCCCAGAAAGGGATACCGAAGCAGCTCCGAGGAATCAGCAGGTGCAGGCACTCATCATCTCCAATGACAAGAGCCCCAGAGTGGCACCCAGCAGGTCTGGCCTGAAATAACTCCCCACCTCAGACACTGAGGTTTCTTGGAGGGAGAGCAACTTTCCTCTAAAAGGAAAGGGGATGCCTGCTATCCATTGCAGGATTTTTCTCTCTCCTTGTATCACATGTAGAGACAAAGGAATTCATTCTATCTCTGGAAAACATCTTTTTATTTTTTTTTTCCGCTTTGGATTAGGTTTGTGGAGAAGAGATTGTTCCAGTCTGGCACCTCTTGTGGTTACTGTGCTTGTTTTGACTAAAAAACACCTGTGTGATCTCTACATATTTGAAATGGTTGACTTTAATGCAAAAAAAAAAAATCTAAACAAAAATCTCTGCAACTTACTTTCAGGCAAAACAAAAATTCCTTCAGCACGAAGATCAGCCTGGTGGACTGAGATGGCTCAGTGAAGACCCACCTGGAGAAATGAAGGGAGGAGAGGCAGGCAGATTTGAAACAGGGATGTGATTTCCATCATTGCCATTACATCATTAAACATGTCCAGCTTTTGCCCTAAACTGGGACCAGCTGAAGTCAAAAGCACTATTCCCAGTAAGTTTTGTGTTGTCTCACTGAACATTTGTTCACACAGGTGTTTGAATTTCTCTCTGGCTACCACTGCCTCAGCAGCAGGTCCTTGCAATCGGCTCAGATAAAGGCAGAGGGGCTGTTGTAGGGTGAGGGAGGGCACACAAGCGATGTCACAGGGATGCAGGAGTCACCTCCAGCTCATGCAGGACAAGGCACTGAGGGTGTGCATCCCACGAGCTCCACCGGAGCAGGCGCACCGAGGTTAGAACCCCAGTGCCACGGGAGGTGGCTGACGGTGCCTCCATCCACACATGGATTATGCAGGGAAACGTTCGTGGGGGGTCTCCCTTGGCTGTGGCGATATCTTTCACTGCAGCTTTCTTTAAACTGTGGGGAAGTTGGATTAGGTGAGGAATTCCACAATTTCTTAGCTTTTCAAATAACATGTCTGTGATATCACCCAGTCTGACTTGAGCTCCCACCTGCCTTGGGAATTCAGTTAACTCTTTGCCTGTTGGCTTCACAGAGGGCCTCTCTGGAGCCTGTTATCTCTGGCTGATGGAGAGACAGGGACTCAAGTGACACCACCAGAGTGGTGCCGGAAATAGGGGGTAGCATCTGAATCACCTGCCATTTGGCTCTACCTACTTAGACAAGCACTCGCTTCCCCCTCAGCCCAAAAATACATTTGGACACACACACACACACACGCCTGCACGTGCTACGCAAGCATACCACCTGCTGTTTTGAAAAGCTTACATGCATGGGTTTTTGGGGAGGGTTACCTTCCAAGCAACTGGTAATTAGCTTAGCAGTCTCAAGGGTCCTACCCCGTGTGAGGTCTCCTGCTCCAGAAGGGCTGGGATCTCTACAAAAGCCTTGCTTCTCTCACCAGAGCCTTCCTGAAACACAGCTGGCAGCATAAAAAGCCCTCCTCCCCATCACACAGGATTGTGTTATAGCTACTTGCCCTGTGACACTACTTGGGGGTGCCAACCCCAGCTATACACCTGTCCTTGAAGGTGAAATAGCTATGAGCTGGTGACATCCCCAGGCCCACCCTGGATGGGACCTGGCTCAGGGCACAATACCCAGCTTGGCTCTGCCAGCACCACACCACACGATTGTCACGCTCAGTGAATTTTTCAGCAGCAGAATATAAACATTTCTAGTGAAGTGCACTTAGTGTGAGTTGCTTTGCCAAGAGCTGTTGCCTCCCCTCCTTCGCTGTGATTATGAGAGAGAGTTTTGTTTAAGCGAGAAAACAAATTGTCCGCACCTCTTCCCTCCCCATTGGGCATCCATCACCCATGGCAAAGGGCAGTGAGGTCCAGAGGGGATGCTGGCAGCATGGGTGGGCACAGGATGTCCTTGTGTCACCTGCATTGGGAATAGGGATGTGGTGAGGGTGTAAACTCCTGTACAGCCCCTGCCAGCTGTAGGTGCTTCAAGTCCCAGCCTCAAAGGCAACGAGGCAACAGAGGACAGACTGATCCCTGCCATGAGCTGGTGCATGGGGATGAAAACCAGACGGAAATCAAGTGGCTTGCCCAAGGTGATGTGTGGATGCAGTGGCCCAGGAAAGCTCTGTGTAACCCTGTGCTGCCCCTTGTCCCCGTGCCCACAGCCATATGCCCATGGGACTCCAGCCCCACATCCTACTTTGGGGTCTTTGCTGCTCAGCTAAGACATGAGGACATCGGTTGCTAGGCCTGGCAGCACATTTGTCCTTCCCAAAGAGCCTCAGCCTGAAGAAGTGATCCCTGATAAGGTGTGAAGCCCTGGCCTGGAGGAGATGCTGCCACCCAACCCTCTGACTGAAGACAATGAGAGCTGCAAACAAAGACCAGCACTGAAGCACAGCAGCAATGCAAAAAGAAAGGGAAAAAAAAAAAAAGAAAAAAAAAGAGGAAAAAATGCCTGAAAGATACATAGCTGGGATTCCAGAACCCCTCAGAGGTATTCGGGCTTAGCCAACAGGCTCGGGGTTTTTTTTTTCAAAGCCATTAATTACACAACAGAGACATATCTGCACCACTCCACCTCTCTGCGGCAAATAAGGGCCCCACATACATTGTCTAAAATGCGTCACCCTCTGTGCTCCATGCCATCAGCTCCCCTGGGCACTTGGAAAAATAACCCATCCCATGGTCCCATGGTGGTATTTGCAGCTGGCTCTTGTGCCTGATTTTCTGCAGAGTACTGAAAGGGCACTCAAACCATGCACCTCCAAAGGGTGCATCTGAAATGCATGAGCTGCATCCCTAGGGGCAGAGGGTTGGAAATACCACCCTGATCACCTGTGCATTCTGAGCTGATTGCACAAGGCCGAGGGGAAGGTCTCCAAGAAGTTGCACCAAGGGAATATCAGTGCATATAGGGACTGCAATCACCTCTGGCATGGCCCATCGCTGGCATTGCCACTGGCCACCCAATGATGGCTGTTGTGTTGAAGCTGCTGGGGAGGATCTCAGAGACAGCCACTGTGCCCTGTTTTTCGGGAAAGAAGAACTTACTAAAAGCTAACTTGCTCTCTCTCATGAATCCAGCAATATGCAGCCAGACTGACCAGTTCATACTAGCACTCCTGTGAGCAGGATAAAACATTTTTAAGGGTGATCCCTGAGTTTTCTAAGTGCACACAAAACAAGGTGGTGTGTATGAGGGTGCCTTGCTGGAGGATGAGACACAGGCACCCTTAGAGGACGCGGTGTGCTGCTGCTCAGAGGCAAGTGGCATCCCTGCAGACCAGCTTCCCACTGCTCAGCTCCTCCCTGGGAAACGCAGGGATGCCTGCTACTAGTGCTGCCTTCCCAGAATATCCCCATCAGGCCATCCCTGCAGGGACACAGCGATGGGTCACAGTCTTCACCCCAAAGAACTCCTAGTCCAGAGGGTTTCCTGCCATCTGCTGCAACATGTTTCATTTGCAGGATGTTTTGACTCAGAGCTTGCTCTGTAGACAGACCCATATTTGTACAATGCTGTAAAGAGCCAACTTCATCTCCTGGTGCTTGGAAGAACTAATTGTACCTGCTGGAGCTTTTATTGGTCATTAAACAATCTTGGACCACTTCTTCCACATGACATTCCAGTGGGTGTTTTGATGGAAATGCTTAAAAAAAAGGAAAACAGGAAATGGTGATGTTCTTAGCTGTTAATATAGGCACAGACACATCTTACTTCTCTGCTACCCTGTTTGTTGCACATTTTTGACACAAATAATCAGAAAAAATTTAGAGCCTTCTGGGCTCCCTCTGCAATGAAAAGAAGGTGGGGAGAGGGCAGGCATTTCTCCTTTTTTACCCTATTCCACCCTTCTTGGAAATTCCTTTCTGGAATTTGTTAGCTGAGCTGGAATCCTCCTCGGCAACCAAGGATAACCAAGAGATGTTTTCTGTTACACAGATGATGGGGAGAAAAGAGACACTTTTCTCCCTTTCTGGGACCATCTGACCCTGGGACCCCTGGGCCTCCTTTTTTTTTGGGTCACACTGCAGACAGCATCCCAAGATGCAGACCCACCGAGATTCACTAACTGAACATCATTTGTGCTTTTTCAGTTCCTCCCTCACACTTGGCCACAGGGACATCTCTCTATCCCACATGCTCCTTCCTGCAGCCTCTTGAGCCATGTGAGGCCGCTCACACTGGAGCTTTTCTCTAGTCACTGGGGACGTTGAATTTTAAAAGACATTACAGGAATATCAAGTCTGTCCAGCCCATAAAAAAATGCATAGTTTGTCCTCCATATAAACAGGGGTGAAAACACTACCCTGTTTTCACTGACAGTGTCTTTTACCACTGTCACAAATTCCTCTGGCACGGTGCAATAACTTACCGTGGAATAACTTCATTTTTGCTTTGCTCAGCAACCTCCAGGTCCTCAAGAAGCAACTGCCAAAACCTCTCCTGAACACCCAAGTCCAGTAAGTGCTCCAAAGCATTGGTACATCTGGGCAGGGGTTGATGTAAGAGTTCCTCTTTCTCTCTGAACATGCCAAAAAAGGTGCCCTGCTGATGCCTAAGGGCAACTACCTTATTCCCTGCCCATATAACAATCCTGCAGCAAAAACCCTCTGGGCTGGGAGCATGGCCTCAAAATGTTCTTTCTACTCAGGGGTGCCAGGAGTCCTAAACAGACCTGCCCAGTTTCTGCTTTTGTTTGTTCCTTGTTGACCAGGGGCCCCAGGTGAATTATTTCTCTCACTCTTAGTTCTTTGACTTCAGTTTTTTTGCAGAGACCTTCCATATATCACATCCCCCTTCGCCAGTGAATCTTTCCTGTTCCAACAGTTTAGTGTGCCCCAGGATCAATATATCTCAGCATGCAAGGACACAGTGTTATTGTCAGGTTCCTGGGTTGTACAAAGCAAAAGGTATCACTTTCTTAAAGCCTCTGAGAGATGCTCTGGGCCAAGCACAGCTATTCCTCAGCCATTAAACAGCTGTGTGTAGGACTCTGGCTAAGCCCCCTCCAGTCTCACTGTGGATGACTTCTTCTAGTCCTCAGTGACCCACAGACTGCCCTCACCTTCCTTTTGGCTCGTCTTGGACATCTCAACCCAGACCTGTGGGGCATGTCAGTAAAGCAGTCTGGTTTCTCCTGGCTGTCCTCACTCTTGACATATGAGAATTTAGGGGGACATTGGAGGGTGCAAACTGGGGTACCTTTGCAGTGCTGCAGGCATAGCACCTGAACCACCTTGTCATTTGTGCTGCAATTGTGAAATAAACTAAATGAGCATCACAGGGTGCCTTGGCAGGGCTGCAATGAGGTGACCTCTCCTCACTTTGGATTCTAGGTGGGAGAGGAAGGGAAATGTCATGTAAATGTCCCCTTCCCTGAAGGTGTCTGCTTGGCTCACCTCCCTAGCAGCTTCTCTAACATCCACCCTGGCCCAGGACCACTGCATTTCTGCAGTTATTTACATTCCTCTGCCTTTGCTGAAGCTCTCACCCCTGCCTGCAAGGTCCAGGCTGGCCGAAGCTTTCCTCTTCTTCCCCCTTTCCCTGGAAAGCTTTCCAGCCCAACGCCACGTGTTGGTGGCCACCCACGAGACGCTTTGATCAGCTCAGATGGGCAGTGCCGCCAGGAGGCTTTGCAGTCTGCCCCAACGCTTCCGAGCTGCTGCAGCAGCAGAGGCTTTCCCTCTGAGTCCCTGACATCCCCTTGTTGTGTCAGAGCACCTTTCAGATATTGCTTTTATTTCAGCTCCCACTTTAGCTTCACAGCTCGCTTTGGTTGACTTTGCTTGTGAACACTGTCCTTGAACCTTGCAAATTTAATGGGAACCCACAATTGTGATTTCTCTCCTGAACTGCACTGATGACTACAGAGGTCAGACAAATGCAAGAGCCAGTGGTTTATTTTTATTGTATTTTCAACATTTTCAGGTGATGCTTTGCTGCAGGCCCATCCACTTTCAAACCAAAATGCTTCCTGGGATGCTGTGTTTTTGCAGGACCCATTTTTGCAGGTGGTCAATGCTGTGCTCTAGAGGCCTCCCTATCTCTTTCTTTCTGCCTCCCTGTCTTCAGGTTTGCTGCGTCCTTGGCTTTACTGGTCCTTCTCCTGCTCTCCCTTGCGGGCCCTCCTCGCATGCAATGCCAAGGGCTTGAGTTTGGGGTGGAGGCAGCTATTGTTCCGGCTATCTGCAGTGTAATGTTCCTTATGACTGTATTAAATGAAGGGCGGAGGTCACACATCCCTAGTTTAAATTAGGTTTCGGCTGACCTTTAACAATATTACACTCGTGGATCCTCTCATAACTCACCGAATAAACTCCCAGAGGCTTTTACCACCTCCCTCTTTTCTTCCTACTGTAAGGATGCCCGAGGCTTAATGTGCTTCTCTCCAATTTCGCTTTGATTTCTAATCCTATCCCCTTCCTCCCCCCCAATACAGATATATTCACTCCTTTAAAGGTGGGGGGAAATAACCTGTTCCTTTTCTCTTCTGGGCGACAGCTCTTTCTTTTGTGCCTCTTTCTTCCCTTCCCCGCCCCCCTCCTCTTTCTTGACACAATGCACTATTTATTTGCACTGAAGGATAACTAAGAAGCAATTAAAAGATCAAAAGGCACAAACACAAGTAGATCCAGTGGCAACTTGTGGGGTTTATTTTGCTGTGACTTCTGCTGCTGCTGCTGAATCTTCATCAAACTGCTGCCGTGTTTTTTCCCTAGCCAAAGGACACCTCTCTTAGTGGGTCGCCTCTTCTTCCAAACCGACTTTTTTACGATCACTATTTTTCACCCCCATTGTTTGCTATTGCAGTTGTTTACTGGAAAATCACTTGTTTTTCTCAGGGAGATTAACCCTCCAAGCTTTCTTTTGTCTACTCTCAGGAGGTCCTTGTGGTGAGCTGGGGGAAGGGAGCTGGGCTCCTTCAGCTATTAACAGTAGCTTACAGCCCTGCTGACCCCCCTGCCAAGGTTTGGTCCTTTCCTTTGATGGGTTTCTGCTTTTGCAGCGGGGAAAGGTGGTATGCTCTTTGTTAAGACCACCTCTGCTGAGCGGTTTGCGAGGACCCACAACTGGGATTTAGTAAGTCCTCAGCATCCAAGAGAAGCTCCAAAAGCCCAAGGTAAGGAGAAATCTGGAGCCCTGGCACATGCCGGCAGATGTTCAGTCTCGTCGACAGCCAGGTCACTTCTTTACATGTTTAAATACCAGTGTAGGACCTGGTATTGTGGTACTCAACCACTGGTGGCTGTGGTTGAGTCTGATGTGCACGGAACTGCTTCCTCAGCATCACCACCCTCTCCCAGATGTGCCGATGTTTCGGTTGCAGCCCACAGCCCTGACACCAGAACTCCTGGGTGTGCTGTGCAGCGACACATCCCAGAGGACAGCTCAGCGAACAGAAGGATGCTAGGGAGGAAAGGACGCCCAAAGCCTAGTGAGAAAGGATAATCCTGCCCACATTTTCTTGGGCACGTTTAGGGCAATTCTGACTGCTGAGAGATGCACCATGCCTCCTATCCGCGGGAGGGGGGGAAGAACAAACTCGAAAGAAGAAAAAAATGAAAACATAAGGGTTTTTTATTGCATTCTGGGGTGAGGACTGCTGCATCGTTGCCCTTTCCCACCACCAGCTGTGGCAAGCGCTACCTGAGGTGGGCCAACCCGCCGCTCAGGTCTCAGGTAGCCCTGCTCCTCTCCGCTCCGAGAAGGGTACGCGCCTGTGGCGCAGCCTGCTAGGCGTGCCCCTGCAGAGGGGCATCCTCCGGGGCAGCCGTGAGGGTGCGGGCACCGGGGGCTGCCTTTGAAAGCCAGCCGTGTTCCTTCCCCGGGATAGGCTCGGAGGGCAGATCATGGGCAGCGGGCGAGTGCCGGCCGATGCAGCGCGGTGTGCCTGCCATGCAGCAGCGCGAAGCAGAGGGAGCGCGTTCTGCCCGCGCTGCTGCACACGCACGGCGAAGCCTGGGAAAAGTCCCTTTGCCTTAGAGGCAGCAGTGCTCGCCTGCGGGAGCCGGCGGGAAGCAGAGGAGACCCAGCGAGCGGGAAGCGCTGCGGGAAGGTGCTCTGCGAGGTGCAAGATCCGGGTGCGGAGGGGCAGCGTCCATGTTGTCCACACGGACACGCAGGGTGGCCGCGGGGGCTCGCTGCCCGCAGCGGGGCAGGCACGGCGGCCGGGGCGGGAATGCCCGCGCCTTCGCAGGAGAGTTCGGCGGCGGCGCGGACACCTGTGCCCGTGGGCACCCAGAGAGGGACCCGCGAGAGGACGGGCTGGGCGATCTCCCCTCTCCCACCCCGCCGGGACTCGGGGCTCGCCACCTGACAGCGAGAGGCGCTCCAGGGGTGCCCCCCAGCATTTTGGGCGAGGGGTCGGGGTGCGGATCCACACCTCTTCCCCTCACCTGCGGGGCGGCGGGGGCCCCCTCCCACCCGGGGCCCGCAGAGGGGGTAAAGCCCCCACCCCGGGTAGCAGCACGCAAAGAAACCGTGCGGCAGAAACTTTCTGTCCCCTCTTCCCTCCCGAGCTGGACTCCGGAGGGTTACGAGGGAGAAGGAGGGAAGAAAGGAGGGGAGGGAGGGAAGAGAGGGGGTTAGACCGCTCTGCAACATTATTGGCTGCCGTGGCCGGGCTGGTGCTCGCCGGGAGAGCATGCCCATTGGGGGGGTATAAAAGGTATAAAAGCCGGAGCGCCCTGCTTGTCTCCTCGCTCGTGGGGCAGCCAGCCGGGAGCAGCGGGTAGTGAGGCAGCCGGCCCCTTCGCCCCGACCGAGGGAACGCACTCAGTAAACACAAAAGTGAGAGCCACCCAAGGGGCAGCCAAAGCAGGAGGAGAGAAAGAGAAGGGAAGAACAAAAAAGGGTGAAAAACAACCCAGAAAAAAAGAAAAAGAAAAAAGGAAAAGGAGAGGAAAGGAAAGCGCTCGCTCGCTCGCTCTTTCTCTAGAATAACAAAATACCTGATCGTAACAAAATAACATCCTTCAGACAAAATCCAGCAGGGACTTGACATACCAAAAAGGCAAGGCGAGGAGAACGTGCTGGGGCGTGGGGAAGGCGAGCCAAAGCTGCGATCGCTGCCAGGGCAGGAGAGCAGCATGTCAAGCGCCGGGGCACACACGGATGAGCGCTGCCGGCAGCCCGCCTTCCTCCCCGGCCCGCCGCCGCCGCAAGAAGTTGAGAGTAGCAGCGGCAGTGCCAAGGTAAGCGCCGCTCCGCGCTGCCCCTCCGCGGGCAGAGCACGCTGGGTTTCCCCGCGCCGTGCCGGGCAGAGCC
>VZTN01018156.1:753301-770257 GCA_013400515.1 Erpornis zantholeuca
CGGCTGCCCGCCGCGCTCCCTCCGCGCCGGGCGGGAGCGGGGAGCCGCGCGGGGAGGGCACCGGCGGTTCTCGGGCTCCGGAGACCGGGGACGTTATTAAACTCTCTTCTGCAAAACACTGCGGTGTGTTGGGTCTCGGGAGGGATAAAAATACGGAGAGGAAAAACAAGAAAGCGGAGCCAAAATGGAGTGAGAGTTAATGGTTGGCGTGCAGCCTTCGACTTTCTGCAATTTTTAAAATTTTTTTCTTCTTCTTCCTTCCCAATTGCTTTTCCCTACAGTAATTGTTTTAAGAGCGCAACTTGGAAAGGTTTTAGCGCTCTGTTGTGCAGTAGGGAATTGGGGCACATGAGGGAACTCGGATTTAGCGTAACTGTACCAGCAGATGTGGCTGCCTCGCCTCCAGCCAGGGGTACTTCAGCAGGGTTGCTGATACGCCAGGTCTCGCTAGGGTGGTGTGGAGCAATCAAGTGTAAAAACAAGGTTTGTGTGGGTGGTTTTAAACAGACACCTCGGGAGAGCCTCTGCTTTCTACCCAGCCTTCTTATACAGTCTGTAGTTTTCTTCCAAATGCTGGGATGTGCTCGGGAGACAGAGGCCTGCTTTTCTTTGGGTTTGTTTGTTGTCAGGTTGTGTGTGTATGTGGGTGGTTTTCGGTTTTTTTCCTTTTACTTTGCCGGGTTCAGCGTGTTGGGTTTTTTATTCCTCCTCTTGCCTTGATTTAGAGTGGAGTTGAGAAGCCTGGGTCGTGGGGTTTTGTTAAGGATGACTTTGTGCTAAGGACATCTGGAGGTATAAAACTGACTGACACTTCTGTTTTGAGTTCCACTGTGCTGTTTTGGACCCAACTTGACAATTTTGGTGGGGGTGAATGGGTCAGAGCTGTAAATCTTGCTCCGTGTTGTTGACACCCACACAAGTTCACTCAGCCTTTCAAAGGGGCTATCCCAGCTCCTGTGAAAATTCATTAAGGGATAAAAGATTTGACACTGCAGGTCCCCTCCCACTGCTGCATGAAATTTGAGAGCCAAAATGTGTCTGCGTGTGTGTCCCAGTGCTCTTTCTGACAGGTGATCTTTTTTTCAGCCTGGCTGGAGGGCTGCTGCTTTGACCAGTCAACCCAGAGTTGTCAGTGTGTGTCTTCCCCTTGATTCCTATAGGCTTTAGCACCAGCCCAGCTTGCCTCACAGAGCACCAGAGAAAAGCATTTCTGTACTTTTCTTTTTTTAAATAAAGCAAACACAGCAGGTGAGGTCTTATTTTTAGAGGGACCGAGGAGTTGGTGTGTTTCCAGCAGTGCATACGAGCACTGTAAGTGGCCCACCCTCTCCCAGCTCGTGTCCTGGGACTGACCTCTCCAATCCTTCTTTGGATTGTCTTTGCCTTTAAAAGCTGATGAGTGTCTTAGCGGGGCAAAACGATATCGGCCTCCCTCGGCACGGTTGTGTGAGGGGTCAGGAGAGGTGGGGGGCACCAGGGGAGGAGGTCAGCCTTGGCGTTACAGCCTGGCTCTGAAGGGGTTAAAGTTGCTCTGCCGAGACATAAAGCAAGTTCAACGTGTTGTGGGAATATCACTTGCCAGTAGACTCCAGTCACCACAGTTCCTGATTTAACAGCTTAACTTGCTGTTAACTTTCCCTGATACACTCCAGGTTTTGGAAGGGAATACAGAAAGGAGAGAGGAACAATAAAGAAAGGAGTTAAGTGAGGCTACTAAAACAGACTTAAATCCCTACACTGGGTCCTGCCAGCTGTCTTTAGAAGAGTTAAGCAAGATTGCATTGCCTTTTTTTTTTTTAATACAATAAATCAAATGTTTCTGGGCCACGTACCAAAATTTATGCAATACACTCTTACTCCCCAGCGGGGTGAGTAAATGGTACTGAATACCCCATTCACCTTTTTCAGCTTGATTTTTCCACAGGCACGGTAGTTCTCCTGCAGCACATATAGACGTGGGGTGCGGGCAGCGCTTGCCTGCCTGCCCCGGCCCCTGTCCCGCAGGCAGAGGAGGCAGGTGCCTCTCTGGGCTCACAGGATGGGAGGCAGAAAGGTGACCCCTGGTGCAGGGTGGGGTGGGCTGCTGATGGGGACAAGCAGTGAAGACAAAAAAAAAGTGAGGGCTAAAAATAGCAGCAGTGTTGCCAGCCTCAGCCATATGAATGTCATGCAAGCCAGGTGCCAGGAATCAGGAGGTATTTTGTTTTTTTCAAGCCTGAGCAAAACAGCAAAACCCCAGGTCCTCCTGAGTTGGTTTTATTTGCCTAACATATCAATGGTCAAAAGTTTTGTGTTTTGAAGCTTGCTTCTTCCAGCCTGTGGGTGGTTGGAAATCTTCTTTCTCTTTCAGATGAAAAGAGAGGCTCTTCTGGGGCACAGCATGAGGTGGCTCTTCTGCCTTCAGGTACTGCTGGGCACCTCATCCCTGTGCCTCCCTGCCCAAGATGCAGCTCCTGGGTGGTTTTCAGCTGCCAAGGCACCTGCCTCTCGCGCTGGCTTCCATTATCCCTTTGCTCCTTGGCACCTTGGGGCGTCATGGCCCGGCGCCCTGAGCGAGGTTGGGTTGCCCTGTGGGCAGGGGCGGCTTTCACTTGGCACTTGTGAGGTTGGCACACGCCCACATCCTGCTCCTTTGGGATTGCCATGCTCAGAACCAGGTCAACTTCTCACTCTCCTAGGGCTGTCCATGGACAGGAGTAATGCAGAGAGGCAAGTGTTCAGCATCTCTCACAGGCAATCGTCAGGGTAGCAAAACATCAGTCTCCCCATTTGTTTTTGAAGGGGTGTCATGTGAAGGATGCTGGGATGTGCAAACTGGGGTTTTCCCCTCTGGCACATGCCACTGAGTTTGGGCTGACTTCTCTTTCGCCATGCTCCCTGTTAAACACTGCACTGCTCCAAAAGAAGCAAGATTTTTTTTTTTTCTTTTTGCTGTCCAGATCCAAATTTTACAGACTGGGCCATCTGTCAGTTCCCTCCTACGTTGTTCTGTTCATATTAAATTGCAATGAAGGCCAGACTGAAGAAGGAATTAGGTCAGACAGGAGGTTTTGTCTCTGTTTTTGGGGAGATGTTTGTTGCCTAAGAGGCACCATGGTTTGGTTTGCTCAGCACAAGCCTGGATTCAAGGGATGCCTGAGCTGTACTCTGAGACTTGGCAACTGGGCCTTTTAGCACATTGTGGCCTCTTGGCCCCTAACTCCCCAGCAGCTGGACAGAAACTGTCGATCCAGCTGATTCAGCAGCAGATCCTGAAAAAATCCTTTAATGGTCTCGGGTGGGAGGGTGACTCCACTGCAGACCTGCCCTCAGGCTCGCTCCCAGCACACCACAGCCACTCGGAGAGGACCCTCTCTGTTGGACCTCTCTGGTGGCTGGGGACTGCCCAGAGGTGTTGGGGGTCCCTGGCCAAGGGTGCAGTGACATGTGCTGTGAGGCAGGAATACACAGGAGTTCCAAGGCAGTGGCAGCATCCTGCATGTGGCAGCTGAGCTGCTTCCAGTGGCAGCCTGGCTTTGTGTGGGGTGCTGGGGATGCCAGGAGAGGGGAGGGGCATGAAGGGTGGAGAACAAAGCAGACCCTCTCCAGGGAAGGAGAGGCCAGCAGTGTGTGCTGATACCTTATCTGAGTTCTGCACTGCTAAAGCTGCTTCAGATGTGGGATATTCAGAGGCGCTTCAGGTGTGATTCCCAGGATGGAACAAGTCACATGTGCAACCAAGGAATTCCTCTTGCATCACTCTCTGGCACACTGTGTGGGGTCCAAGCCCTCCTTAGGGGCAACTTGGCTCTCAGGTTGTTGGGCGTCTGGCATGTCTCGCTCTGCCATTCCCACTGCATCCTAGAGCCTTCAAGCTCTCCCTGGGCACATGAGGAAGAACAGCAGCTGGCAGGTCTAGTTGACCCTGCTTTGGCAAGAATGGAATGGTGGTAGCTGTAGTCTCTCTCCTAGCAGAGACAGGACCTTGTCTTTTAGGGAAGTGGCCCACTTCCCTCTTGCTGCCTTATTCCTGTTCCATTTCATATCAGAGAGGCTTTCTAATAAAATATGAAGGTTCTTCAACCATTGGTATGAATTTGCTCCTCTTCCACAGGAGCTGAGGAGGCCATCCCTGCCCTAATGCTTGGACTAGAAACCAAAAGCTGTGCTGACCCATGTTTCCAGTGGAGGTATTCACAGGAGTTAGATTCATCGTGCTGAGCAGCTATTCAGTTGGCCATGACAACTGAAGCCACATGCAACCTGTGCAGCTGCATCGTGCTTGCACCAAGCAGGCTGTGGGCTGCAGGTACCTGGCTGTGCTGTGGCACCGTGTTTTGGGGAGCAGCACCTGCTCTGGCAGCTGTGGCAGGGCAGGTGTGAGCTGTCCTGCATGGCTCTGCTCATCCCTGCACGTGATGGAGGGAAGGATCAATTGAAAGGTTATTGGGACACGTTGAGCCAGTGATGGCACCCTGGGAGCCTCTGTAGCCTTTGTGTGAAGGCTGGGGGCTTTTCCTCAGCAGTCAGTAGGGCCAAGGGAGAGGGAAGGGCTTACAGGGTTGGGTTGGGTTGCAGCTCCATCAAGCTGGAGAGAAACTGCAGCTCTGGGGAGTAAATAATGATGCTCTTTGCTTTGCTGCCTGGTTTCTCATTACACAGCTACTGGAAGGAGCAGGGAGATGCCAAGGTGACAGCAGAGGGAAGGGCTGGTGGCTGGTGCATGGGCTAAGGCGGACTTGGTCGCCTTTCACACCTCCACATTGGCCGTGCTCTGGATGACAGCACTGGGGCTCTCCCCATTCCTGCTGTTTCAGGGACATTTCCTGGCCAGAGTTACAGGATGTGTGGGCACCTGGAAAGAGCTTGCAGTGGAGGCAGGGAAGGCTGCCAGGGGCTTGCAGTGTGGCTTGTGCAGGAGCGGGTATTTTCCGAGGAGCGCAAGTGTTTTTCCACAGAAGGTATCAGGTCTCCCCAGCATCGAATATCGCCTGCTGACAAAATCTCGCTCTCCCCTTGCTTCAGAGCATCTTACCCTTTTCTTTAGACTGAATGTGGAGGAGAAATGATGTTTGTCACCTGTGCCACCAGCCAACCCCTTCTTGCTGGGGCTGGCTCTGGCCTGGGGGAGGCAAACATGCAGCCTGCTCATTAGCCACAGTGGCCACAGGCAGCATGAGCCTAACTGGGGACAGGGGATTATGTGGGTGTCCTGAAGTCCCATACTAGTGCCTTCAATGGCAGCACTGGCTGGTGACAAATCCATCACCCCAGAAATGAGCGCTGGCACTATCTGAGACCTGGGGACACGAGCAATCGGGATCTGCATGTAAAAACAAGGGCAGGAGAATGGACAGGAGCAGAGTGGTTGGTCTGTTGTCAGCTGGAAGTCTGGCAGCACCAGGGGCCTGACTCCAGCAGTGAAGGTGATGCTGTGTTCATGCTGGGGAGCCCCACTAAACACCTGTTGGCCACTTGATAAAAAAAAATTGAGGTGAAAAGGTGCTGGTGGTAAAACACAGCAGCCTGGCAGCATGGTGCCACGGCCTGGTGCCATCTCTCTCCTCCTACTGTAGTATAGAACAAAACCTCTGCAGAGTGCTGAAGGCACCATTGCTACTGGAAAAGCTGGTGCTGGTCCCATCACTTGCTGATTTGAGACCAGTTTGTTGTCAGGGCTGCTGCCTCTCTTGTCCAGAGATCTAGAGGCCTTTTTCTGGTCTTGCTGATTTCTGCCAGCACAGGCTGAGCAATACTATGGGCATCAAAACTTGAGCAGGAGAAATGCCCCCCACAGCCCACCCAGACCTTGAAACCTCTGTTTTGGCTTTTCCTGCTGCTGATCGCTGTCCTCACGCTGCTCAGTAGAGCTCATGACTTGTAAGCATCATGCATTTCTAGCAGTGACAATTTGAGCTACATGCTACTAAAAATTCGGGAGCAAGGGTGTCTTTATTGCTGGCAGGACCACAGGGAGGCCTCAGGGGAGCTGGGCTAATTTCCTGGCTGTGCTGCAGACTTCCCCTGTGACCTTGGGCGAGTCATTTAATCTATCCTGGGCTTCGGCTCCATCTCCGAGCATCCCGGGGGGGTGAGGTAATATTCATTAACTGATATTATTCTCGAGTTGCTCAGATGCTATGGTGATGAAAGCTGGATGTGAAACCTACTGTCTTCCTTGAATATTAGCAAGGAGAGGGGAAGCTCTGCTTGAGATTAGGGTTGCCAGACACTGTCTGCTATTTCTCTTCCTTCTGAGCTTACCTGCCTAGTCAAAACCCAGCGTTATTTGGCTGTATGTGTACTGTGAGGCTCATCACTGAGGGACTATTATGCCTTGAACCATTCATGGGTTTTGCACCATCCAGTGGGGCAATAGCACCCTTGCTTTCCACCTGTAGAAACTGACACAGAGGTAAAGCTGTTTGCTGGAGCCGAGTCGGGGGAAGTCTTTGGGCTGGTTAGCAAATATCCAAGGAGTTTCTTTTTTAATGCTCTGCGCCGTCTGACACTGTCTCAGCCTTCCCTAGTGATGCCTCAGGTGTTTTTCCCATAGGACCACATTGTTCTGCAGGGATGTCTTCTCAGTCCCAACTCATGTCAGCAAACACAGCTTGTGCAATCTGCCTCTTGATTGCCTGAGCCTCATCTCTCTCACATGCCTGGGACAAAAGCTGTTCTTCCCAGCTTTCCTCAAAAGCAGCTCTAGGACAGGTTGAAGCTTCACTTGTTTTCGCTTTGGATGGACATGTTTTTAGACAGGGGCATGAAAACCCCTGAAGAGGAAGGAAGGAAGAAGAGGAAAAAAAATACCTACTGATAATAATTTGAATGAATTCCCTTTTAAAAGTGGGGAAAAATAATAAAATCTCACTGTCGAAAGAGCAGGGAAAATAAAAGCCTTTTGGAGGTAGTCTGAAGTGGGATTTTCCAATGGAAAAACTGCTTCAATGCAAACCTTGTCTGCCCGAAGCTGCTGCCCGGCGGGCCGAGCGCGGGGAGCTGGCCTCACCCCAGCGGCTGTCACAGCGCTGCCGGTCCTTCCTTCCCTGCAGCAGCATCCCGACATGTCTGGGGCGTGCTGTGGGCGGGGGGCACGGCCCGGGGGAGGGGGCAGAGAGGGGTCTGTCCCGCGGTGCTAATGCTGTGCCTCTGTCCCCAGGTGCAGAGGATGTGCGCGGCGAGGCGGATGCTGCTGCTGCTCCTGGCCTTCCTGGCCTACGCGCTGGATTCGGCCGCCGCCTACGGCACGGCGGAGACCCTCTGCGGCGGGGAGCTGGTGGACACGCTGCAGTTCGTCTGCGGGGACAGGGGCTTCTACTTCAGTAAGTGCTGGGCAGCTGCCAGCAGCGGGCAGGGGGCTGCCCCCACCGCACACCTTGCCTCAGCGGACCCGGGCCGGGAGGGAAGGGATGGGTTTCCCAGCCTGGTGCTTTTCATGATTTCCTTGTATATGGCAGTAAGCCAGGAGAGGAGCAAGAAAGTGGACATGCTCAGGCTGACATGCAACCACTTGGCACTGGTTTGGGGGACTGTCTGGTGCCATGGGGAAGCTGAGTCCTGCATGTGATGCTCGGGAAAGTCGAATGTCTCTGGGGACCCATATGTGACTGGTTCACCAGGGATAAGGGAGCTCATTACAATAACGAGGATGTCTGCACCCACCTCTCTGCTGAGCTTGGGTCCTGGTTTATTTTGAAACTTTGCTGCCTAAGCATTGCATCCTGACAGTAGGCAGGAAGCTGAGCACTCTCCCTTCCCAGGCAGGCTTTGCTTGGGTATAGCAGCACCTTCTTTTGGGCTGCTCCCAAAACACCATGACCTCCCAGCTACCTACTGGTGAACTTCTTGCTGAAGAGCGATGTCTTACCCTTTTGCAGTGCAGCTAATGCAAAAAAATGCAGCATTACTTTTGTGTGCAGCGTGCGGATGGCTTCAGGCTAGCTGGCTGCAGTGGGCTTTCCACCAGGATGCCTTGGGTGTTTGGACCATTGGCAGTGCAATGGATTAGCTGGTAAACAGGGAGGATGAGGAGTAAACCAGCGACAATGGATGCTCAGTGACCTATGGGCAAAGGTGCCTTGAGTGTGATACCTTGTTTTGGTGTTTGGTCCCCTGCTCTGCTTGGGAGTGGGAAGACATTGTGTCTTGTTCCCCACTGAGGACTGAACCACAGATGGAAAGATGCAAAGACAAATGGGGGAAGAGGATGGAGATACCAGCTGCACATGGTGCTGTGCATTGGACAGTCTTGCCTCTGCCTTGGGAAAAGGAATTAAAAAGTCACTTTCAAGTAAATGGGGTGTTGTTTTGGAGTAGTGGAGTTGAGAGCCAGCCTGCCTCTTGTTCCAGTCTCCCTGTGCAGGGAACAGTGGGGTGCTGCAAAGTTAGGAAACTATTTTGGATGTCCTTTCCCAACCTGGATGTCCCTTCCCAGCCTAGATGCTTTGCCAGACTTGTCTGGTGCTGCCTGCTGAGGCTGGGCAGAGGGAGAGGCACAGGGATCCCACACGCAGTCGCAGCAGGGTTCAGGCTGTGTAGTTTTGGGCAGGTGGTAAGGCTGCAGATGGCTTTGCAGCTCTCTGGGGGGGGGCAATCCCCCTGCCCCATCCCTGCTGAGCAGCGGGATCTTCCCATGGCTCCCTGGGTGTTGTGGGCAGGTGGTGCCTTTGGGGTGCTCTGGGTGCCCTTCCTTGCCGTGATGGAGCCAAGCAGCGAGGGTTTGCATGTCAGCTGCCCTTCCTCTTTTCATCTCCCCCTTCCCTTACCAGCAAGGAGGCAAGTGCTTCTCCTGCTCTCACAGCTCTTCTTCTCCCTGTATATGTAGAGGAGCATCTGTCTCCCTCCCTGTTTTTTCTTCCCTCCTCCCTCTCTCTGGGGATGAAAGGGAATGGGGCTTTTGTTTTAAGGTCAAACTGACCTCCTTTCACCTCAAATAACCCAGCTGCCCAGGCCAAAATAAAAACACTTTTGAAGGCAGACAAGTCTCTTGGTGCCAAGTGGCCAGTCTGATGCTTGCAAGGGGGTTCTTGCTTTATTTCTTTTTGTCCTCTCCCGTCCCCCTTCCCCGCTTCACCTTTTTGAATATTTCTTGTGAGCCCAGGTATTGGGGATGAAGCGTAGTCCAATATTTTAACCCTTTCAGCATCTGACCAGCCTGTGTCATGCAGGGCTGAAGACATAGAGACATAGAGGGCAATGCCTCTACTTGATGAAGGTTTCGGACATCCCATTTCACTTAATTTTTCCCTCTCTACCTCCATCAGTTGGCCTCATAAGTGATTATTTCTGACCATGTTCATCTTCACTCCTAAACCCACATGGCTACATGGTTGTCACCATGTAGATGCAATAGGACACAGTTATGTTGCACAGTCGTGGGTTTGCATCTTAAATCCAGGCCTAGGATTGTCTTGAGCACCTCACAGCATGGGATGTGTGACCTGGTGAGCAGCCTGAGCTAGAGCAGCTGTTCACACAGGCAATAAATGACTTGAGCAGCCTTGTCCTGTGTGTACCCAAGGGCCCCGCTTGCTGGACAAGGGTTGTTGAAGCATCTGACTGGTAATATCGGAAAAAACAAAAATGGTATGAAAATCTGTTATTATTTTTTTTCTGAAGCAGTTATTTAAGAACTTGTGATGCTCTGCATTCTTGCAAGAGGGCACTTAGCTAGCGAAGATGGCTGTGAAATACAGTGCTCTTTGCGTCAGTGCAAGGGGAATGCATGCATGGATGGTGTCCTGGGAGGCATGGCAGGTGCTTGGGGCTGAGAATGAAGCTACCCCCAAGAGCTGGGGCTGCAGAACAGCTGCACTAACAGGGGCAGGGGCAGGCAGCACTGAGGTTACACAGCCATGGAGCACAGTGGACATGGTGATGTCTGCCCTGCATCATATCCCAGGCATGCTTGGGCAGGCTACAGCTGAATCTGAGCACTCTTTGCTGTGCACCAGTGATGCCTCCACTCGGTAACTTTTAAGGCTTTTGGCTTAAAAAAGCTGGCAGCTGCTGTCAAGGTGGTGGCATCCTGCTGTGGCTCTGTGGCAGGGTTGGGACCCCTGCTCCCCAGCACCCACCCAGGGACAGCGGCACAGCCCATGCAGGGATGCTGACTCCAGCCTGGAGTGGAAAGCTGGGCAGGTCGAGAGGAAGCCTCAGCCCTGAAGTTGCTGTCATGCAGCACTGGCACGGAGGGAGAAGGGGCTGCAGGGGGAGAGGCGGCCAACTTCTCTGTAAACAACAGCTCCTGTTTCCTCCTTTCCAACAGCTGATAAGAATTTAGCTCTTTGCAGCCGCTTGTGCTGACGGGGCACATTCTTGCGCACCCGCCGCTCCTCCGAATAATACTAGGAAAAAGCAGGGGGGAAAGTGCCGTGCCGGGGTGGGGGAGGGCCAGGCCGGGGGCACTGGGACGGGGCCCGGTGCTGCACAAAGGCCCCCTTGTTGCTCCCAACATTCCTGCGACAGGGGCACGGGGACTGTTTACACCCAAAGTCCCCTTCCACTCGGCTGACCGCCTGATTGACCGGAGGAGAGGGGACCCAGCCAGGGTGGCACCAGCACCATGCACCCCTCCCAGCAGCATCTGCTCGGCCCCGGTGAGACTGGGGAGCCAGGAGCAGTGGGGTGTTGATGGTTGGGAAGGGACCCTCTTGTTCCCCATGGCTGTGGCAGTAACACTGCTGCTGGCGCAGTGGCATAGCTGAGCTGCAGGTATGTGGCCTCTGGGTTCTCCAAAGAACGGGTTTGGCTTTGTGCCGCTGGGGATGCTCTGTCAGGATAGCCCCTACCTAGTCAGGAATAACCCCAGGCAGCTGGAGGGCTTCACATTGCTGGCCTTTGCATCACTGGACTTTGCATCTCAGGGCTTGTCCCCTCAGCAGCGCTGTGGAAGGTTTTGATGAAGCACAGTTTTGGGAAAAAGGGAGCCTAGCCATTCATTGAAGGCCGAGAGGAAGCGCGTTTCCTCAGGAGGAAGCGGTCGTGGCTGTGATGGGAAGTGGCTCGCGTGCCCTGGCGATGCCGCAGCCTGCTGCCCACACAGTTCTCCCCTGCGGGCAAGGGACAGAGCGGCAAAACCCTCCCTGGGTTTGGCAGTGGTGGT
This sequence comes from Erpornis zantholeuca, assembly GCA_013400515.1. Classification (NCBI taxonomy): domain Eukaryota; kingdom Metazoa; phylum Chordata; class Aves; order Passeriformes; family Timaliidae; genus Erpornis; species Erpornis zantholeuca. The sequence continues at coordinate 764,388 of VZTN01018156.1, forward strand.
GAAGTGAGATGCCACCCCTGGGCAAAAGCCAGGAAATTCAGCCTTTAGTCCCCGTGTAAATTGTGTTACGGAACAAACGCTCTTCCCAATCCAGGTCAGCAGCAATATTGCAGTTAGCCACCAATGTCCTGTTGTCTCCAGGTACTTTCTGCGACTAAATCCTTGTTTGTTATGTTTACTTATTTTTTTTCCTAAAGTAACTCTTCCCCGGAGTGTTGTAGTGGCATTTGGCAAGGTCCGTACGGACAATTATGTAATGGGAAACGTGCCCTATCGGAGAGTGGCCGTGGAGCTGGCAGTGGTGCCGGCAAAGGGAACGGCTTGCAGCAGCTTTTTGCAGGAGAGAAAGGGCAGCACATTGGGGCTGGGGGTCACACATGTGCCTGACGGGCAGGCAGGGCAGCAACCAGGGAGGAAGAGGTCGTACCACAGTGGTGGTCCCTGCTGGGAGCTCACCCTGGCAGCGCCACACCTGAGCATCTGCAAACTCACACTGACGTGATCTTCCCATGCCTACCCACACCAGAAATTGCCCTTGATGGCACTGCAGTGAGTACAGTCCCACTTTCCTCGTTGTTTTTTTCCTCCCCTCTTCTTTCCAAACAAACACATAACTGCAAGTGGGAAACTTCTGTTTTTGAGAGGAGATATGTAACCTTTGAAAACCTCAACTTCTCCTCAAACCATGTGTGTCATCACTTGTGCAACCTTCTGTTCAGCGGGAGTGTGAATGTAGCCCTTAGGGGATGTGCTAGCAAGAGGGGGTGACTTGAATTTTTTCTCTTTCCCTTCTAAACTCTCCTTCTGCCCCTGTCAGGATGCCTTTGTGGAGCAGCTTAATGCTTCAGCAGCCTGCCATGGATCAAGTTGGGCACTGGGATTGATAGGAGCTGAGCAGGGGGCCATGTGTGGTGCAGGATGTTGGTGGCAATGCACCTCTCCCAGGGATCTTACTGGGCATTTCGTGCACAGAAGATACATGCAGCTGGCTCCTGTCCCCGTCTCCTTTGGCCGTCACCACTCAGGCTGCCTACTCTGGCATTGCTTGAGCTGTGGGCACCCAACACACCTGCCCTGCCTTTCAGGGGAGGGCCCAATCCAGTATGTTTGTTGACCATGAGAGAGAAAGTTAAACTCCTAACAGTGTTCCCTTCGATGAACCTTTGCCAAGGGCGAACAATCCTTCTCACCTCCCTGCAGGGCTGGTTAAAGGTCATGCCTGAAATTCTTCTGGAGAAAAAGAAAAGGAAGGTGGTGGCACAGGGGGGGCTAATGTGGAAAACAAAGCATTTGAAATGACTCCCAAAGGATGGGTCTCATGGATCAGCTGCCCCAGCACCCTGAAGCTGTGTTTGTTTGTGTGACCTCCGAGTGTGGTGGAACTGCACCAGCATGGACCAGAGTGCTCCTGGCCCATGGGAACATGACTGATTTTAATAGAGAGCGGGTGCCCTGCTGCCAGGGCGACTGCAGAGCCAGCAGTGAGGCACTGTTGTGGTGTTTTCCATGCCTGCGCTGCACGTGTGGGGCTGCACTGAGCGCACTGGACTGCGTCCCACATGCGTACCTGTACTGCACATCTGGGGCTGCTTCTCACGTGTTGGGTTGCACTGTATGCATAAGTGCTTTGTCCTGAGGCACTTTGGGTGAGCAACCAAGGTGGGATACCCTCCTGGGAAAGCGGTCAGCTCCATGTAAGCCAGCCTTAGATCTTCACTGAGGCCTAATAGTTGAGTGCCTGCTTCATAGGAGTGCAAGGGGTGGGAATCATGGGTCATGCACAGGACCAACGTGGACAGTTGTGTGTGTTCCTGCAGGCCAGCTGGGAGGTGAGGGCTGGGCCTGCTATAGTGAGCACTGTTAGGCATTGCTCTTAGACCACTCGCTCTCAGTTTTTCCCATGCCCAGAATCTCCTGGCTAGGATGTGGTACCGAGTCCTGTTTGCAAGCCCCACTGTTCCTGGCCTCTGTTTCCCTCCCTTGGAGCACCTTACACTGGGAAGAGGTGCTCATGGCAGTGTGCAGAAGCCTGGCTGCAAATCCCACAAACAGCACAAGAGCATAACATGCTACATGCAAATGTGTAGAGAAAATCCTTTTGTTTTGGGCCGGTTTATATTCTGGAAGTCACGATCACAAGCAAATTTACTTTGCATCAGAAATCCAACTTTACCTGTCTCTTTTCCTTCAAGAGGGGGAGGAAACACAGTAAAACCGATGTAAGCTTTTCCTCTGAGCACTTTGGCCATCATTAGGCAGTGATATGAAATGCACTCAGTCACTGCTGCACCAGACATGGGCTTTTGCATCCTTCTGCAGGCAGAAAAGGGAGAGGAACCCTTATTAAAAGATTAAGTTTAATAGCTATTCTTGGCGGGTGTGGAAGCCTGTATTCTTTCTGCAGCTGTCTCAGAGCTGTCCCATCTGGTAAAATTTAGCCGCCTTGGTTCGCTTCACCTGCCTGAGTGTTGATCTGGCGGAGGGAGGTTGGCAGCCGCAACGCTGTGCTGCTTCTTTCTAATAAAACTCGCCTGCCAGGATCAACATCGGAGACGGTCGCAGCAATCGGCGCAGCGCCGGCAGTCGGGCTGGGCTGGAGCTTCCTCGCCTCAGCTGCACCCGAGGAGGCCACCCATGCCAGAGATACAGGAGGCAGATAAACCCCATCATTTAAAGTGCCTTTAAACTGCTGCTGGAGGCGCGTGTTGGCATCAGTAGCATTTGTCTGGGAAAGTCTTAACATGAGACTTGGCTGGTTTGCATGTCAGCCGGCCTGGGAGAAGCGCTGCTGGTTTTGAAGCATGTGGAGCCCACCAGTCTCTGGTGGCTGGAGGTGGAGCAGGTGCTGTGGAGCTGGGGAGAGGGTCCAGCCCGGGTTGGTGGCTAATGCCGGGGTCTCTGCTGTTGCAGGTAGACCGGTGGGACGAAATAACCGGCGGATCAACCGGGGGATCGTGGAGGAGTGCTGCTTCCGGAGCTGCGACCTGGCTCTGCTGGAGACATACTGCGCCAAGTCCGTCAAGTCGGAGCGTGACCTCTCTGCCTCCTCCCTGTCAGGCCTGCCAGCACTCAGCAAGGTGAGGAGGCTGCACAGGGATTGTGGCTCTCCTCTGAAGTAAACAGAGAGAGAAAAGACGGGAAGGCTGTGGGTGGAGAGGCCAAACCCCAGCTGCAAGGTCTGATGTTTCTGCAGAGCTTTTGAGAGACAGCCACCATTGGCAAGTCATGCCAAAAAGCCTGCCAAGAGTCAGCTCTTAGTAAGGTGGGGAACCAGAGGTGGGCTGGGTCACAGAGTCATGGAATGGTTTGGGTTTTAAGTGACCTTTAAAGGTCATCTAGTGCAACCGCCCTGCAATATGCATCAACTAGATCAGGTTGCTCAGAACCCTGTCCAACCTTTCTGCGACTGTTTCCAGGGATGAGGCAGTATTTCCATGGAAAGGATGGAGATCCAAGAAGGGAATCCCCATCTGGAGAGCGGGCAGGCTTGAGTGGAGGCTAATATTGCTATCCCTCTCCTTGCAGGAGAGCTTCCAGAAGCCCTCGCACGGCAAGTACTCCAAGTACGACGTGTGGCAGAAGAAGAGCTCGCAGCGGCAGCAGCGGGACGTGCCCAACTTCCTGCGGGCTCGCCGGTACCGGTGGCAGGCGGAGGGGCTGCAAGCGGCCGAGGAAGCCAAGGCACTGCACCGTCCCCTCATCTCCCTGCCCAGCCAGAGGCCCCCAGCGGCGCGAGCCTCCCCAGAAACGGCTGGCCCCCAGAAATGAACCCTGACCGGCTGTCTCGATTTTTGATCTCCTGGGGGAGGGCGGGAGGACTGGCGATTCCCGACCCCCAAGCCCCTCCGTCCCCGGGGCTGCTGAGCCGAGGAGTGGGGCGGCGGGGCACCCTCACGCCGCTCTGGCCCCAACCAAACAACTGACACAGCAAGGAGGGGATGGCGGCGGCGGTGGCGAGCGGCACCGCTCCCACGGCATCTTCCTTTTGGGGTGGGGGGGAGGGTTGTTTCGTTTCCCACACCTGTTTCGTTCCCCCGCGCCCCCGGTATTTCCAAACCTGTACTTGCGAAGGGACAGTTTGGCACTTGAACTTTTTGCTGCTGGGTGCCGCGTGACATCCCCGGTGCCAACGCCAGAAGACAAAAGAAAGAGCAAGAGGGAAAAAGGATATGAAGTTAAATTCTTTTTTTTTAATCTTTTTTTTCTCGAGAAGAGTCCATTCCGTGTCTTTCTTGACAATAAAGTGAAAAAAACAATAGAACGGGCAGAAACATTGAGGGATAAAAATTTTTTGCCTCATTCCCACCCCACTTTTTTTCTTCTTTTTTTGTTTTTTTTTTTTCTTCTTTTGGTTTTCTTATTTTTATAACTTTCTTTTGCACCTTTTAAAGAAAAATGTACCTGAGAAGAAGTTCCGAGGAGCCCCCATCTGCGTTTTTGTGTGTGTGCTTCATTACAAGATTCCAAATCGTCTTGCACCTTTTTGAAATCACCGATGACGGGAGAAAGAGAGGAAGAGGAGAGAGAAAGCAAGAAAGAGAGAAGGAAAAGGAAAGGGGAAAAAAGAAAAAAAAGAAAAAAAGTGAGCTGATGCTCACTTTAAATGGAGGAGGCGTCTGCATTGCACATTTGCCACGGATTTAGTTGATTTATATATATAATATATTATATAACTTTTTTGGCAAAAAAGCACTATTTTTATGGGACATTTTGTGTAGTATCTGAAGAGGGATTGTAATGTTTAAAATGTGTTATGGTGCTAAAGTAAGTTGGAAGGGAAAAAACCCAGAAATAGCAAGGGAGGGTGGGGAGGGAAGGACAAGATAGCGAATACTGAACTTGAAATTTTAGCTTTTCGTTTTAGGAAAAGTGTGATAAATGTGTTTCTTTTCTCTTCTGAAATATAGCTTGGTCATGACCATATGAGCTAGTTGGCTGTTACTCATGTACACAGATGCACGCACACACAGAAATACATCGACACGCATCCTTTTTTTGTTTTAAAAAAACAAAACAACACAACCACCGCAACTTAGATTAAAAGGGAACTGTTCTGGAGACAAACTGTTTTGAATGGTGAAGGTGTTGCCAGTTAGAACTCGAGGTCCTGCTTCCGCACGGACCGCCCCCCCGCCCGAGCTCGGCTTCCAGAGCCGCGGGGAGGGAATCTTGCTCTTCCCCACCGCTGCTGGAGTGCCGACGGCAGCCCTGACACCAAGCCCCTGCGGAAGCAGCAGTTCCACGCCCTGCCATCTCCTTTTCCTTCTCTTGCCCTTTGCGTCCTTCTCGCTGGACCCTGGCGTCCCTGGCCCGCTCCCCTGGCTGCCCTCCCGGGGGCCGTGCGGGAGCAGGGGCCGTGCCAGCCCCGGGGTGGCCGCAGGGCTGGGAGCGCTGCACGGGATGGGGGGGAAAGGCAAGGCTTTGGCTGGAGGCTCGGGACTCGGTGAGCGGATGGGTTTGAGAGGTGGGCAGAGGGCTGTAAAATAGGTTGGGTTTAAAATAATATATATTATCTGTCTAGGAACCGTAAAAGGGGGGGAATCAATTACATCTCCCTGATATACTCTCACTTGCTAATAAAATGGGGACACTGTTAACCAGTTCTGTACTTGCTTTGTCTTATATATCCATACATTTAAAACATAAAAAAAAAAGACTACTTGAATTGTATTCTATTTCGTGGTTTGGAGGGGAGGGCTGGGGCAGTCTTGAGAGGGGGAAGATTTTAATGTATAATCCTTTTGTTTGTTATTACCTTGCAATGTTGAGCCATGAAGCCTTTGTTTAAAAAAAATGGCACTGCAATACACGACAAAGAAAATCCTTTATTTATTTTATTAAATATATATGGAAAAGAATGAAAATCAGTC
>VZTN01018156.1:770373-802928 GCA_013400515.1 Erpornis zantholeuca
ACTTTTTTTTTTCCTTTTCATGTGTCTTTTTTTAAAAAAAACTTAGTTTTTATTTTTTAAAAAGAGAAGTAAAAGCTTTCCTGGATGCTTTGTACCAAAAAAGAAAAAATTAAAAAAAAAAAAAAAAAGGAAAATCTGTTAAGCAAATAAATATCCATCCAGAATATGAAGCCTGACTTTTACTTTCATTTATTTTTGCTCCTGGGGTGAGAGTTGGGTGGGAAGAAGGCCACGCCAAGAGCCTCTCCCTGTGGAGGAACAGAATACTTTGCAACTCCTCTTCTGGAGCTCAGAATTTCAAGACCATGCAGTACCCTTAAACACAACCATGAAACCTCAATCCTGTGGCAGATGCCCCCCTGAAACCCCCAATCATCTGCACAGTGATTCTTGGTGACATCTGGAGGTGTTTCCCAGCAGCTGTGGGGATTTGCTAAGCTTTTACCAGTTTGGGTTGTTCCCAGAGACCTGGAAGCTGGATGGGAAGTGAAGATGCCAAAGAAGAGCAAAGAGATGTTGTGTTTACATTAGGTTTCCTGATAGATGGTGTTTCTCTGGTTTCTCGGGGTAGATAAAGCTTCTCTTTAAGTTTTTAGGAATCCCAAAGAGCTGCTTTTCATCACATAAAACCATCACGCACCACTGCAAATAGGAGGTAAAACACTGCAGTTTCACTTTGGTAGTAGAGCAGCTGTGGTTAAAACAGTGCCCAAGCATCCCTAAAGTGGCAGATGAGTCTGACACCACATTGACTGTGCAGCCCCACTGCCATGGCCAAGGCCTCTGTCATGCTGTGGGGCAAGGACCTTGCTAAGCCCAACCTCTTACCCCAGATGATTTGGACTGGAAAAGATTCTTCATCTCAGAATTAGAGCTGCTGATTTAGACCCTTGGAAATAAGAAACCAGTTTCTTTTTAAAATCTGCAATAAGCAGAATTTTTTTTTTCACAGTTTTTTCTCTTGTGATTTTTGGGGTTGGTCAGGGAGGGTTTTGTACAGATGCAGGGCTGACTGCTTCCTCTGGACATGTACTTTATTGAAGGTGGAGAAAGGATGTGTCTGCCTTCCTGACCATATTCCAACACCTGGCACAGGTTTCATTTGCATTAAAATGTGTCCCTATGAAGAGTGAGGACTGATTTCATTGCACCTTCTGGTTGCCACTGCTGGAAACTTTGCATTTGGGAGCTTTGGTCCTTTTCTGCTCTTTACCATGTAAGCCACTGCCATGGGGGTGCATTTAGAGATGATAAAATGTAAGCAAAACTTAAGCTGAGTCTCTTGCTGCTTTCCCCAGGAAGCAAAGCAGCAAAGCTGGAAGAACCATGAGGGTGATGATAGTATTTCCAAGCATGGCTCTTCTTAAATCCTCATTTTTTTGCCTTATGCTTTCAGGAGTCACCATGGGGCCAGACCAGAATAGTTCATTTCTTTGGATATCCAGAGACTGTTCAAAATGTGCCATCTTGCCTTTTGGTTTGCCAAGGACTGCCTTTACTTGCAAGGAGAGACAGAAGCTGCCCCTGAGCATCATCCTGGGCAGAGGGTGGGAGTCTGGATGACACTGGACCTTTGCTTTGTCTCAAGTATCTTCTGTTGCCTGCAAAGGCTCCTTTGCAAGGTGGCAGGTAAGTCATGGTCTTAGCCTGGAAATCTCAGACAGCAGGCTTGAGAACAAACCCAAAAGTGCCATGTTTTCTCAGATGGATGGGCAGAATTGGCTCTGATTTTTGTAATGGTGCCTCTACGCACAGACACAGCTCTGAGTGCTTAGCTGCTGGGTTGCAGGGGCATGGGAGGCTGCAGCAGTGACTGGCAGTGATCCCTGGGGAGGCACAGCTGGCACATCTGAGCTCCCAATGCACCTCCACATCCAGCCAAGCTGGTCCAGGGACCTCCATCCACTGCTCTGGTGACATGCGAGAGGATGAGGAGGCAAAGGATGGTTTCAGCAGAGAAGTCCTAAGTGCTGCTTGGAGACCCAGGAGCAACTGGGAAAGCTAACCCTGCATCCTAGCCCAGCCCCAGCTCAGGCCCCTAGGTCTCAGCATTATCATGTAGCTCTGCAGGCAGCAAAGGGCAAATGATTTTTTGCATAAAACATCTCTTTGGAGGGCGTTTTCCCAGGTGATACACAGATACTGGGAAAGAGGGAAGGTCCAACTTGCTGTGTGGAAGCAGCCACAGTATTTTCAAGGTATATAAAACAGTCTCTCTGCATTCGTCTGGATAGGAGACAGGGAAAAAATCACTAACTAACAGTTACTTTTCATTCCTTTTCCCTATTTTACATTATTTCTTAGATTTATTTTTTTTTTCTAACCAGAATGCAGTTGAGCTGTTACCTAGTTTTCAGTGAGTTGTACTAGTGCCATCACAATGGACTGAGTCTCCAAACTGGTTCCTCTGTATCCCAGAGCAGATTCATCCCTTTAATCCTGCCTGTTCTCAGAAGTCTTTCAGTGATGTACATGGCTGCACTAAATGAAGGACTAAGCTGCACCAAGTGAAGGGAAGAACCATGTTTGTTGTTTTCTAAAATCACCTGATTTCCTTGTTGCATTTATTATTGTCCACAGTTTTTTTCAGGTGGCTGTGGGGGGAGCTGAGAAAGGTCCTGTTGTACCATGGGTTATTTCACTCGTGTGCACCCAGCAGTAGGCAAGACTCAGATGCTTTCTGCACCTTTTGTGCTTTTCATTTGTAATGCTGCATCAATGAAGCAAAGCACTTCTAACAACCTCCTGGCAGCTGATAACTTTCCCCCCCTTTGCTTTATTTCCTAAAGAGCAGGTGAGTCATAAACTACCCCAAGGCTGGGGTAGCACAGCAATTCCAATGCTCCCAGTGCAGACAAAGAGGGAAGCCTGATTTTCAAGGATAAATAGTCCCCATGTCCTAGGAGGAGTCTGTCATTGCCACCAAGGTGCCAGCATTCGCTCTCTCCCCCCACCAAGTTGCTGAAGGATGCTCTGACTGTCAGCAGGCAGCATGCAGTGGCAGACATGACTTCAACCTGCTGGAAAGGCACAAGTCCTCACAGGAATCTTGGCCTGCTTTGCTGCTGCACTCCCAGCTGTACACGACCCAAGGAATGCACTTACTCATTAAAATCATGTCAGAGTTTGCAGAGAGCCCTGCGAGAGCCTCTTTCCCCGACTTCTTCTTGTACCTGCCAATAGCAGACTGAAAGCTGAGGTTTCCAACCTGCCAGGTTCTGGCTCAGGGACCAGCAACAGCCTGAAGGCAGGAAATTTCTGAACTAGGATGTTTTTTGACTTGGGCAACATGGGAGGTCAAACTTGACATGCAAAATGGGCTGTTCTGGTCTTCATCTGGCTGCTTGCAGCTCTGGTTTGGGTTTCCAGGACAGCCACAGCAGGCAACAGCGATCAGAGGAGAGCCCCATAGTAGAACATCCATCTTCATGTGTGTTCTGCAAAGGGCAACATTTGACCAGCTTTGACCAGAAAGTGTTAAGCATATCACACTTTTAGATGGAAAAAGACACTATTCAAATACCTGAGTAACTCACAGGTAGAGCAGCAGAGACAGGTGCAGAGCTTGCACCCTGTCACCAGCAATAAAATACCTGTTTCAAAATTACTGAGAATTAATTCAGCTTGTGCTGACTTTTCAATGCTCTCACATCTTTCTCTTTAACATGCTTGTGCTTCTTTGTTGACCAGCTTTAGAAAGAGCATAGCTCACAATTTAAGACCGTGAGGTGAAATAATACCAATGATTACAATGTAAAACAATGTATTTGTATGCTTTTCCATGGGAGAAGTACTGGCACAGTCTCTGTGCCTCCCTGTCCTCCGACCAGCTTGTTTAAATGAAGGTCGTGCTCCTTCTGTACAGGACCACATGCTTCAGCTGTGTCAAACTTGAAAGGAACTGATTTAGAAAGGCAGTCAAGAGCCAGGGAGCTTATTATAAAGCTTGTAATTGCAAACAAATATTATATTAAAAAAATATTAGTAGACACCTTTCCCCAGAGCATATAAGTTTCTTGTCTCATTGTCACTACTAGCAGGCTAGTGGTGACTTACTACTTCTGGTGGCTAGAAACCACATCCTAGATACCAGATGAAGCCACCTATGATCACACCTATTCCAATGGCAACCCTGTCTTCTGTCTCCTCTCCCTGGATGGAGGAACCAGCTCCTTCATTTCACCAAGGTGACAGTATTTTAGACATAATTTTCTTAAGCTCCATGTGAGGAGCTCTCTTGATTTTGAAAGACAGGTGTCTGCTAAGGAAGGCAAGAGCTTCCCCTGGAGTGGTAAATGTAACCCCTTCCCTATGAATTGTTATAATTTTGGAATTAAGGGGCTTTCAGGCAAAGATATGAGAAATAGGAATAACTGTTCTTTACTAATGTATATAATAAGGCAATAATACAGAAACACAGAGTCAGATATGAGCTGACACCCTGCCGGGCAGGTTGGTGGTAGCAGTCGGATTAAGGGGTGGCTGCAATCCTCTTTGAAGTGATAGATATGGTTCTGACAAAGTGGTGATCCTGTAGAAGAGTCTGGTCTTCCTCTGGAGGTCCAGTGGTGATTATATAGCTCTTGTCCTCTGGGAATCCAGTAGGTGAGAGCTGACTGAGGTGTTCCAAACCTCAGGTTGTTATATCCAGGTAGGAATGCTTGGTTCCTCCCCCTGGGCAGAGCACCTCACGATGGGACGATTTAATTTTATAAGTCATGCAGTGAGGCTGGATGGCCCATTAACAGAAGATATCCCTCCGGAGGGAGTTATCAGCGATGTGTCATGGAAGAGCTAAAGAGCCCTGCCCCACCTGGTTTTAACAGCTGGTGATAGAATACATACTTTTGGTTACATCTTGCATTGTAACATAAGACAGGAGCACAAAGACCTATGATGTTTACCCCTCCAGCTTCTAGAACAGGTTCCCCCCATTATCCCACCTCATTAAAAAAAAAAAAATCACCAGTGACAGGAATTTTGGATACTTGATTGTCCGGTCTCAAGCCAGAAGGGCACACTGATAATGGTAATCTTTTTTTTTCCTTCGCAGCTGGGGCATAGCTGGAAAGGGAGGAAGGCAATTAAGAGGATATTAAGACTTCATCCTTCAAGAAGTTGTTGCTTCTGTTCCTCCTCCCTCTCCTCTCTGTTCCCTGTGCGTAGCAGAGAAAGCGGCAGGAGTATTATTTCTCAAGGCCTACGCTGACGTCAATACGCAGGGTATTTATTTATGAAATCGAATCAAACAGTGGGGGAGAGAGGAGTGGAGGAAGATGGACGCACAGAGCTAGCAGATGCCAAGTTATAATAGAGCAGCTGTCTCCCCGTATTTTTCTATCCTCTTTCTGGGGGAGGGATGCGATCATCAGAGCTTTGGAGGCCCAGGGAAAGTGAGGCAGAAGAGAGAGACAGTGGAGACAGGCTCAGCACGGAGAGCAGATGAAAGGTGTGACAAGGAGGAATCATTACAAGGTGTATAGCCCGTTTCTGGTGCTGGGATACTCAGGTGCAGTCCTTATGCAGACACCTGCTTTCAGGCAGGCTCTGACCAGGCTCTAGCTGTCCTTTCCTCTCAGCCCTTTTAGTTTTTACACAGAAAATTCAGCGTCTCCAGCCTAATAAGTAAAAACGCCCCATCCCTGTTCCCTGTTTCGGCTCAGCCAGCAGAACAGCTGTTTGGGGAGCCCCGTCCTGAAGTTAACTTGAGGATTAAGTTGTTTCTTGCAGTCAGTGAGAAACGGTTTTCAGAGTACAAATTTTATCCACCAATATTACCATGTGCAGAAGCATAGAAAGATGAAACTCAGAAAGGGAGAGTAGTTTCTTTTCTTTCCCAAGAAAGATACAGGCACCAGTGCAGAGCAGCCACAAAGGGGAGGGAAAAAGGAGCCTAAGGAGCACAAGCAACCATGACAACATGATGCCCTTCAGCTTCAACTCTGGCAATCACTGGGAGAAGACGCCTTGGGGCATCTCTCACCATCCTGGAAGTCATGCATGGAAATGCAAATGGAAGTAGGTGAGAATGGCTTTTGTCTTTCACCTGCTTACGGCCAGCCGGTTAGCACAGGATAGAGCCGGGCAGGGGAGAAGTGAAAGTGAGCATGGAAATCAAATTCCTTCTCTTAAGCTCTCTGGGTTCCTCCAGGTTTAATATCAAAAGCCTTCCCTGCACAGCTCCTCTCCCAGTCGGAGGAAAGCCTGCTGCATTGCATGAGGTGCAGATGAAGGAGCCCTGCAGGTCTCCAGGTTTGTTAAAGCTCCTGCCTTTCCCGGAATTCCCCTGCTGACTTCCCATTGCCTCGGATAGACGAGGTGATACTCTGGACGAATTTCTTCCTTTAAGGGAGAGACCTTGCAAGCAGCATCAAGGTGTCAGCCAGCCCCGAGTTTATTGTTTTTCCAAAATAAGGGAAAAGAGACATGTTCTGGAGATCCGTTTACAAGTCGGACTATCTCCAGTTATATAATGACACAAGTCAGGCTGCCAGCAAATTGTTGCTCCAAGCTGGGAAAGACAATTAGCTCGCCTCTCAGGGCGGCGAGCATGCACAATGCCGGCTTTGTGCCACCCTGCCACCGGCCCCGGCATGTGCGGGGGAGCCTGGCTCTCCCATCATCTTCAGAGGTGGCAGAGGGAAGAGGGAAAGGAAAAACCGCCGTGTTCAGGGAGGCAGCTCGGTGGCTGCACCCGCGCCAGGGCGAGGATGCCTGGGCGGGCTGGGGCACCGGGGATGGAGCCCGTCTGCGAGCGCTTTCCTGTCCCGTCGCTGGAGGGATGACGGTAAATCGGTCATCGCGCCGCAGGGCAGAGACAGCTCTGACCCCTCTGCTGAAAATGGGATGGGAAGCTTCGGTGTTTGGCTTCCTGCACTTCCTGGTGCGCTGATGGATTTATAAAGGCTTTCGCTGAAACTCCTGGCGCTGCCTGCAGAGTCAGTGGAAAAAATGTGACATCTAGAGATGGGAAATACCTAACCCGCTCAGAGACGCTCTCACTTAAAAGGGAAAGGCGGTTTCCAGGTGAACTTGCATTCCTGTCCTCAATGGATGTGGATGGAAGCAGGGCTTCGGAAAATTCAGACTCTGGTCTGTTTCAAAGCAGTGGGCAATTAATGATAGCTGGGTCCTGCTCAGACACACATGTGGGCCAAAACAGGCTCCTGGTGGAGTTTTGCTGCCAAAACTGCATGCCTGGCCAGGGAGGAAGGACCTGCCCCTGCAGTACCCTTGGCACAGTGAGGCACGGACATGCCATGGAGCTGCACATGAAGAACATCTCTCAGCTCTCCTACATGCAACGGCAACCCTGGTTTCAGCAGGCAGTGACGCATGGAGAGGAAAGATGGTCTGAAATAAAATACACCATGTCGTCAACAGCCACAGATTAATTCAGTGAAATCGCTCCTTGCTGCAAGGAGTTAGTGAAAGAAAAACACTGGGAAGAGAATGCTGCCTATGTGACAAATAAGGGTACACAGAGCTGTGTTTCGCAGGGGAAGTGTTGATAAACAACACTAAACCCTCATGCTTCGGGGGAGCTAAGTGATGATAACTTGGGGGGCAGAGGAGACTTCTGCTAGCAGCTTGTTAGTCTCTGAACACTTTTACCTCATCCTCTACAGTGTTTAATTAAATACAGCACTGCTCTGAACCATTCAGGCGGTTTCTGCTTGCCTAGGCAAAGGTGTTTGCAGAATTTGTTTGCTCTCTGTTAAGAGCATGATGAGAATCCTTATGTTAGTACCACTGGTTGCAAATATTATGTGTAAATCTGCACTGCAGATAAACAGGTGCATCCTCCGCTTGCAGAGCTGCCTCGGTGTTCATGAAGCACACACCTGCTCTGCATGCCCACCACACAGTTTCCTGGGTGTCCAACCCATCCCTGTGGATGTCAGTAGGGCAACCATGTACATGCCTAAGACACAATGCTGCTCTCGGTCCAGCCCAGCAAAAACAGTTCCTTCTGGAAGTGAGTCATATTTCTTTATCTTTCGAACCACTTCAAGCAATTTGTCTTGCAGACTTTCTGACTACATTTACATAAAATGCATCCTTCCTTTCTTTCTATTCTTGGTTCCATGCATGGGGTTATTTTAGATGGTGTGCTCAGAGGTCACTGTGACACATACACACACACAGAGGGGAGAGCATGCTATGCTTTTGGTAGGTACTCTGTAATGTTTATGCAGGTGGCAGGCTCTTGGTTTCCCTGGGCACTCACCACAGATTTACATGCCAGCACAATGACAGAAAAGGATAAGTTGCTGGTCACTGCCAGAAATGCCATGATTTTGTCTACAAAGTGCAGCTTGTAGACATGAATAACCTCGCAAGACCCCTGGAAGAGAAGCTGGAGTATGGGTTGCTGGCAAAACTGGGGAGATGTAAGGGAGGATGGGATCATGGACAGCTTCCAGGAATGGCTTGTGCATGTGTACGGCATGGTTAGGAACTGTTCCTGCCTGGAATTTGAGTGCAGGCTATTATTTATATTCTCAAAGCTCTGCCAATGCATGGTGCTTGCAGGATTAGAGCTAGAACTCAAGCCCTGAGCAAGCTGGAGGCTTTCATTCACATCTGTGAGGTGCAACAAGACCCTTTGGAGTCTGAAGGCAAATGAGGCTGGACAATAAAATAGCCCCAGTCCCTTGCAAATTCCACCTTACAGTTTAGTGTCCTTCCCTACTCAGCCAAGTATCTTCAGGCTGGAAAAGAAATGACTGGGGGGTATATGAGAGAGGTTTCTGAGCTTGTGAGTGGCCTGGGAGCAGGAATGTCAGGAGTCAGGCTTTGCTGTCTCTTTCTGTACAAGAGCAGGCAGCATTACATGAAGTTAGTAGGAGACAGGCTGAAAAACAAACAGGAGATGGTTCTTCATGCAACAGGCAGTAGACCTGTGAATCTTCGTACCAAAGGATGTTGTGGATATGAGAAGCTTGCATGGATTCAAGGAGAGTTTGCGGAAGAGAAATCCTCTGAGAGTTACTAAATACATAGAAACTGTATCTGGCTCAGGAAGTTCCTGAGCTGAAAATAGTTGGAGTCTGGGAGAACACTGAGGGGAAATAATGTATATGCTTGCCCTTGTTCTTACTGTCCCTGGGCTTCCACTCATGGGCTCTGTTGGGGTCTGGATGTTAGGTTAGATGGACCTTTAGTCTGACCCAGTGGAGCTGTTTATATGTCCTTACATAGCTTCATATACAGACGAGATGGGTTCTTGCATGGCTCCTTCCCAAAGCTCACCACCTTCAAGCACCCTCACCCACTGCTCACCACAGCTCAGGCACCATGCACACCTTTTTCCAGGTTGGATTTGACTGAGCAGCTGAAGACTCTGGCAGACATATTCGTTGAGCAGGTTCATGTTTGCCATGCCTGAAATACACTTGCTCTCGAGGTTTGGTGCTATGGAGTGTTTGGAACACTATCAGTGTCGGTCAGCACCAGCCCCCTCACCTCCTTGATACCCTGTTTGTTCCCATCCTAGCAAACAGTGTCATAACTACTCTGAACCCACCTCTTTGTTTGCAGTGAATTATAATTCTGCTCTGGTCACCACTTGGTACTGAGTTTGGCTATGGAAATTGAGTCCTTATTGACATCTGTGTTAAAAATTGCTGAAGCTGCCAAGACATGGAAATCTGCATATATCTTGGATGAACTGCTTTGGGACTTTATTCATCCTACTTAGGATGTGTTTTAAAGGTTTTATTTGTAGCGATAACAGTCAGAGCCTTTCTCACCCCTCTCTTCCCTGAAAAACACTATTTGAAAGATGAGTCTTTGAATAACAAGCAAGTGGCCTTGTTAGCCTTCCCTCCACCTCTTCTCAGCTGCTCTCCTGTCCTGGGTCTCTCACCGTGGCTTTGAAAACTCCTGTAAATTAAAAGCAATCAGAATAGCAGTGACCTCTGAAGGGGAATTAGGAAAAAATGGTCTGGAAAAAAATGAAAAAGAATAAGAAAATACATATACCTGGAGCTTGCTGACCCTCTTCTCTCTCCCAGACAGTTAGAGGGAGAAGCATGCATGGCTGCAGCAAGAACTATCTTCTGAGATGAATACATCAGTTCAAGATTTTGGAGATTTCATAGCAAGCCATCTGTTGTGGAAACAAAACCCCTAGCTCTGTTGCTGTTCAAAACTTGATGGGGTCAATGATGTCCAAATATCAGCATGTTTGCAGCGCTGCAGGGATTACTTGATGCAGAATTATGGTCCTAATTTTGCTATCCTTTTTGTCACACCAACTGTGGATCTCCACCGAGGAAGTTTCAAAATTAGCCAAGCACCACTCAGAGGTCTCCAAAAGTGGACTACTGTCGCAATTGGTGTAGTGGGATTTCTGCCTCAGGTGACATTCACATTATTGATACTCTTATTACTTTTTGCTGCTGCTCAAATAATGGCAGAAGCTATTCTTAGCAGCTCGGACCCTAATGTTTAGGGGAAAAAAAAAAAAAAACAAACCAAAACCCCACCCCTTAGTGAGCCATTTCCACAACAATAACTTGTAGCAGGGAGGAAAGAGAGTAGGCCAAAATATGTATCCCTCTTCACCAAATAAGGACCCTCGTGAGGGCAGGCGCCAAGGACTGCAAGGCTTAGGAAGGACAGGGAGGGCTTTGGAGTGTAAGAGAGAATCGGAGTGGCCATCAGGTCACACCCACATGAATAATACCTCTCACTTCCCTTGAACTGTACATTGTAATAAAGACCTAGCTGCCTTTTTTGGTATTCCAGCGTCTGCCTGAGAAGAGTCAGACGTGAAATTAGGTTTCCTGTACCTTAATAGATTAATTTAGTTTAAAGTAAAAATGAGGCCACATGTACTGTCGGGAGTCAAGAGGCCTCAAATGACATATGTCTCCCTTTTAATACTTTTCTTTTTTTGGTGTGCATGCTCTGTGAATATAAACATTGATTAAAATGTGCTTTCTTGAAAATTTCTCCCAAATTTTAGAAGTTTGCCACTACTAGGGACCTCACTTACGCAAGTGCTGTGTGCAAGCATCTGCAAAACCAAAGGTGATCACGTTGCCATCTGCTCAGTTTCTTGGGACCCTGTGGAGGCACTTCCATACCATGGGGAAATACTAACTCCTAGCTCCTTTTGCTGTCCTTGACAGCTGTGCTTGCCCATAACACATCAGCTCACCTGCCTTCCTTCTGAGCTTCTGAAGGAGAATCCCTGGCTCATGTTATCCTTCCAGTGTGCCTCATGGCAGGAAAGATGCAGAGTCTATTTCTTAACTACTAGGGGTTATTACAGCAGGGACAGAACTGTTCTTTCGGTAGAGAATCACAAAAACCTCACACTGAAATGTGATGTTTTCCTTCAGAGGCCCATAACAGGTTTCCCTTCTCACAGAGGGAACATGGATGGGAATTTCCCTGGTGACTGTGAGTACACCATCTTTATCTGAAAGTAACTCAAGATAAATTTTTCCATGGAAAACTTTTCCCTGTGACCTAGTGAAGACTGTTAAGTGTCTCAGACAGTCCTGGCTGAACTTTCTTACACTTTTAAGGTCTCTGCTGCTAAAAGAAGTGTTTGCAGTTTTGCCACAAGATTTAGTCTCTCCCTTTAAGTGTTAAAGATACATGACTGGTAGGAGACTGCTGTGCTTAGTTAAAAATGAACATATATTACTGCTCACTTCACTCAGAGAATACCAGCTTTTAGGAAAAGATACAATGAGAAAAAGATAGAAGAAAGGTTGTATAGATATTCAGGTTGCTTAGTCCAGAGTAAACAGACCGTCTCAAAATCTTCTACGGGTCCAGATGCCCTACTACCCTCCTGTCTTACAAGCAAACAGTTTTAAAAAAATTTAAGTCAAAATTGGTGCCAACTCTGATTCATGGACACAAGCCTCTGGCATGAGACCTTTCTGGAGTTTCCACACTTCTAAAGATTTAAGATAGTCTGATGGTACCCTCAGATACCAGAAGGAGTCATAAGGCATGTCACCCCTTTTTCTGCCATCTTCTTTTTCAGCTGTAAATCCCTGCCACATCCAGCAATGCTGTGACATGTTTGGGAGTGGACAGAAGGCTCTTTTCTTGAAATCTTACCAATAAACTTAAGCCCTGTTTGTTCCATGCACTAGGTATTTTGGGAGGTGGCGCTGGCTAACTCTCTGGGTTTATGGCACAGGTTTTCTGCCTTGGTTCTCCGGTTGCAGGCACAAAAACTGCCATTGAGCCACTCCTTTTATAACCAGTGCCACTTGTCACCCAGTCCCACCTACTCAAACAAATGGCAGAACACCAGCTGCAGGTGCATTCCAAGCCATCTCTCAGGGCCATGTTTTATGGTTACACACTGACACTATCATTTCCTGAGATGAAGCAAACTCAAACTTAATTTTTTAAAAAGTGTTGTTAAGGAATGCACCTTCCCTAACACTCCCACGTTGTATCAATGTACTGCTTCACCCAATGATAAGGAGAGATAAAAAGTGGCAGCTCTTGTGCTGCTTGTGGCTTTTGCTGGCCATAGTTTTCTCCCACGGTTTCCTCACCTCTGGCCAATATTAATCTGCGGTCACCCACAGGCTCAGCTGCTAAGCCCACAGGGGCAAGGGCCCTCCACATCTGGAAGTCCTGACCAGACCAAGCTCTGGGGCCACAGCAGGAGCCACCACACTCTTCGCCACCACCTCCTCCTCCCAGCCAGCTGGAAAGAGACAAGAATTTCCAGCTCTCTTGTCCTTCTTCCTTCTTAACATGGAATTTCAAGGAACTGTGTCAAGTCAACAGTCTGGGACAAAGACAAAAAAAAACCAACAAAAAAAAGCACATCAGGAACACCCTGGAATTTCCTAGTGATTGCTGATAGCAGATGAAAGCCGCTGAAGAACAGCATCGATGATTACGATGATTAATGTTTCTTTCCATGTGAATACTACCGAAAGAGGACAGATTGTGAGCCTTGAGAGAGCAACATTCCTTTGTCTTGCTCATCTGCCCCGTGTGAAGACCTTTATCTGTTTTTCAAATCCAAAAATGGCTCATAAGAAAATAAGTCCTCCCAGCCTCACAGGTTGTGTCATTATTCTAAGCCTATCCTCTGAAGGCTGGTCAAAATTAAACCGACAATACTTCAGGTCTTTCCCCTCCCATTTATTCCTCTCTCTGCTACGGGGACCCCATTTTAATTATTATTTAGGAAAAGACAGCTGCTTCCTGTTTGTATCATTAATTTATTTTGTTTCCTGAAGGGAAGCTTCGGTGAAAAGGATCTTTGGATAGCTGGAACGTCTTACAAAATATCACTGGCTGCATGGGCCAAGGTTAAATACAATAGCTAGGTTTATTTTTAAATGATTATTATTTTTCTAAATCCATGCCAAAGCAGAGACTAAAATTCTAGCACACATAACTAAGCTTTTACAGTAAATTCTGCCTTTCCTACATAACTCCCCAGAAGGGAGACAGACATTCTTAGTTACAACAAAAGCTGAAACACCAATTTCCCTCCAACTATTATGAAAACCAAGGCCGGAGGGATATGAGGTGCGGTTCCCTTTCTCCAGTTTCTCAAAACCTCACGCTCTGGTGAATTTGATATGCTGAAATCATTCCTGGCCTTCCACAATGAGATGGGTGGCTCAGTGTGCAGTGCACATTATTTATGCCAATTTTAACAACGTTTTCGACACTGTCTCCTGTAACATCCTTACAGACAAACTGATGGAATATGGATGACACAAATGGACAGTGAGGTGGCTTGAAATCTGGCTGAAATGCTGGGATCAAAGGGCTGCAGTCAGTGGCATGTAGCTCATCTGGGGGCCAGTCACTAGTGGTGCACCCCAGGGGCTGATACTGAGGCCAGCACTATTTAACTTCCTCGTTAATGGCCTGGATGATGGGTCTGAGGACACCCTTGACAAGTTACAGAAACAGAGCACATGGTTGTGGTGCTGTTCAGAGGGACTTCAGGAGGCTGGAGGTATGGGTCAACAGGAATCTCACAATGTTTAAAGGGGAATGTGATGTTCTGAACGTGGAGAGGGATAACCTCAGACAGCAGTACGAATCAGGAGATGATCAGTCAGCTGGAAAACAGCTCTGCAGAAAAAGACCTTAATGTCGTGGTGCACAGCAAGCTGACCATCAACCAGCAATGTGGCCTCATGCCAAAAAGGCCAAAACCATCCCAGACTGCATTATGAAGAGCAATGCCAGTCAGTCCAGGGGGGTGATCCAACCCTGGAGAGCTGTGTCCAGTTCTGGGTGTCCCAGTACAAAACATGGATGTGCAGGAACAAGCTGAGCAAAGACCCCTAAAGATGATTAAGGGATTGCAATATTTATCATGCAGGGAGGGACTGAGAGAGCTGTGGCTGCTGAGCCCAGAGAAGAGAAGGCTATAGGTGAATCTTATCACTGTGTATAAATATCTGATGGGAGAGGAAATATGGAGACAGACTCTTCCAGTGATGCCCAGTGGCAGGATAAGAGGCTGGGCACAAGCCCTTTTAGACTGGCAGTGAGACACAAGTCATACCACCAGTGCCACCCTTGCATACGTGAGGAGCTGTGAGCTCCACCTTGCACCAAGTCAGGTCTGTTACAGCACTTTTGGAGGCTGTTAACGCTGTCCATTTCTAAGCCCTCCACCCCACCCCCATTCACCGTCTCACTGCTTTGGCCTCATGCCTTCCATCTGTTTTAGCTGAGAGGCACCCACTGGCCCCAGAAGCCTCTCTGCTGTCCAGTCTTGCTGCTGGGAGGAATTATTTGGCACGAGCACTATAGATCTTCTTACAAGACCAAAGATTATGGGAGATTTTATTTAATGCACATGAAGTAACCCCTTGCCCCCCGCCCTGTTTTTTCTGCTTTCCTTTCTTATGCTTGGTTCTCTCCTTCACTAGGAGCTTTCACATGCCAAGTTGCTTTGATGAAAACCACTACCTGAGAAAGAAAAATTGTACAAGCTCTTTCTTCTACTCCCTCTTTCTACACTGAGTATAGCTTAAAATTGAATAATGAGCATTTGTTTACTTAGAAGAGTATTTAGCACTGCAAATTTAGCCCTGAGAGGCAGGATCTGATAAGATACACTCCAAAGCATGGTGTTGAAAACACTTAATAACAAAGTGGACAAGGTTTTGTATATAGGGAAAGCTGCACTTTATTCCTTGCACATCAAGTGACTAAAATGCCTGACAATTTGCTGCACCCTTCCCTGGGTAAATAACTCCATCTTGAAGTGAACACTTAGTCTGGCAAAGTTAAAAGCTACTGAAAAGCAACCTTTTAAGAAAAGTACCAGATAATTTGTGGTGTAAGCTAAGATTGCTGACAGCAAGCCAGTGCAGGATTTCCAGCAGAAAGTGATTGCTGCACATGGGCTTGCGTAGAGAAAGAAAGGTGGGATGAGCAATGTGCTGGAGAAGGCACGTCCTCCTACGCCACGGAAACGTGGCACCCTTGGGCTGCTCATGATGAGCAGCATGAATGAATGAGCGCTGCAACTGCACACAGAATTAACTTCTGTCACACCCCAGGGTTTCTTCCCCCAGGAAAGAAATAACATTGCAATGTGCATTAATGAGCATTCTGTGCAGGCCAGAACCAGTGTTTACAGTTGTGACTGAATTTGAGGTTCATCCCCCAGGGACTATCTGCAACCAGTGGTGATGGTCCCCAGTGCTGTCTGGAAACTGGTTTACACACACAGTGCCGCTACAGCCTTTCCCAGCTGCGCCCATGTCCAAGGCTGGGCTCCCACTCCACTGCCGCGGCTGGCTGAGGCACAGCCCTGGAATTATAAAAGACTTGAGCTTTATTTTTTCTCCAGGAGATGGGCGGGAGACTTTTGATGGTACTATTTCCTGCTGGATGGACAGAATTTAGAAGAAAAATAAAACTTTAACCTCTTCACTCAACTATAGTGAGAAGACAATCTCACCATTGGGCAAGGTTTATTCTGCTGGGAAGCACAGGCTATTCCCATCCTGGGTATAACACAAGGTCAACAGCAGCAGTCTCCAGGAATATTAATCTTTCACCCCTCAGACTGTGCCACGGGTAATTAATCACTTGATTGCATAACTTCTTGTAAGACAGGAAAAATAAGCTGCCTTTGCCAGCTTTTTGGACAAGCTATTTCACATACATTTGAACTTTCTTCCAGTACTTGTTGGGTTTTGATTGCAATGAATGAATTCCATCCAAAGCCTTTCCCAGCCGTGGAGGAGCCAGACAGCATGGAGGCGCGCAAGGTCCCAGTGCAACACTGGGGAGTGGGTCACTGTGCTGTTTTGAGGGGTTCTGTCTGGCCTCCCAATGGGTGGGGAAAGGTACAGCATCCCCCAGAGCAGCTCAGCGCAGGGGGAATAGCACAGCACCACGTTATCCTGCATTTTACATCTGTATGCAATTGAAAGCAGGATCTGGCCGAGCCGCTGCCAACCCCAGCGAGCTGCAACTTGCTAAACAGCAAGGAAATCCTGCAGTTTAATCCTAGAAAGTGAAGTTGTGTTTTGCTATGATCACCTGGGACAAACTACTGTGATAGGTCCAGCTACAGGAGGTCTTCAGGCCCTGGAAATCATGTAAGGCTGTGGGGTGTCGAGCCAAGTGCATTGCTGGAGTGGTTGAATATCAGCTAATCCCATCTCCCCAGTATGCTGCAGGACTCTATCTTCCTTTCTTCAGCTTTATTAAATGGCTGTGAGAAACCAAGGTTTTCTCTAAAAACATTTTATATGAGGTGGTAATGTAATGGGAAACAGTCATCCAAGGCTATCTCGTGCTTCATGCTCACAAGGGCAACTCACATAAACCAGCTTGCTTCTGCCTCTGAGCCTCTAATTCTGGGTGGAGGTGAAGGCATTCCTGACTGCCTCAATACTGGCGCACCCTTCAGCAGCTCTGAGCATTTCACCACCCCACTGCTGCTTCCCAAAGCGGATGGTGGCCATCTTTTGCCTCTTTGGATTGCCCCAGTTAAATACTTGGTGAAGCTTCCCACTCACCATCTGAGTGGCTCAGAACATTTTCTTCATGTTCTGCCTGAAGTTAATGGTGATACATGGTGGCATGGCAGCAGTCATGAGTTAAGTGTTCTCCTGAGTCCTAAAGTGGAGGGTTCTCAGTCACATACTGAAAAAATATGCCGTGGCCACAAGAACCAGAACTAGATGAGACTGATGGATGCAAGCACTATTCCTTAACAGGTCCTGGAAAAGCATTCAGGAAGCTTGGTTTGAAAGCGTTCCTGCAAAGATCATTTTGTCCTTTGGCTCTAGGTAGCCCTTTGGTAAAACCTGAAAATTTCCCTGTATTAAGTGTTCTGAGATCCTTGCAGGGAAGATGCAAATAAAGTGGGTGCCTTAGATATGGCTATGCAAGGCTACCTCATGCTCCGAGCGCTATGTGGTGACACAGGGGGGACAGGAAGAGTGAAATGCAGTCTTCCAAAGCCAGAATGACTGGGGATGAGAGAGTAGAGCAGAAATCCCATGAACATGCAGTCACACTGCAGATGCTGCTATAGAAGGTCATTCTTGCAGCTCCTTGGCTTAACCTAAGGCTTCCCAAACATCTCTGGAAGAAAGGAGGCAGCGAGCAGCTGCTCATATGATCAGTGCACCAGAGACCTCCAAGAAACACCCTACAGCTTTTTAGCTGGTTTCTCTGCCTTATGCTCCATGGAGCAAAACCATCTATTAAGCAAGCTGTGATGAGAGTTCTGATATATTCCCGGGCATGCACAGTGACATGTGCTCCTCACTGTGCAATGTGTGGCCACCAGTGGGTCACGCTCCATCTGGCCACAGTTAAAGGGCTATCAAGAATAGGTCACCCACATGAATTTCCTCCAAATCTGATGTTGCACCAATGTAACGACATGACGCTGCTGAAATACAGACAAATTATAACTGAGGCCAGGCGCAGATATTCCCCAGGTACCTTTCACATGAATAAACAAGATAAAGTCTGGGAAGAAAAGCACAGGAAATGGTTCTATTTGCAGCATGATCACACATCTTCCAAAAGCAACTGAGCCAGCTGGACAACTTACTATCTTGAACCACTCTCCTGCTGCAGGATGCTGCCCCTTCAGATTGGTTGGCAAGGAACTGCAAGTAGCTCAGAAAGCAACCGCCCAGACAGTTCAGACATCAAAACAGATAATAACTTCCAACAGGCGGCGGTGAGATGCAGGTGAGGACAGAACAGAGGGGCTGATGCCTTCAGCCAAATGGTGAGTAACACAGCAGGCAACTAGATGGTTTTGAGACAGCAGCAAAAGGACCAGTAGGAACCAGTTCACCCAAATATCTCATGGCTCACGGACCATGAAGAATTGCAGTTTCCATCTGTGGAAACCTTGCTGCTAGCTCAGTTTCCTGGAAGGAGAATCTGCTTTAACCAAGGTTTAGCTACTCCCATGACAGGCAATGCAGAACCAGCTTAGATGCTCCTCAGGAACTTAGGAGGTTCAAAGCAACTGCAAAATTCCTCAAGAAATATTATTTCATGTTCACTTGATAAGTGCAAGAAAGCCTTACCCATCTTCTTCCTCACTTTCTCCTCTACTAATGGAGGAGAAGAAAAGAGGTACAGCATAGTCTGATCAGTTGGGGGGATCACCTAATTGTGACCAGCCACCTTATCATGACCAGCTACAGAGGCTTTGGTACAATAATATGCCACAGAAGGGTATAAATCAGATAATTAACATTAAAAGTAATGGAGCATCTAAGCTGAGCAAGCCAAGGATTGTGTTTTCTTAAGCAGAATACAAATAGGCACCTGCAGGTGAGGTCACTGGTCACTGCTGAGTGGCATCCTTACATTGAGTCTTGACCAGTGGTGGACAAAGCTGGTTTTCAGCAAGGTGTCCACCAGCACCAGGCCCCTGTGCCTCTTCTCCAAGAGGCTGAATAGCAAAGTGCCATGATCTGGGTTTGAAGGAACAGCTACAGTCAGGAGCAATTACTTTTTTCCCAGCTGATTGCAAATCAAACATTCCATTTTGATAAAATAAAGGTTAAATCACCCTGGATTTCGCACACATGTGCAACAGTGTTCGGATGTGTGAGTGTAGGAAGGAATTATTGAGGACAGCAAAATTAGGAAAGCTTCAGGTTGCATAATATGTGGAATCTGTGAGTTAACATGAGACTGCTGCTGCCTCATGCATTTCAAATTTTCCTGAGCAACTTTGTAAGGCATTGGTGAGGTAGAGGAAGATTTTGCTTTTCTCCTTTACAGGACCCCCTTAGCCTATGAGGCAACTGAATCAGTGTCTTTGGTGGGACACCTGCTGCCTGTAGCAGTGTCCCACAAACAAAAATATCTGTGGAATCCATTTTAGATGTGAGAAGAGAGATTTTTGAGTGCAATGTTTGTGGCTAAGGATGATGATACAATACTGACTTTACTGATTTTGTTTTCTTTGCTCACCTCCCCTTCCAAGACAGTTGCAGAGAAATGCCAAACTCCTTGCTGAAAATGCTAAGGCACATGGAGAACAGGAAGGCAATTCAAGACAGCCAGGACAGGTTCACCATGGGCAAGTCCTGCCTGACCAACATAGTGGCCTTCTATGATGGAGTGACTACAGCAGTGGACAAGGGAAGGGATACAGGTGTCATTTATCTGGACTTCTCTAAAGCATTTGACATGGTCCTCCACAACATCCTTCTCTTTAAACTGGAGAGAGATGGATTTGATGAGTGGACTGTTAGCTGGATAAGAAGATAATTGTATGGTCACACCAATGGCTCAGAGTCCCCATGGACATACTGACAAGTAATGTCCCTCAGGGGTCTGTATGAGCACCAGAGTTATTTAATATCCTTATGAAGGACACAGGTGAAGGGATTGTATTCTGGGCTGCACCAAGAGAATCGTGGCCAGGAGGCTGAGGCAGCTGATTCTTCCCCTCTACTCCGCTCTGGTGAGACCCCACCTGCAGTGCTGCATCAGCTCTGGGGTCCCAGCACAGGAAAGACACAGACTTATTGGACAAGTCTAAAGGAGGCCACCAAGTTTATTAGAGGGATGGAGCACCTCTCCTGTGAGGACAGGCTGAGAAAATTTGGGTTGTTCAACCTGGAAGAGAGAAGGCTTCAGGATGACCTAACTGCAGCCTTCCAGGACCTGGAGGGAGCCTACAGGAAAGATGGAGAGGGACTGTTTACAAGAGCATGTAGTGACAGGACAAGGGGGAATGGCTTCCAACTGAAGGAGAGTAGTTTTACATTAGATATTAGCAAAAAATGGTTTGCCTGGAGGATGGTGAGATGCTGGAACAAGTTGCACAGAGAAGTTGTTGATGGGGCTTCGCTTCCAGCCCCATCTCTAGAAGTGTTTAAGGGCAGGTTGGATGGGTTCTGAGCAAACTGGTCTAGTGGAAGGAGTCCCTGTCCACAGCAGGGGACTTGGAACCAGGTGATCTTTAAGGTCTCTTCCCACCCAAACCATTCTATGGTTCTATTATTCCTTAGGTTACTAATGTCTAAATACCTGCAAAACATTTTCATTGCTACCTGTTTACTAGAGAATGGAGAAGCAATATATCAATATTATTTCCACCTCAGACAAGATGAAGATGGGTAATCTCTTTTCAGGCCAGGGTTTTAGTTGTGTCTTCAGATTGTATTTACCTGCTATGCTAATTCGCTTGCTTTGTTTGACCTTCTAACAGGTATTTTCCCATTCCTCCAAGGATTTTGGCATTTATGTGAAGGATTTGACATAAAAACTAAGAAGGGTGTGAAGACTCATTTGCTACCTGCTATAACTAGATTGCATGGCATCGGAAAGGCTTTCCTCTCCCATGGATTGTATGGAGTGGAGGAATGTGTTATGTGGCTGGACAGCAAAAACTTCACGAAAGTGAATGTCCCCATCAAACAGACAGGTAGATAATTTAAAAGAGCTAAAAAAATTTAGTTCCTTCAGAAGACCTTCAGGGTGTTACTATACCAGCAAAGGGGTGTCCAGGTCATGATTGTCACTGCTAGCTTCCTTTTTTTAGGCAAAACTTACCACTAGCAGTGGAATTCATGAAGGTCGAAGAGGAATTCCAGGAACAAATACCTCTTTCCAGGGATGCATTAATTATCTTACCACCTACTTATTCTAGGCCAGACAGTTGAAAATAATAAAAAACAAACCCTCAAGGAACTTTTCTCAAAATGAGACAGTTGCTATGAAGACATCAATGTACTGGGTTGGATGGGTGAGCTGTGAATTTGGCCACAGAAATTCAATAACCAAGAGGAATAAGTATTTTGGTTGAGAAATATTGAAGTCACTGGTTTGGTTGGCAACACCATTCATCCAGTTTTTCTGCTAGGTACTGTTAACCCTGTCACTCTCCACGCCCCAGTCCAAGCCCAAGTGAACTGGAGGCCCAGTCTGCAAGTGGAATGGAGCTCCAAAGCTGTGCAGCATCATTACCAGGTTGGCCAGGATGCAGTGTCCTCTGCTAGCTTGGCCCTGTGGTCATTGTTTACATGTCTCAGGGTCTTTAAGTGGCTCCACTGGCTTTAGCAACACAATATCCTGCAAAAGAAAATGTATTAACCCACCAACATGACCTCTACAGAGCAGCTGCTTCCAATCTCCACTGCTTTCTGCTCACTAAAGGGCTCTAGAACAAAAAGAAACCAACACCTGTTTCTTGGGCGTTCATAAGACAAAGTTTGTCATAAAATTGTTGTGATGCCTATCAAGGGAGACCCAGAATCTAATTGTAATCTTGGCATGTGTTCCCACTGTAATATCCCTCACCATGCCAGGGTGTGGTGCCTTTGCTTTCAGCCATTTGTGTGCCAGGAAAAACTGAGGCAAGAAGAGTAAAAATAGGCATTAAACATAGGACAATTTTTGTCATTGCACGTTAGCAACTTCATTTCCATGCTGCTGTGGAGATGGGACATGGAGGAGACATGGACTGTCCCACAGCCAGTTTTGGATCACTTTGTAGATGGAGGTATTTTCTGTAGATTGCCACTCGTGTTTTTTCAAGGAGAGATTTTCTGCTTGCCAAAATGCTTCTGGAGCCTGTGGGAACCTTCCATCCCCCTCAGTGCTCACACACTTGCTCACATTGGAGACGACCTTACAGACAACACAGCTCCTGTAGCACCAGAGAGAGCTTGGTGTGACAGGCTCCCAAACATGAAACCCAACCTGAGCTGCCTGCCTGACAGCAATTAGTCTTTGACACAAATGACTGTGGGCTGTCCTATTCAGTCAGCCATCCTACCATCCTCTGGCTATCAGAGCACAATCAGTGTATCTGCAGCCACAGAAAAAAAAGAAGCTCTGAATTCTTTTTGGCAACTGCAAAGAGCTGGAATGGCCAGTAAAAGATAAAATCTCCGCCAGGTCAGTTGTGTTTTTTTTTTTATTATTTTTGCAAACCATGTGTTAAAAATGCTTTCCCGCCCAAGGAGACTTCATACAAGGGCAAAGAAAAGCTAAGTTACAACTTCTTAAAAATAGGACACAGCATTTTGTATTTTCTTCACTCCCCCATTACTGTGCAGAGCCACCCCACCCACATGAAACTGCTGTCTGATTCACTCTCATGTCTCACTTGGAGGGAGCCTTTCCACCAACGGGGGCACCTGGTCAAGAACACGACATTCAGGGCGGTGTTGCCTCTTTACACCTCAAATGATTTCAAACAGCTTTCTATCTATGACTACAGGGACCTTTGCATACACATAAGCATTACCAATGGAAGAGACATGTTGTCACATCCTCGCAGTAAGTATAGAGATCAGATCTTCTGGAAAATTAGTCTTCTTGGGCCAAGCTGACTCAATACTCAAACAATCAGGCTTCTCTTCTGTATCGGTTTGTTTGCACTGTGACGCTCCTCAGGCAGCAAGTTACCCTCTGCTGTTCTGGGAACACACATTTGACCTCTGTCACAGGGGTTTATTGTCAACATATGTCCACTGGGAGCCTCAGCAACTTCTCCCATTGTCTATTGTCTTATAAACAGGCTTATAAAAGCGCTGCAGCAAAGTCAATAATGCACCAAAGTGGAAATTGCTGGTAACTCAAAAGCTTAACTTTCAGCTTCTGTGCCTTGCAGTGCTAGGAGAGGTGAGCGAAAGGGGAGGAATATGCAGCTTGCTTTTCTTGATGTCCCTACACCTTCAGGCTTGCTGGTGTCAGGATGCAGAGCTGCCAGCCTGCTGCAGGGTCACTCGATGCGTGGCAAGGAGTCCACTGATTCCAGAAGCCCTGTGTGAACTGGGCGTTCTTGGTCTTCAGTGACTTCTAGGGGAAAAACTGGAAAAAAAGGAAAGCTGGTGGCAAAGAAGCTTTTCTGGCTGACCCTAAAGTGAAGTGTAATTTCTTCTTTACCAAAACTCCCAGTGTGGTTGAGCTATTGTAGTAAGCACAGAAAAATTTGTATTTTTGCAGTTAACAACAGTGAAGTCACTCAATTTAATGCATGAATGAAACAAACCCTTGGGAGCATGTTCACCCTTGGGAAGGGAGCCACCTAAGGAAATATCCCATGAGATCAGTTTAATCATCTGCAGTTTTGTAACACTCAACCTCCAAACTTGGGTGTGCAAAGGCAAAATCCCCTCTGATTATTGAGATGACCCCACCACTTCCAATTTACTGCTGTGGCCAAGCAAACAAAGGACATTCAAAGGCATTTGGGGAAAAAGATGTAAGTTCTTCCTCATGCAGAGCAGCATCCAGCATCTGTGCAAGACACAGCTTACTTATTTTCCTGGGCCACCAGATCTGACAGAGGGAGTAGGAAAGGACAAAATGGGAAAACCAAAGGCTTGCATTAGTGTTGCTGCCAGAGGCATCCTATCCACTCTGGTGACAGTGAAGGGGACACTACATCCCTCAAAATCCATCAGTTCCAGGGCCAACCATACATCAGCTGGTGGGACATGCTGTGCTTTTAACCACTAATGCTCAGCCATGGGCAAAGGGAAGCTATAGGTGTGACCAGGGCTACAAAACCATGGGAAGAGCAGAAAAAAAAAATTCACTTAACAAAGAGGAAAATAGAGCAGAAACAAGAAAGAGACAGACAAGATGTTGTGGACTCCACTAGACACGCCTGTTGCACCTCTTCCCACATGGCACCAAAGGTGGTAAGGTCAAAGAAGAGTTTTGAGTCTCTCTTTATATTTTTCATGCACCTTCCCTGTGTCCTCTCCACTGCCCCACAGTTTTTACTGACCATGATCATGCCTCTTTCACCAGGAAGGCAAAGGGTCCTATCCCAACCAGGAATATTTAAAAGTTGCTCAAGTGTCTGCAAAGGTTATGTTGCCCAGTTTTCTGAAGGCAAAGCAGTTTTATCTGGAAAAGGAAGAAAAACATTTAACAGCAGCAGCAGCAGTAACAACAACAAAAACTGAACAACTCATGGTGTTTGTTTACAAGAGCACATTCATTGGTGTCTGGGGGGTTGACTCAGTCCAAAAGGAAAAGGGGTGGCACCAGGCAAGCTCTTGATAAACAAGTCCACCTCCCACCATGAGGTGGTCCGAGAGCTGGCTTTCTTCACCTTGCCAGGCAGCCCAAGCCTTCTCCCTCAAGGGACCCTTCCCTTCCATGAAACCCTGTGGAAGGACGGCTCTGGGGTACTGATGGGCGAGCAGCTGCCACGCTTCACTGTATAGCCCCTGCAAGGTAGAGAAGGGTGTTGGCATGAAAATATGGTGTCCATGTCTGCTTGGCATCCCCATGGAGGAAATGGGAAGGTCTCACACCCACATCCTCTTTGCTCTGCAGGGCTGTGTCCTTCCTTGGTGCCTTGCGTGCCTGACTACTTGAAGGAGACCTTAACTTTTCTTACTTGGCACATGGGGAAGAGCAGAAACTCCCACAAAGAATGCCAGATCTCATCCAAGTCCATATGCAGCCATCTCACCAACCACAACTGTGTAGGCAAGACAGAAAGGTTGTGCTTGAGCTGCTCCTGGTGCGTAACACATCATCAGATCATGCAGCCTGATTCAGTGATCAAAAGGACACAGTAAAGCCATCAGGATATGTGCTGAGATTGGTACAACATATCTATAAAGAAGACTGAGTAAAAGTCTCAGAAATAGCATCTGTGATTCACTGACCATCCCAACTCAAGTGGTAGAGTACAACTCACCCAGCATACACACATCCAAAACACCTCCAAAAGATTAACAGTCACACACTTTCTGAAGTGTCACTTTTAGCTGTGATTAATATCTGAATTTTGGAGTTACTAATACTATATTGCTTCTCAAAAGCAGGGTCAACTTTCTTAAATTGAGCAAATGCAGATTTGCTCTGAGCACTGAAAAGAAGTACTTTTAAAGATGCAGAGTTGCAGTGTTGCCAAAAAAAAAAAAAAAAATTTAAAATTAAAGGATCAACTCTCTAGAGCCATCAGTATCTTCGCACCTCACTGTACATACAAAGAGAAAGGAGCCCATTTCCTCCCTGAGCCCAGGCAGTGGGGGCATACTTTGCTTATATGCTGTCCTCTAGAAAAATGTTTTCTCTACATCCAGATCAACAGAATCTGTGTCCAGGTCATGATGCAGGTGAGCAGAAGGGTTTTTGGACAGGAGATAATTGCCTGGTTTCAGGACTACCCCCCTCTTCATGACCACCACATCACTCCCTGTAAACCTGCAAATGGGTATCCAGCTTTGGTTCTGCAGCTGCATTACTCAGCTGATCCTCCTTTAGCTCTGACTTCACTGCTTGAAAGCGCTTTGCTGTTAAACATTGAAGTAAAGCAGCCGTTTGGACCCTAAAGCTTAAAAACCTCAGGAGTCACAAATCTTCCATTTATGCCTTTCTTATGTGGTCCAGACACATTTTTCAGGCTTGTAGCATCGTCTGAACCCTATTTTCCTTCATTTTGCCTCTGAAATTGGCACTGAGGTCTGTTTGCACTATGTAATCAAAAGGTATATTTGTCACCGCAGCTCTACATCTTGCATGGAAAATGGTCTCTCTCATTTCTTCCCCCTGTAATCCTCAGTGACCTGGCACTGTCAGGGGCAGGTGCTTAGGAAATGCTGATACATGGCAATTTTATGTTTTGCATGAAGCTGAAACTTGTTTCCAATACTGATATAACAGAGGACTACTACTCTACTTCAATGAAACTTTGAATTTATTAACAGCCTGCAGGCTGGGAATGTGAACAGCTGGCAAACCTGCATCCTCCAGCATCTGTAGAAGGACATTATGAATTGAAACACCCTTATTCCATTAAGAAATGATTTCAGAAATCCAGAGCACAAGTGGCAAGTGCTGATTGGCTATTGGCGATGTCAGATACATGTCAATAATATTACTTAATGGGTTTTCCTTGTCTTTATTCATAAGTTCCATTTCACGCAGCCATTGCCCCAAAGGGTAATTATGACACTTTTTGGGTGGCTTTGCTCTTTTGGCCTTTGGCCTCATGCCTCAGGAAACCACCCAGGGTATCCAATCTCATAGAAACTCTTTGTGGCCCGTGTGCTTTCTGGAGTGAGTACCTTTTTCTTTTTTTTTTTTTTTTTTTCTCCTAACTTAAATAAGGCATGTAAATGTTTCAAAATATCCTTAGTTTCCATCAGTCCTATGACATCATTGCCCACCCCAAAGGAAGAGCTACGCCCCACACCTCTGGCCAGCTGAGGAAAACACCACTGGTAGGATGCTCATTTTTCTTGGAGAGGAATAACACATACGGGAGCAGGTTTTACGTGAAAGGACATTTTGGAGCAACTGTTTTACTTAACATTGTATATTTACACAGTTCTTGTGTCTTCAAACATATGACGCAGTTGGGAGCCTCAGAGCTGATATTTACCTGTTTTAATACATCTTGGGATATATTTGGGCTTGGATATTTTTTGAAGATGAGTGACAAGACTCTTTACCCATGCACTTTCAGTGTGCTTCAAATTTGGTGTTGCTTTTTATACCATATTATAACCATATTTATTTAAGTTTCCCACATTCTGTCAAAATCTGTTTACACAAAGAACATTTGTTTTCACTACTGCTTGTGAGGAATGAATATAATAAGTGCCAAGGGATTTTAAGAAGTTGAGAGAATTAGTGTTTGGAAACAATACATTCAGCTATTTCTTAGGGGAAGATTCATGGAGCACAGACACATTCTCCACTAAATCTATCAGAATGAAGTAGTTCTCATGGAGACAAGGCATATCCAGTCTCTTCTCAAGTTTCAACCATATTATAAAATAGAGAGTTTCTGGAAAAAAAAAAAAAAGGGACAGGATTTTTTTTTTCTTTTTTTTCAGAAAAAAACCCCATAAAGTAGGCTAAGATCATTTTGCTTGTTGAAGTCAAAATCTGAACTCCGACACTGAAAACTGGTGTCCACTGCTGCCCAACAACATCCTTTTCCACTTGTACTGCTTCACCATGATGTGTACTGAAATAAGAGTTATGACCAAATTATTTGTCAGAGGTTGTTTGTTGTAGCTTTAATGCACCACTGTAAATTTCAGCATGTACTGGACTGGGTAATTCTGGTTTTAAGACTACCATAAAGAATATTTTAGCCCATCGAATGCTGCTTGCACATAGGGATTTGCTTCAACATTTCTGTATCTCAGAAGCTGATGTTGCAAAATATCAGGGATAATTCTGAAGCTTTGGTTTGCAAATAAGGAAAGGTAAAAAAGAGGTATCAATCTATACCATATTTTGTAGTATTATTTAGAAAATGAACAGAGCAGCTGCTTATAAGGGAATCCTCATCTCATTTGCTACTGAGATGCAGATTGAGTGATGGTTCCCCAAAAATCAGCATTAGCATTACCAGTTGCAAATGCTGACACTTTATCAAAATTCATGTAATTCGATTTCAGATATTATACCACCCTTTACATTTCAAATATTCCTGGGAGATTTCCTCTGCTATCTGGAAAATAATGAAGTGCGTAATGGGTTATTCCCTTCCTGACTATGTCCTAACAAGCTAGAAATATGGGGGTATTTCCATTGAAGCATTACAAAAAAAGAAAAAAAAAAAAAAAGAAGAAAGACAAGTCCTTTTTACCAAGCCTTTGATTATAGATTTACTTGGATGCAAATACACAGCTGAACTGATGTATTTAAGCTATGCGTGAACGCCAGACAATTCCCCACATTCTGTACTCTCTGTGGAGGTCTTTAAACACAACTGTAATATAGTTTGATTCATTTGCATGCCTTCTGTAGGAGACATCTCAGTTATTTTCTCTTTTAAAGTCCCTAAGCACCAACCTCCCAAAAGCTGTTTCTGGAGGTTTGTTGTTAGAGGGTAAGCTAGAATATATTTATGATCCACTTAGTTTCCCTGTCGCCTTAAACCTGGCCGTCCATCATGAGCTGACAATGTTTTCCTGCAGAAAAAGCTTTGTGGCAATTATAATTTTCTTTACTGCTCCATAACAAATGGTTTATTTACTTACCAAGAGCCCTGCAATCCTCTCCTGCCCTGCAGAACACTGATTCCTACCACCCCACCCAGCGCCAAGTCTCCCACCACAAAAGCCTTCGGCTTGAACTGCACTGGCCATGAAGCACGAGAGCTTGCAGGAGAGAGTCAGTGCCTCCCAAAGAAAGCAGCTGCAAAAGACCAAATTATTATCTTTTATCCATGGCTTTTCTTGGCCAGAGAAGCAATGTGACTTGTCTCCTTTTCCCAGAGCAGCCTCTAAACACCCATCCTTGCTCTCTGTCTTAACCGACCCATGGAAAAAAAAAAGTTGCCCTTCTGGGTAGCCTGCAGGAACACAGGTATTGCAAGGGAACTTCACAATGAAGGATGGCAACGAGAGCCCTCAGCTGTCCAGAGAAAGTCACCAGAGAGAAGGCCAACCCCATGGATCTTCCCATTCGAGGTGTGCTATGATGCTGGACATCATATTAAATATTCAGTGACAATTGCTATTGATGGAGGACTGTTCCTCTCTGTACTCAACACTTGGCCTCTCTCCTAATCAGCTTTCTTGAGGCAATAAATTGGTGACAGTGCATGTGGCTCATATTCTTCATAGAGAAGAACATGGAAATTTGAAGGGTTTCCCCCTTGAGTTTCAGGGTAAGACGCCAAGTAGATCCTGCTAATACCTCCACCAGGATGTGTTACAAAGCTTGGTGATGAGCTTGCTCCAAGCTGTCCTTATCCTGGCATTAGGTCTGCAGTTTATTTGCTTTTCATTTCTGGAAATCATCTCCTAAGAGGCCCGAGCAGGTATCTTTGATACTTTTCCAACACGTATTCCACACAAGACCCATTAGGCAGGAAGCCTTTTGAGATTACAGATGGTGCACAGAAAAATAATGCAACTTGTGTGAAGTGTCAGCTGAATTGGAACTTGCTGAGTCCCAAAAGCGATCACCAGCGCTCTGAAAGCCAGTGGAGAGCCCCATCACTTAAGCCAAGTCACACAACATATTTGTCTCATGACTAGATTGACATGATCCAAATTCAGGGACGTTTTTTCCAGGCCGCAAGCTGGTGCAAAGCAAATATAATTGTTCTATGAACAGTCTCCTGCATTTGTTTAGGGTTTGTCATTTCCACAGGCCTCTCATTAATAAATGAGTACACAGGAATATTCACGTAATGTTAATGGCCAGGGGGCATTTCACGGAAGATTTGAAGTGACTGGTCACAGAAAATCATGTGAAGTCTTTCCATGGGTTAAGCAATGAGCCTGCTGGCTCCATGAGGTGGCTCTGATTTGTTTTGCTACCTTGGGCTCAAAACGAACATCTGTGTTTAACCACGACAGCCACAGGAATAAAGCTGGGCAGATGCCACACGGCTTCCCCATGGCCCTGGCTCAGGGATCATACTCCATGAGGTAGCATTAGGCAAGGCAACCACCACCCTCTCCCAGCTCCATGCACCCATCCCTGCCCTGCCTGATAGCCACAGCCCCCTCTCAGCTGCTGTTTATTTTTCCTAGATTTTATAGTGTAAAAGCTATAGAATAAATAGCTCGTGTGGGGGAAAGCAAAGCACCGAGCTAAAATAGGAAAAGCAGCAGTCTCAACGAGGAGAGGAGAGAGGCAGACTCCTGCAGCTAATAATTCTCTGCATGGCCTAGAATAAGCTAAATCAGGACTGTTGGGAGGCGTCCCCAGGGATCTGCGCTGCCTGGCTCTCCAGATGAAGAACTTGTCTGGCTGGGCAGATCCCATCCATCACTTCATTAAATGACAAGACCCTACACTGCCAGAGATTCTGCATTAAAAGGAGTAAAGGGATTTGGGAAATCCTCTGGTGATTCTTGAACCCTTCAGCACCTGTTTCCCCGAAGACTTCAGGACCTTTGGCAACCCGAACCAGGGCAGCCACAGCAGAAATGTACATTTGAGCATTTCCCTGGACTCGGCATCCCTCTCCCTACCTGCCACTCCTCATCAGCTGCAACCCTGTCCCCCAGGATGTCTGTTTCCGCAGGGCGAATCCCGGTTGCAGTCCCTTGGGTTACTCAGGTAGTAAGTGAAACAAAGGGTACGGGTGCTGGGAGGCAGCAAGGCGGATGCCGAGGGGAAAGCGCGCTGGGATCGGGGCAGGTCATGACACTGCTGTTCCTCGAAATTGGAGGCAGCCACACCTCTTCCCGCACGCGGCTGGACCCCGGGGCAGGCAGCGCGCTGCTTCCTGTTGTTAGAAAACCTCAGGATGCTCTCATAAGAGGGGAGCTCGTTAGCAAGTGAGTGGGGAGGAAAGGAAAGAGCGCTGCCCCATGCAGCCCTGGCAGCGGGCAGCGAGCTGGAGCTGCCCAGCTCATCCCACCTGTGGGCTCATGCCCAAGGTGCAGAGAGAAAAAGCGCGCACAGCACTGGAACCACCACGGCTGAGCGTGGCGACTATCTATCTTCACAAATCCATCTAAAATTCCCAAGAATAACAGGAAATACAGCCTGTTAATTTTCTGTTTCGCTCGATCTGGGGCGAGCCCACATCCCGCAAGGCCCAGAGCCAAGGAGCCCCACAGAGCCTTGGGGCGGGGGACACTCAGATGAGATAATCATCCACTCTTGAGTCGTGAGAGAAGAAAATAATAATGATAATTAAAAAAACAAGCAGCTACCACGGCAAACAAAAGCAGGGAGGCCAAGCACACACTCGGCAGCCGCAGGGAGGGAGAACTGCAGCCCTGTCCTCGCTAGATGGGACCGGGCAGGCAGGAAGCACCTCGGCTGCTGCCGTGCTCATCGTGCGCTAGCTGTGCTCGCTTCTCCCCGCGGCCACGCATCGTCTTCATTTATTCATTCCGTGACCTTGAAATCCCTCTCCCCTACCAGAAAAACAACGAATCCCCGTCAGAAAAGTGGGCTCTACAAAAAGGAGGGAAAAAGAAAAAAAAAAAAAAAGACTAAAAAAAAAAAGAAAAAAAGAAAAAAAATCATGCAACCTCCCATGTTGCTTGTATTAGGTCAGATGGGAGAACTTATTTAATTAGTGACTTTTATAGGGCTTTATTTTTCGATGCCCAGTGGAATAGTTAAGATTGGTAATAAGAAAGAAGTCTGGTCCCGTGCCAGCCCTCCTAAGACAATGGTGCAGGGAGGAAAGAGCTGAGCAATATATTTCAATGTTTTCAATGCCTTGGGTATTTGGTGGGTTTTTTTAAACTTTATTTTTCAGTGCCATATTCTAAAACCATTTGAAGGGTGTGCATGGAGGGGAGGGGAAGGAAATTGTTCAGGGCGGCCCTAGGGGAGGATAACAATGAATAATGGAACAAACCCAGGGAAAATGCTTCTTGCTCCGGTTTCTCCAGGGCAGGGGAATTTTCCCCGGAATGAGACCTGCTCCAGCACAGAAAGAGGATAGCTGGCAGGTGGCCAAGCACCAAATTTTTGTTGTATATGGAGATGGATGGGTCAGGTGCAAAATCATGATGGATAACTAGAAGGGAGAATAAGAAGATAGCAATTTGCTGCTCTTGTTTTTGCTACTGTCCCTTCTAGCAACCTGTTTCTGCTGCTCATCCCATCCCAAGAAAACACTGCTGGCTTTTTCCTCACATACTTTCCACTGAAGGAATAATGAAGGAGGGTTCAGCTTTACAAATTTCCCACCAAAGGACTATGCATTTTTCAGCCTGTGGGACGAGCTGCAGATGCTTGGGAATGGGGCACCTTCCCCAACAGCCCTGGACCATGCAGCTCAAGGCCAGTCTCCGAGGCTGAAATGCAGCACACAGGGTATAAACCAAACCAGATGCTGTGTTACAGATTTTATGACAGTAGGCTTTTGCTCTCTTTGGGCCTAAAAGCTGTGCTACCCACTCACCTCCCACCGATAGGGGAACTTCCAGAAGCTGACGGCAAAGCTCTTCAATGCCAAGTGTTTGAAGGACATTCATAGGCCACCATCTAAGACAGTAGCCTCACCAGTGGCCAAAAAGCCCCATGCAGCCTAGCTGCTCAGTAGCCAAACTTTGGGAGGGCAGTCAGCCTGTTTCCTGACAGCAAGAAGAATAATGTAACAGCATTCAATAAATTCCTAGCAAGCACAACTAAAAAAAAGCAAAAAAAAAAAA
>VZTN01018156.1:802957-920408 GCA_013400515.1 Erpornis zantholeuca
AAAAAAAAAAAAGCCCTGTTGAGCTTTGTCCTTTACAAAATGAAAAATATGGTTGTTTTGCTCCATGGGAGGAACAGCAGAATCAGCTTTAAAATCGACAGCAGATTTGGCCAGATTCCACAGCCCTTTTGGCTTCAGCTTCCTTCCAATAGTCATCTCCCTGCCAATTTGGAGTGCTCAGGACACAGCTACACACCTGATGATACGCTGAGTAATGGCCTTGGCTTGCAGCTATCTGGTCCATGCAGCAGGGAAGTGGGAGGGTGGATATTTATCAGAGGCCTTCATCTGAGCAGTCGTGGGTTCCACATGGCCACAGCTCGCTGGTGTGAGGGCCAGTGTGCACCACACCAGAAGGGATGTAACTGATGGTACCCAAGGGGTGTGTGGTGGTCCCCAGGGTTCAGCAGGTGACTGGGTGCAGAGAAACCACCCTCAAATCATCAGTGGCTCTCCCAGCATCATGCAGTGTGGGAAATTCAAATGCAGAGAAATGCATTTATTTATGCCTGAAATAAATGGCATTTCAAATGCCTGAAATAAATAAATAAATAAAAGCTCGTAGAACGTCTGGCTGTGCTCCCGTCCTGTTGAAAAGTTACGCCGACAATGCAGCTTCAAGGTAAAGCAAAATAGGCATTCTGTCCTTTAAAAGTTGGGTGCAGAGATTGTGTTTGGAGGGCACTCCTGCTCAGTGCCAGCTGAAGTGCCCAGGGTCCCAGCACTCCGCCTGCCTTTTGCTGGTATTCTGCAAACCCCCATCTTCCCCTACCTACCTCTCTCTCCATCCTCATCCTCACCGACGGCAGCACCATTGTGAAGCAGCACTCTCCATGCCATCTCCTGGTCCACAGGGAAAGGATTTTCTCCGGAGAGACATTGGGAAGTCAGGAGCACTGCACTGCAGCAGCAGCTGAGAGGCCAGAAGGGCCCTTGCGCAATGGCAGAAACTTTAGGAGCATGTCCTGGTATCTATATGGTTATTTGTATCAGTGCTGACAAGAAGGAGCTTTCAGCACCGCAGCTTGGGTGACAATATTTCTTTCCTCACTGTTCCTGCCTTGACATCAGTGAGAGAGTAGGGGCTCCACAAGGGCATTGTAAGATAGAGGAGACAATTAAAAGAAGTTAGAAATGGGAAAGGACATGTCATAAAAGTCATTATTAAGCCTTCCCTTCAGTCCCTCCACATTTTTCATGGGGATAAATGTTCCCTCTGAAAAAAGAAATTTGGAAAATTTCCACCTATTCTACTGGCTGCATCCATGAGAGTATTTCTGCCTCTGGCAATACATTCTGCTCGAGTCTCACTATGCCGATGAGACATACGGCTCCAACGTATGGCTCCAGTATATTTCTTGAGCAAGGAGGGCTGGTGTGAGCAATACAGCAGGAGGTGCTACAAATAGGCAGAAAGTTTTGCAAAAACACGGAGTGGGAAGAGTGTGCTGTTGCAGCTAAAACCTGTGCTTTCTACATCTAATGCAAACAGTCCTCTGCTTCCAAAATTGCACAAAGCCGGCAGCTAAAATAACTGCTTTTTGACCTTTTTATCTTCTCCCATCTCTCTGAGCCTTGCCATTCTCCTTTTGCCGTCCCCAGCCACCTGCCTTTGTCATTAGCAATAATCAGCAGCAATAAATAGGAGACATTTCATTGCTGAGGAAGCAGACTGAGATATTTTGGGCCAAGCCATCCGGGCTGGA
Organism: Erpornis zantholeuca; assembly: GCA_013400515.1. Lineage (NCBI taxonomy): Eukaryota > Metazoa > Chordata > Aves > Passeriformes > Timaliidae > Erpornis > Erpornis zantholeuca. Next base: position 804,664 of record VZTN01018156.1, read on the forward strand.
GCTCACAGACCCCTTTGGCCAGCAGGAAAAGACACAGCTAAAGTCACCTTGCTGCCTATCATGGAGGTACAAGTTCTGCTGTGAGCAATGTGCCTGCACACAGCAGCTGGGAGGGTCAGGTCCCTGCTGGAAGTTGGCTGGGCTGGAGAGGAATTACCACCCGGCAGGGGCTTCTGGAAGAGCAAAGGAGAGAAGGAGGAAAAAAACCCTAGGGGCAGCATGGCTGGAAGCAAAACCCAAGTAAAATGCATCTCTGGTGGGACAAGTGGAAGGAAAGAGAGGAGTTCTCTGCTGTGGGACGGACAGAGAGGTCTGTGCAGGTCCCTGCAGGACTTGCAGAAGAGGCGACCTCCTGTTGGGTTTGAGGGACTGACATGATGTGACTGAGAGGCGAGAGGACCCCCGCCTGGGGAGGGTGGATCACCAGGGCAGAGGGATGGAGGTGCTCTTTTAGGTGCCCAGCTCCACAGGAGCCATCTTCAGAGGTACCTTTAAGGCTCTGAGTCTCACGTGCTTCAGTCACGTTTTAAAAATAGGACAGGAGGCTTCCACATCACTTAGGTATTTTGGAAAATTTTACTCAGCCTTTCTGCAGTTCCTGTCAATCCTTCTCAGTGTGGTGCCGAGATGCATTCAAGGCACGTTTACAAATAGCACACTTTCCTGGCCCCTCTCAGCAGCAGCTGGAGACACCTCGAAGGATTTGATGTTGGATTTGATGATCTTAAAGGTCTTTTCCAATATTACTGATTCTTTGATTCTTTGACTTCCCCAGCTCTCTTTCACACCTCACTAAGAAATGCTGGGGGGAGGTATGAAGCCTCTGGCACTCCTGGCAGCAGTGCCCCCTGTCCTTGTGGTGTCAAACAAGACACCAAAAAGCATGAACACCACAGTAACCAGAACAAAGGCCATCCCAGCAAGGAGATGCTTTTACCTCCAGGGCAGAGGCGGTCTCTGGGTTCAACTTCCTCCTCGTTCCAGGGACTTTGCCATCATGGGGGAAGCTGACCCAACACAGAACCTCCAAGGGAATGATGACAGCACATGACATTTGCAGACACCTTCACCTGCCCTGCAGTCAATGCTGGACCAAAATATCAATAGAGAAGCAGATCAGGGTGAGGACACTGCCCATTATGCTGCCAGTTGCAGGAGTTAGCAGTGGGGGAAGGATGTTTCCTATTTGGGCTTTTTCAGATTGGAAACTCGGCAAAGTTCAGCTCAGACAGTCCTATCAAGATTGTAGGGACTGTTTGTTCCCAGTTTTGGCAGGGTCGTGAATGAGGCATGAATAACAGCATCCCTTAATTAGTGTAATATGCCGTACCAGGTTAGAAAACACTCTCTAGTTCTGTTTTCCCTCTGCATGTGTGTGTGTATTTCTCTTTAAAGGAGAAGGGAAAGAACTGAAAACATTGCAGTTGTGTTTTTGTTGGTTGGGGCACTGATGAACCCTGTTCCGATTGGGCTGGTTGTGAATCACTGGAGAGCCATATCCACACCAAATACTGCTGCAGCCAACCTGATGTCTGCTTGGCAGTTGTACTGAGCAAAAGCTCCTTAATTATTGTTTTTTTGCTGTCTGAATCCTAGTGGAATAAAGAGAAAAGAACAAACTACCTTTGAATTTGTGAGACTGGGTGCATAGGAGGGTGGGTGTGTGTGTGCACCTGCATATGTGCACGAGTACTTACACACACACAGATTGCTTTGACCCTTGGGACAAAGGAGAAAGCTCCATCACTGATTTTATTTGCCTTTGTCTATCTGACTCCCTTTCTTCCCTCCCCTGGCTGTTTTGTTTGGGGCATTTGCAGCATGCCCATCTCATCCTGGCCATCAGGAATGATGTTTTCATTACCGTGATCACAAAGGACATCGCCTGCCCTCCCACCCTTCCTCCTGCGGCACATCCCCCCAAGGGCTGCTGTACTCAGGAGCTGCTCTGCCAGTCCCCAGCCACCACCTCTGCCCACACTCTGGGGAGGGAGTCTTCATCCACATGGCACAAGCACCTGCCCTCTGTCCCAAGCATTTCTCCTGCTCTCACACCAAGAGAAGTGCTGACACCCTCCCTGAAATCCTGGGTTTAGCCCCTTCTCCTCTGACTCATGCTTTTTGCAGAAAGGGATGCCTTGAAATCCCCCTCCTTTTTCTTCTTTCCTCCAGGGCTTGCTGGAGCCACCGGAAAGGTGCCACTGGATGATGCTGAGTCTCTGCTCTGGCCAGCACCACCACTGCTTTTTCCCACAGGACCCTCTTGGCAAGGGGGAAATCACTGGCGTCAAAGGCCGCGGAGCAGAGCAACACCGGGATCTCGGACCGGTGTGGTAAGAGAAAGCTCTCTCCCACTGGGTAACCCGGCAGCAACTGCTATTTCAGTAAACATATCATTTTGTGCTCAGTAAACACACATTCCAGAGGAGTGCTCTCATTGTTTTTTTGCTCTGTAATGCATTAATGAAGAAATAAAGTTTAGGTTGTGTAATGGTGACAGCTTGAAGTCATTTTGCCTAGTGTTATTTCTCAGCAAAAGCTCAGCTCTCCCTGGAATGGGAGAAAGAAAAGACAACCAGATTTCACTTCAAACTCACCAACATGTGCAAAAAAAAAAAAAAAAAGAAAAAAATCAAAAAGCGACAGCAATTAACTCGCTTCCTCATGCCCCAATAAAACTACCTCTCTCACTCACTCCGAGCTTTGTCACGTATGGGGCTGTTTATGGAGGACACAATACAAAGTGGGTTTATACAAGGCTCTTGTTTTAATTTTTGTTTTATATCCATTGGAACCCTCAAGTAGTGAATTCATTTCCTGATATAGTAAACATTTCTGATGGCCAGGATTCTTTCTCTTTTCCCAAATGAACACAAAACCCTGGTCTAACTCACCAGCAGTGCAGTCTATACAAACAGACCCATCAGCTAAATTTTCAAAGAATGCATCTTAAGCACACAGCTAGGAAAATAAACAAACAGCAATGCCTTCATGAGAGCCCAGTGGACCCTGCCGCAAGCAGGAAGCTTTTCTCCCCCAAATTTGCTTGAGCCCGCAACTGCATGTGGAAAAACTATCAGCTTTTCCCCATTACTACAGAAAACAACCTCATCCTTGTAGCTGCACATCGATGGGTGTCAGCTCACTGCTAAATGATCTCCACAGCCCCTCTGATTTGTGACCCTATTTGCACTATGCAAATGTCTTCTGACAGCTCTCTTTTCCTGTCATTAAAACAAACAATGGCCCCTGTAACCAAAAAGGAAATCAGTAACAGGCGAAAGCTCTTCCCTCCTTTTCTTTGCTTTTTTTTTTTTTCTTTTTAATATATTTTTATATTTTTTATATTTTTTCTGGTTCTGGGACTAACTGTTAGTAATTATCCTGAAATATGCACAAACCTTTTCTTCTCCCAAACTGTTTTATTCATGCTAGTGGCCAGCCCAACATGTCTAATACAATTGCACTTCCAAAAGACCTGAAAATGAAAAAAAAACAAAACAATGATCAACCAGGTAAAAAAACCCTTCTGTCTTCCTTTGGATTTCTATATTCATACACATACAGAAAGAAAAAGCCTTTATATTATTCATTTTAGGGGCATTAAAAATAGATCCTAGTGTATGAAGTAATGAGAAATAAGAAGGTATTTGGGGCTGGGGGAGGAGGTTCTCAGGGAGGAAGACACACCTTTCTCTTTAGTCATCTATTTTCCAGAGCATCCATCCTGTCCTACACTCTACATCCAGCTCCAAGAACTGCACTGTTGGTGGCCATGCCTTGCCAATGGTAGGTAGAGGACACCTGATTCCACTCCTCCCAGTATACAGATTCTCTGCTTTGGATTTTAGTGGGAAAAATCTACATTCAGAGACTTCAGCATACTTACACACTCCTGGGATTTGTTTCTTTGTCTTTTAAATAAGACAATATACATAATCCTAAACTGGGCCAGTTTCCCACCCCATCACACAAGCTTTGTGCCTGTAGGGCTCAGCTGAAGTCAGTGGTGTTAATGTTGACATAAAATCATGGTGACCAAGTGGGAAATTAGTCCCGTAACACTTGATTGTCTTTTGCAAAAATTTTCTAAATGGTCTTAATGGTTTTGTTTGTGGTATGTGTTGCTCACTCCTGATTGTACTTCTGCCAAGTTGTACTTTTAACTGCAAACACTGGCCTCTCAGAAAAATCTGAAGCAAAGCAAACCAGAAAAGATGTTCAAAATAATGCTACAACCTAATTTAATTTATCCCTTGGTAATTGCATTTGTAGATAATGAACAACGCAAACAAAACAGAACCCAAGCCCTTCCAGCCTTGAAATTACTTTCACATGTGGACACACCAGTTACAGCCAGCATATGGTTAAGTCCCCATCTGCATCAGGAGAAGAGTTTGGCAGCTGGGGGGCAATTCAAGGTGACACCAGCCTTGGATCCCTGCTCGTAGGTGCCACCTATTGAACATTAGCCCATCTGCCCACCTTGGCAAGCCCACACAGTCAGCTTTTCCTTTCCCTGCAATCCCCATCCTGAATTCTTCCAGTATCAATCGATCCACCCCACCTGTCGATCCCGGAGGAAATATAGCTGGGTGACTGCTCGCCAAACTCAATCAACCATGCAACTGTAGTCCTGTCTCCTGGCCCTGTTCCAGTAAGATATTTGCATGCTCGCCTGATTTTAATCTCATGAACTGCTCCAAGTAAATCCTGTTGAACTTAGGCCGCTGTTTGCAAACGCTACAGGAACTTTACAGATGTGTTTGACACGCCGTTATTACGTGAATGGTGTCTTTGGCCGTTTCTCAGTCTTTGGGCTGCTTGTAAACTATGCAGCCTGACTGCAGTTCAACTATTTGTTGTTGCCCTTTTTTTTTTGTTAATTTTCATTTGTGCTCTTCTTGGTGAGTTTCTGCGTGTGTCCCTGTTTACCTCCGTCACGCGGCAGAGCTTCTCCGCTTTGATTCGAGGAGTCTGGAACCCACAAGCAGCAATCAAAACCAATTATGCAAACCCCTCACTGCACAGATTTGCACAAGAGTTTGCCCAGCAGTTCACATTTACACAAGTATCTGCAACATGTCCCCATCCTCTGAATATTTCAGCAAGTGTTGTTGTACCTGCCTGAGCACTTGCCAGAAGCAATCACTAGGAGACTCACTGTCGGTGCCAAAATAAACTCATGGTTTTTATTTGAGGGAGGACTTGTAAATAGTATTTTTCTAGCATTCACCCATTTCTAAGTGGAACTCCCTGTGTGATGAAGGCTGTTTACAGCGCAGCTCTGTTGTGAAACAGGGAAAAAAAAAGGCAGATTCTTGCACTTGCTGGCAGCACGCCGATGCAGTGGAGGAAGATACATCCCCTCCTGCTGTCACTCCATTTCTTGCCCCATTTCTTGCTCTCCTTCGCACTAGAAGCCCACATGGATACACAGGATTTTTGTGCTCTGGGAATGGCAAATTTTAAGAAAGATGAATGGGGAAGTCCTAATCTGGGTGGAGAAATTTTGACATTTTTTCTACAAGTCTGGCCCTGTTTTCACCACTCAAAGAGCCATGAAAGGAAATACATGGTACACCCTGCAAGGAATGATGAGCCAAGTCAAAGACAGGGAAAGCTCCTCCCTAAATAGGGGAAATGCAGGAAGCAGGTGGATTTCTGAAAAGCATTCTTAGGTCAGTAAGCTGCAGTAACTGAAGAGGCTCAGGAGGGGGTCAGGACCTGGTGCAGCACAGGAGGAAAGTAGGCCAGAGAGCCAGAAGCCCTATCTCCACCACTTTGTCTCTCCAGGTAATTGTGGATTCTCCTACACGCCCCAAGAAGCCCACACTTTGCAATGATGAAATCACACATTTCTCCCACAAGGAAAAATTTTTCTTTCCGCTTTTTCCCATTTTTACTGTGTTTACAGTGAAAGGGAAGTCTCTTTGCAGATGGAGCGTAGGAATGGGAGAGTTGTGTGTTTCTGCAAGAGCCACATAGTCCTTTCTGAATCTCTGCACCTTCAACCATTCAAGACCTGCTGTTTTTCTCTCCATACCATCCTCAGTGAGGAGGAAAAAACATCTGGAAGCTACTGGTGGCTCCAGGGTGGTTTGGGAAGTTTAAGGATGTGGAGGATTATACAGGAATGCCAATTAAGGCCAACACTGTTTGAAATCGAGAGTAACTCTGGCAGTGTGAATGGCATCACTCCCTATTTCTGAGACTTGAAGCTGCTTTTGGTCCAAGGTCTGATCCCTCCCCCTGCTCCTTCCATCAGTTCTCATGTCTTAAAGGAGAGCTAGGTGTAAGTGTCTTTTGCTCCATGGAGTCCATTGTCCTCAGGCTGGAAAGCAGTTGCCAGCTTTAGGGGAATTTTAACCATTTTTTTTCCTTTTGAGGTATGTCCTCCATTCACCTATACTTCTTTACTTTGTTTTTGCTTTTTTTTTTTTTTCATTCTGATATTTAATGCTGATTACTTCCCTTGCTGCATTAGCTGTTCACAACACTCCTTTGACACGGTCCCTCAAAAATGGGTTGTGAGGCTGCGGTCAATGAACATAGCGTGGGAAAAACGCATTAATACTTCCACCAGCAACACCGAGCGCGGCTATAAATAAACCCTTCATTACAGTATTTATATATTATTACATCATATAGCCACTTAAAACAGAGAGCAATTGGAAGTGTTGAATAATGTAAGGATAATCGGCTCTACATTAGTTCCACTGTCATTGTCATTATGTATCTCCTGGTGACATCGCCGCGCTCGTCGCTTCACCCAGCGTTGCGTGACATTGGCGGCGACGTTGGAGCATCCACGGGCCCTCTGCAAACGACAGACAGCACTTTGCACGACACATGTAGCCTGGTATTATATAATAAGGGTGCTTCACTGGAGAATTTCGGCAGCACATGCTCTTTTTCTGAGCATTTCATTCAAACCAAGTGTCTGTTTCTCGAAGGTTTTCTTTAAAGCAGTGGGCCCACGGTGCAAGGCTCCAGTACCCTCCATGCACGAAGGAGGGAGATGTGTGTCACAGTGGCCAACAGTGCATGTTAGGAATCACCTCATGTCGTGCTGATGAGGCATGCTGGGCCCCAGCTGCCCACCCTGATGCCTTCTCCAGCCAGAACCAGAGACATAGCCAAGAGAGATGGTGAGGGCAGGAGACCTGAGATGTTCAGAGCCTGGCAAGAAGGAATTTCAGTGGTGAGACTCACACCCATGCCATCTGAATCCAGTTATGGGGCATACAGAGGATTTCCTCCCAGAATGAATCTACTTAAATGTGTTATTAAATGACACAGAAGTATCATAATTCCTCTGAAATTTTTTGTTGTTGTTGCTACTCTTCTTCCTTTTTCAGAGTAGGGGAGTGGGTGGATACATGGTTGGTGTGACTGTGCTTAGACCATGGCTGAGTGAGATTTCTTGCTGACTATGGATTTCAGTTCCCTTAGTTTTGACATGCTTCCCCTTAAGGAAGCCCAGCAAAACAAAACCCCTTTCTCTTGACTTGAATGTCTCACTGCTGGTTTTCATGGCAGGGATGCTCGTCTCAATTACACTGTGGTCGGCAGCGTTCAGTGCCTCACTGATCGTCACTTGTCAAACAAGCTCCTGTGTGGCACAGAAGACCAATTTTGGAGGAGGATCTCCAGCACAGTGCTTGGAAGGGGCTGCTCCCAGAAGAAGTCATTTCACATATTGAGAAATCTCATCTCCAAACTTTGTCCTCACATGACATATGACCAATTTCTGCAGAAAGATCTGCAGTTGACTTTTATTACAGCGCTGATTTAGCTGCTTCTTTGATTTATCGCAACAATGCACATTCAATATCTTTCTCGATGTGGAGGCCAGAAGTATAACTCTACTCATATGTTTGTATTCTCAGGACTTCAGATTTCGCAGATTCAGAAACTCATTCATAGATTCACAGGACTTAAGGCCAGAAGGAACCATGAGAACATCTGGTATGACTTCCTATATTTCAAAGCCATTCAGTTGCAGTCAATTAGCCCAGTACCGAGCCCAGTAGCTTTGCTGCATCTTCCAGAAAAGCATCCAGCTCCGGACATACCAATATACAGGACTATGAACACATCAGAAGTTGGAGACTCATCAAATTTCTTGATTTCGAAGCTCACATTAATTTAAAAATGTGCCTCATTTCTAATCCGCTTTTGTTTGGCTTCACATGTAGCCATCAGTTTTACACTTTTCTCCTGGCATGCTACATTCTTCAAACTTTGGAGTTGGGTTTTTTTTTAATCCTGGCATCTGGACAAAAAGCTGATATATCAGGAGTATTTTTGAGTCAACTTTACTGCAGTTTTAGCTATTTAAATTTTTTTTGCACAGTTGTTTGCATTATCATTTGTCCTTAACTAATACAGAGATAATTCACTTGGGATGTTTAAAAAAATATTTTTCAACATACTTTCATTTAGAACAATGAACAGAAATTGAACTTGCTGATGTAAAAACCAGACTGACGTTTCTTGCTGAAACACGGGCTCTGACCAGCCTTGCCAAAGGACTTCTGAACACCTCACCCATCTCTCTGCACAGATGTGTTGTACATTATTACCCTCTCCCCATCCCCTTTTGACATGGAGATGGAGATAGATCTGTCTCACACCATCAAGGCATATTTTCCATCTTTGAAACTATTTGTGCAGCCTTATTCTACATCCTTTCTATTTTTCAGTAGCTATACCATTCACTGGAACTCCTGATCCTGAAGAGCCTGATCATAGCAGTAGTTTGTCCTTCTGGCTATTTGTCAAGGACATACTTTTCTCACCATTGCAAATTTACACCAGAAGCTTTTAGGTTTTGCCTAGTATTATCCTTCCTTCCCCTTTCTGAGTGGGCAGAAATTTTAACGATACGCAAATGGCCTTCTGAAAAAAGGCTCATTTAAATTTTCATTTTCTGAACTTTATGACTTTCTGCCCTCCATTCAAATGTCTTTGGTTTTCATTAATTTTAATGTACTCAATAAATAGCAGTGGAAGAGCTGGGAAGAATCAGATACTTGTCTCACATGGATTTCTCCATCTTTTGCAGCACATGAAATTCAAGAAAGCTGCTGTTTGGGCTGAGGAATGCAATAGCTGGACAGGGCAGGGAGAAATGCCGGTGATGTTAATGGCAGGAATGTGGGTACCACCTATCCACTGTGTAGCTGATATTGTAGGTTTTACCTCTGGGCCTGAAGAGCCCTGTCGTCTGTGTGGCTGCAAGTCATGCTCTGAACTTGTTTTGGAGAGCTGGTGGGTAATTCTAAAGACTTACAGCTAAGGAATGTGGCTGTGTCTCATACAGCGCTGTTTAAAAAGCATCCAGGCTGGGGTGGTTGGCCTCCCAGGAAACACAGGGTGTGGAAGGGGGAGAAAATCATTAATATTAATATTAATGCCTCAGAGGAGCACCCCAGGGCTCCATCAGTGAGTGCAATGCCAGCATGCAAGGTGTGGAACAAACCAGAGCACTGTCCCTTTGCTCAGGCACAACCATGAGACATGTATCCGAACACACAGGCATGGCCAGTTACTGCACCTTTTGCAGGCTTCTGGAAGTGATCTATCACTTCTGTGGGGTCACTTTAGCAATGGAGAGTATCCAAAAGGCTATGAAAAATGAGTCTTTCTCTGAGAAACCATTTTTTCTGGTAGGAGGAAAGCGTTTGGACATAGCCCGGCTGCTTGTAAAAAAGTAGAGGATGTAAAGTCTGTGACAAAGCCTGTCAATTCTGGAAGATTCTGACTTCCTTCTTTCTGGGCTTTAACACTGATCCATCATTTATGAAATAGTTACACATCCCATGCTGCTGATGTATGACCCCCGTGTGGCTTCTGCCAGTTTTGCTGGGAAGGAGCTGAAGTCTGAAAGAAAATTAGAGGAGCTGAAGGACTGGGCCACAGAGGAAGCCCCTGGTAAATGAAGGAGTTATCCTGCTTTCCTTTAGCCACACTTACTCTCTCTTCCAGTCCTGCAACAGCCATGGTAGACAATGGCCATGCTGGGCAGAGTAGCAACTCACTCCTGTAGATCTCCAAATGTCAAAAGATGTTTGGTGTGGGTGTGCAGGCTCATCCTTTCCTTCACTAAAAAAAAAATAAAAAATGAAAAAAGGAAATAGGTATAATACTGCTGTGAGGGTGCCAAAGGTGATTTTTCTTTTTTTCTTGGCCCTCTTGCTACTTCTGTGGGAACCCAGCAGTATTGTTTCCAGAAGGCTTGGTCTCTGTCACCCAAGTGTTTGGCATGTTTGGGGACACCCTTACTACTTCCCTTTCCTCCCCTGCAGAAGAGTCCAACTCAGCTTTGACCACAAAGCCCACGAGGCCTTGGAGTTTGTCTGAAACAAAAGAAAAAGATTGCGAAAGGCAGTGGTGTCAAATAATGCTTCCATTTAGTAGGAATTTTGCTCCCCTTGCATTCCCAGGCAGCACCTGCTGTGTGAGGCTCTTGGCCAGCTCCTCTGAGCCTCTGTGGTAAAACAAACAAAAACAGCAGGGAAAAAAATTCCTCTTTATAACGCCTGTTATCCTCAGGCTACCTTCCAACACTGCCTTGCCTCCCCATGTTGACTGTACTCTCCAGGGAAACGGGCTACTACGGGGCCAGAAAGCCTTGTGCAAATGGGCAGTTGAGCAACGGAGGAAGGGACCCTGTCTTATTGAAAACAAGACTGTTTTCCTTCTCTTCCTTCATGTCTAAAGGCAGAAGGGTCCTGATTGCTGTCCCTGCCAGAAAGAAAAAAAAAAAAAGAAGGAAAACACCCTGACATGTCATTACTCCCAAAGCAAAAGCAATTAGGAATTATCCTGCATTAGTGGAAAATAGGGCTGGGAAGGAAAGGGATGGGTAGCCTGTCTGGAGGGGCTGGGGAATGTGTCTTTGGAGATGTTTATAGTCCTCTGTTCAGCCCTTTTTATCCACTATTCCTTCTCACTCGTCTTAGCCTTCCAAGGTTTTTCAGAAGTTGTTTTCTGTTTCGGAGCACGGTGGAAGTGTCTGTGCTGGAGGTTATTAATGTTTGTCTGGGGTCTGGCACAAATGGCCCACCTGCCTTTTACCTGCTCACCCTTCAGCTCTGCCACACCACCAGGGCTGCTGGTGGGGGCTTGTGCAACCTTCAGGAACCAGGCTAACCTCTCACAGGAGTCTGACATCTTTCTCACCTCACACTTCCCCTGCAATCCCTGCCTGCTCCACATATGCTCAGTTGAGGAAGGAAAGGCGTTCAGGACCTTAGTTTTGATCCTACCTTAAGGCAACATCCTCTATATAATTCTCCCTAGGCTAAATAGCCATGGGACAGAGATCGATTGGCTGTTGTGATCCCCTGGCCTGACCTCAGGATTTTTAGGCATCATTTCAATTTCTGTAGGAGAAAGCCTACCTCTAGCAACAACACTGGAATTTCCATGAGTGCCAAGGAAGTCCCAAGCCACCTGCCACAGTCCACTGCTCATGCTCACAGAGGCAAACATGCCATCCCTAGAGCATGTCCCCAGCACTGGGGTCTTCACTAAACAGCCACCCCTGGTTGTGATTCCTTCTCCTGACCCCTTTCCTCCCTCTATACCCCTAAAGCCAAGCACAGCACATTGGCTTTTCCCTGTGACTTTGTGATTCCAGGCCAGAGTTAGCATTTAACTGGCCAGAATAGTGCAAGGAGCCTGGATAATTACTGCTGGGATTGTGCTGCATAGGCCCCGTGTAACAAACTTGCCTCAAATAACCCAGCTTGAATGTCAGAGTCCGTGCTGTATTGTGTTTCACATTGTGGCTGTGGGAGCGCTTCCCCAGCAGGAATCAGGGTAACAAATCCCTTGCTCTCGCAGGAGGGCCCCATAAAATGAATGATTCTGGATCTCACGCTCCTGAGGAGGTCTCGGTTACTCCAGCAGTTGCCGCTCGTAGCGGGAGCGACCATAGGGGACAGAAGGAGGGAAGGGTGGTTTGGCAGGCTTTGCTCTATCATCAGCCCAGTGTCAGAGCGGGAAGGAGCACCAGGGCTCTGCTCTCCTCTCCAGTCTATACTGTTGCATAGATGTTAAATTAAAAAGAAATCAAAAAAAAAACGGAGAGTGGATAAACCCTGAGGCTTAGATTGAATTGAATGTATCCACCTGAAATCCTGAACTGCTGCTGGTGGCAGGAGGCTCACAATTCCTCTCAGCTCAGACTTCCCTGCGAACAGCACCAATGTCAGTACGTTTATGGGGTGGTAAAAAATGAGACATGCTTGCTCAATGTACACCATGCCAAACCCCCCTGTTCCATCTTGGAGTAGCTTATGGCATTGCCTCTGCCAAGCCCTGTGGCTCAACATCCAGCACAGTCGCCTCTTCATCCATATCAGAAACCTGAACTCCCCCACTTCTCCTTGGGAGAGGGAGGTTGTTCCCTGAACTATCTCCAGTCTCTTCTTATCTTGCTTTACTTGTCAGCCAGTGAACTGTGAAGCGACAGCAGAGAAAAAAAATGAACTCTGACCTCATTTTCCCCCCCTACAATTAGCCAGAACTGTGCCTTTTATTTTTTTTTTCCTCCCCACTTTTTAAATTATTAATAAGACAAGTTGGTCCTTAGCTTCTGCAGCGAGGTGAGTGTGCTGACGAAGCACTGCAATGCCTCTTCCAGGTCACCCGGCAGCAGGCCATGCCTTTATGAAAAAGTAAAAATTGGAGGGACTATTTGAGGAATTTGGAGACTGAGACACAGGAATTTTGCCCTTCAGACCCTGGCAACTGCAGGTCTGTGGTGGTCTCTGAGCCCCAGCGACTGCAATGGAAAGGAGTAACTACTTAACAGCAACTTGCAAGCTGTGAAAAACAGATATTTTTTTCTTATTTTATTATGTTTCCTTTAAATATGCAGCCACTGCCCTTCACCTGTTTCAGGCGGTGATGGCCTCAGGCTGTGCAGCAAGCTGGATGCAGTGGCAGAACACAGATCTGTAAACACCATCAGTGGCAATGCACAGGGAGATCCTCACTCCATGAGCATCGCTCTTCCATGTGTGCTCATCTGTCTTTTGAGTTTCCAAAGCTCCTGTTGCAGTGGGGAGCAGGGAATTAAGCCCATGTGGAGTTTATTCTTTGAGATCATCCTTCCTATGTTCGTGCTTTCTTTATGCCACCTGTTATATTTGGAGACAGAAAAAGCCTCTGTGCACTCCCAGGCATTGCCAGGGTAGGAAGAACTCACCCCACAGGGATGTTCCTGAGGGGGCAGGCAGGCAGGGGATGGACCTTCACTAGCACAGACATAAATGGACAAAGCACTGGAAAACAGCACTGGGGGGAACAATTCTGCATTGGCCTCTGGTTGATGGATTAATGACTGGATTGGCTTTCTCCCCTAATAGCAGGTAGTGCCTGCCCTCCAGTCCTGTCAACTGGAAAGCATCACTTAAGGAGCTGCTTTCCACACTGCTCCCAGCAGACCCCTCTGTATCGCTGGGGCTTGAGAAAACCAATGACAGGCCAATACATGCAACACATTCAAGACATTTTAAAAGCAGACAAGACTTCCAGTGGAGTTTGTCAGGCTGCAGGGCTGCTGCCGAAGGGGCAGTGGGGTAACAGCTTTTCTGAAAGCATCCTTGGCATGTCAGAGAAACAATTTGCTCTCAGCTATATCTGTGGAGTGGCATGTAGCACAAACAATGTGATTCTTGCCATATCATGATGTCCTTGTGTACCAGCTGTGGGTCACTCAGCAGGAAGAGAAGGGCACCTTCTTGTCTGAGGGGCAGGGGTGGCACTGCCAGGGGGACTCTGAGTGGAGTAGAAGCCAGTGGGTGAGCATGGAGTGTCCTCAAGAGCCACGAATGCAATGGCAAACCCTTTGTTACACCTTCTGATACCGTCCATAGGGTTAAATGGATTTCAAAGCTGCCTGAAAGAGGTATATTCTGGAATCAATCAAACTCTTGTGGTTTTACCTAAAGATGATCTTCCCCATAGGCTTTTGGTGGTCTTGGTTTAGTCTGTTCCATCCCTGACTTCTGGGTGACAGGGCCTGCGCTGCCCCCCCGCAGCCTCTCTCCACCTTTCTGCCCTTGGTGCTAACCAGCTCCAAAGTGGAGCATTTCCCTGCCCTTTCCACCAGGCCTCCCCGGCGCTTTCAACCTTTCTCACAAGAACTGCTATCTGTCCAGATGTTTGTGAGGGGGAGGACTCCAAGAGGAGACTTCTTCATTACCTCCAACAAACATTCCCTTTCCTCTGGCAGATGCTTCCCACTCCTCCCACTGTGCAGCTGGGACAGGGAGAAGATGTCAATATTATGGGGCTGGTAGATATGGTCTTTGGTGTGGCCATGGAAAAGGAACAAAAACAGTTGTTGCCCCTGGACAAGCTCTCTGAACTGCCAGAGATGTTCTGCTAGTTCATGTATGCTGCTTAATAAGCAAAAACTCCCATACAATTGTTTAGCAAATGCTGGTTTTTAGTCATAATTTTGAACGTTTTTACTGCAGTACCTCCCAGAAGCAAGTCTGATTGGGCTCCCGTCATGCTATGCAATCTTCAAGCAGCCAGGGAGGCTGAATTCCTTTCTCTAGGAGTTGACAGTCCAAATAAACAAGGCAGACAAAGGAGAGGAGGGGAAACAGAAGCTCAGGGGAGGTGAAGTGAGTTGTCCAAGGTCATGCCGCAGGTCAGTGCCAAAGCTGGGAGAAAATCCCATGCTGCCAGCTCTTGCTCTCAAGTCCTAAGTCCTGGGGGAAGACTGGGCCAAAATAATTTATGAGACAAAGAACTTCTATCACATCCCTCCTGGCACCATGAAGTTCTTCAGCTTGTACAAATAAAGCACAGCCAGATAAAGAGGCAGCTGGGCACTAGTTATATTTTGGTTTGCTGGGTCTTTGTTTCTTCATATGTTTCTTCATGTTAGAAAAATTCTTTACAAGCTAAAATGATCATCTGGGGAGAAGCATCAGAGTCAAGGAAGAACATTGATTCAGGACACTGACCTGCAGACCTGGATGGTGGAAATCAAGGTTGGATGGTACATGCTGGAAGAAAAGTGCTGACTCCCACCTCCTAATGGTGCTGACTCCCATCTCTCATAGTTCAGAGGTGAGATCCCCTTCTGCTGCGCACTGGCACTGGCACTGACACTGACACTACGGTGGAGGTGTCAACAAACAACCTGGGCAGCTGCAGGGAGGGAGAAGGGAGAAAGAGAAGCCACCTAAGGAAACAGCTGTTCTCCATCATGGAGTGAGATGAAGGAGCTGATGAGGCTTCTACGAGGCATCTTCTGTGAGAGCAACCAGGAAATGAACCTGGAACCTTCATCTGGTTTTAGAGCATGGTGGAGGTGATGTGGCTGCTGCTTGCAGGGAGGTGATAATCTTGGGACTCACCTCACCCTGTCTCTCTTGAGAAGTAGGAAAAACACCAACAAGGAAGCAAAGCAGCCTCCTTAAGGAGTTGCCTGTTCTTTGCCTGAGGCAGAGATGTGGAATCTAGTGCTCTCTCAGTCCCACTGGAGGCATCACTGCTTTCATGCTCCATAATTGACCTTTCATCTCTTTCTCAGAAAACTGAGGGTCCTGCTGTACACAGCATTCATCCACATACATGTACCTCACCATCAAAACAGTATCAGCCAGCTCTCCCTTTAAGCAACAACTCTGGCTTGTTCTTACACTGTTGTGGCAGGCAGGGAGGGCTGGAGGCTGGACTAGGACACCTAACACTTATGGGGGGCTGTCAAGCTCAGACTCAGGCCCTGAAGTCCCTATATCCCCTGGGCTATGAACCAATAATCTGCTTGAAACTAAACTGCCCTATCATCCTGGCAGTGTTGTCCTACAGGGAGCACAACCCTGAGAAGTTCTGGGGCAGTAAGAGTTTGGGAAGCTGAAGCAGTGACCATTCTTGCTGTTGCAGTTGATTAAGTGATCTTTCATGAACAGATGTTAAACATAAGTATGTTCACTGCCACCTCCCTCTTGCCCCTCAGTTAGTTTCCTTGCAGTGCAAGGAGGGCCTGCTCTCAATGGCAGGGCTGAAATGTCGCTGGCTGATTTTTTTAATTGTCTTCAAAAGGTTCATTATCTCCTGCACAATGTTTTGTTGCTCTGATATTTGAGTGCTGTAAGGACATGTGCCACCCGTGCACTGGGTTGTCCTGATGCCCTCATACCTTCCTCAGCCCATCCAAGGCTCAGGCAACTCTCAGGGCAAGATAAGGACCACAGCAGCATCTGCAGGAGCAGAAGGTAGTAGATCAGCACTGGAATAGGAAACACAGCCCAAGAGACAACACTGGATGTCTTTGCACGGAAGAGCACTCATATCAGCCCATCTTCCCAGCATATGGTCCTGTGAACCAGCCTACCTGCCAGACAAAAGAGCAAGATGAAGCAAGAAAAAATAAAAAGAAAGCACAAAGCCATTTAAGTAGCACGGCAGCTTAGCAATGGACTCCTGGAAAGCCTCAGTGCTGTCCCCAGGGTCAGTTTATTGAGTGCCACATCTGACTGAAGGGTTGTCACAGCTGTCCAACATCACCTCACCTCCGGTAGAGCTCATCACAAACCCTCTGCGTGCTGCTAAATCCAGGCAGGGAAAACTGGCAGGACCTGCTCATTCCATCCCACATTGGGCTCTGTAATGGTGACGTCAGTGTGGTCACACAGTGAAAAATGCTGTACCTTTGATGTCGGTGCCACCAAACACAGCAGAGAGATTTCTGACTGATCGCTCGTGAATAACAGCACTTGAAGCTGCTGGCCTAGATGCTTGTTTGAATCTTGCCCAAGTGGGTTTTTGGTCTGCAAATGAGCAGAGTTAACCAGAATCAGAAAGACTGGTTAATCAGCAGGGTCAGAAATTACTGTAAGACAGCATTCCTCAGGGTATTTTGGTGCCTCTACCTCCAGTCAAACCCCAAAGAGGGCAGAGGAATGTGAAATTTGAAAAAAATGTTGACAGAACTTTTCAAACCCAACTGAAGAGTCAAGTAAAGTTTGGTTTATATCTGAGGCGAAGGTTGGGTATGGGTCATGGGCAGGGCACCCAGCCCCATGAGGGCCAGAATCCAGCACAGCTTCAACCCCTCCCATGCAAGAAGGGAAGGGGCCCAAGGCCAAAGGGCTGCTGTGACATATGAGGTGCTCTAGAAGGATTTCATGGTGACACACCTGCCATGCCAACAAATCCTCAACTCAATCCTCTGTGCTGCCACCATTTTCTTGTGTGACTTTGGGCAAGTTAGTCTGATCTCATTCTTTTAAGAAGTCCTCAGGACACCATAGAGATAAGGAGAAAACTGAAGCTCTGTGATACTGTGGAGATAATGGAAAGATACCACATAAGTATGAAGGATGGGAGCTAGGCAGAGTACATATTCACCAGTCTCAAAACAAGGTTAAGAACTCTGCTCATTTATGCACTTCTGAATTCTAATAAATGTCCCTTAACAGGAAAGCAAATGACACTTATAGGTAACCTGAGGTGCAATTAAATTTGGGTGTCTCGCAAAACACAAGCAGGTCTTTGGTGTTGGTTTCACTCCATTCTTCACTCTTCCTCCCACTTGAAAGAGGTTGAATTGGCCAGAAAGAGCAAACAATGACACAGAGTGTGTTTAACTATTAATAAGGGTGGACAATGGTTAGGGAAGTAGCTAAATACACTAGTTATAGCTAACTGACTGTCTTGTCTCTGTGTTATTGAGCTTGGGTTGGGGTTTTTCTGCAAGCTGGCCCTGGTTAAAGTCTTTTCAGGAGTTAATGAGCCAGAGGAGAATCATATTCCCCATGGGCATGTTTTGAGCCTATGGTTCTCGCAGGTTTTCTTGGCTATTGTGTGCAGGAGCATGGCTGTGGTTGGGGTTGTAAATGCTGGCTCTCTGCTGAAGGGCTGCACAGCTGGGCACAACCCTGCCTCCTCTCTCAGCCTGGCCTCAAGCAGGAGCCTGCCTCAGATCTTGGCCACACCGACTGGTGCTTGGGCAAAGGCAACGTCTGACCCAATGCACCATCAGCTGCAGCTGTCAGCAGAAGAAGACATTTCAGGGCTACTGCAATGCACATGCAGCTGCACTGCTGAACTCAGCTGAGGGCTGCTGGGGACACAGGCACATTGCAGCCTGACCTGCCATCCTTCACCTTCACCTGGGTCAGTCCCTCTGGCAAAAAGGACTCACAGTACTCACAGCTGATCCTTTGGCTGCCTGGCTGTGGCTGCATGGGAAGGACAGCCAGCACAACTGCTCAAAGCTGAACCATCCCTGGGACTTCCCTCGCTTCTCAAAGGAACAAGCTCAGGAATATCCCACGATCCATAGAGCACAATTTGGCACCAAACCCTGGAGCCTGGGTGTGTTCTTCAGCCATCTGTTTAGGAACCTCAGCCTGGTAGTAACAGAAAAATAAATAAGGTACTCTGAGGTGTTTCTGGACTGTATGTGTGTTCATAGTTACATAACAACAAGAGAAGAGAGACTGTTGGATAAATTGATTAAAAAGAAAGAAAAATAGTTACAATATCTACATTTATCAAAGAGCAGGGGTAGGGATAGGGGCTAATCAACCCTTTTTGGGTTGGCACTACAAATTAGCATTTTGGGGAGGGGTCAAAGTTTGTGGTCAGAGAAGTGACTTTAAACAGCTGGAGTCTACTGCCTCTCTGCCCCTTGAGTAACGAGCAAGCAGCTTTGAAGACTGATAAAAACAAGTTTTCACTAAAGTCAGCACTCCCAAGCTCATGCAAAGCTAAAAGAGGGAAGTTCAGGCCAGTTTTAGCTTCTCCCACCAGCCAGGCCACCAGCTGAATCCTGACCTCAGCATGTTTTTTGGTAGGTGACAGTTTAAAAGCAGGAAGGACAAGGACAGGAATATGAATGCACCAAATGCACCAAGAGTCACCTGAATCCTCCTCTCCAGTGTGAACTGAAACCCATAATCAACCATTTCAGAAATTCCAGCAGAGTTCAGAGCTCTGACACGGTCCATATGTTTTAGAAATTTAAATAAACGTCCTGACTGCTGAATTGCATAGAAGACTGGAAGCAATCTCACTTCTTGCTCAGATACCCATGTGAGACTTGCAGTATTGCCAGGTAAGGAAAAAAAAACTACCTTGATTTAACCTATAAGCAGTGTGCAACCTAGGAAAGGCAGGAGTCATTCAAAGGAAATACACCTGGGAGGTAAAGTAGTTTTGATGAGGTCCCCTTTATTGATTCTGATCTGCCAGGAGGGATGCTTCAGGTACTGGCCCAAACAAATTGCTGTGAGAATTGTTTTCCATACTTTTGAAAATTTTGTTCCCAGCTCTTCTGTGACCACCTCAGAGCTGCTCCTACTTTTGCCAATGTTGCTGGGTATGGTTGTTTCCTAATGAAGCGATGGAACTTGGGGAGTTGTGCATAAAATGCAAGGGGGCTGATAGAAATAATCCCAAAGTGGGCTGAGAAAGAAGAAGAATGAGCAAGCCATGTTACACAGATGGACCGGTAGTTTTCTGAGCCTCACATAAAACACTTAAGATACCTACAAAACCTCAAAAAAAACACTCAGATGATTTATTAATAGGGTCTCAAGGTCTTTTTTCTCCACATTCTCTATATTCATAATACTAGTACTGAACCTAAAATACTTTTGGTGCAGGATTCTCCAGAGCTGAAACCACTTATGAGAGACTAATGCTAATCTGCATTAGCTGACACTGAAACATTTTTTTTTTCCACGGACAGTTTTACTTTGGAGAAACTGGTATTTTCAAGTTAAAAACCTGAAAATCTTTCAAAGGAAAACTCCTGATCACTTTGAAGAACGAGCTCCTAAAAGGGTTCTAAATTAGCCTGGCCCTCTGGGATCTGCTGGCTTCCTGGCAAGCCTTTGCAGGTGACTCCCTCTCCTACACCAGTGTGCCCCTGGAAACTTTCACTTGCTCTCTCTCCCTGCACTAGCTGTACCTTGGGACACAGAGCAGGAGCCGGGGAATGTGTCGAAATCCATCTTTCCCCAAACCACAATGTTTGCTGATGCCGTTTGGTTCTATCTGATAAAACACAAACAGCAAGACCCGCTCCACTCTCTTCCTCCCTCTGACGGAGGAATGAGCTCAGCACTCCCTGGCGTCGCGGCCAAATCCCGCGGGGGTCACATAATCGCATTCCTGCCCCGTCTGCCTCAGTTACCCCACTTGGACATGTTATGTCTCCGTGCTTCCTGTTGTGGCATCCTCGGCATTCCCCACCCCGCTCGCACCGCATTGCTGCTCGCTGTGCGTCACGGCCCGGGGCTCGCTGCTGGGGCGCCGGGATGCAGCCCCGGCACTGACAGGTAAAAGCTCCTCCGGATCTCTTCTGAGACCAGGACTTCCCAGTCACGGCCTATCCGGGGACATGGACGTGTTTGATCCTTGCCTTGGCACCACACTGACAGAAGGAGATCACGGGGGATTCTGGATTTAGTGCTGATTTTGGGGGGATCAGTGGGATCTACCTAGAGGGCATCAGTCTCCCCAGGCATTTTACTATTGGAAGTTTAGTGAGTGTTTTAGAAAGAGTACAAAACTCACGAGTGCCGAAAGCTGCTGTATGAACACCTCCTAATGAGCAAATTAACAGCAGATTCCCAGACCTCATCAGCTAGGGTTCTGCATGAGACCCTAAATGATGGAAAATCTATTTTAAGAATGTTTAGGGAACTTCTCAGGATGTGATAATTTAAAAAAAAAATTGTGTGCTGAATATGTTTTGTGCAAGGCTGCAAGTACAACCTCTGTTCAGTACCCAGTGCCTGTGCAGACACACGAGGTAGTGAAAGATGGTGGGTAGGGGTCTCTTCTTTGGGGAAGTGTGAGGGAGGAGACTCCTTGTGGAAGCATCCACTTTCAGCAAATATCACTCTTGCTTCACAGGTGAAAATATATTAAATACAAACCCCTTGATTTTCAAGGTCCAACTGATCTGTATTCTTGTCCATTTAAATATGTGGGTGAATAAGTGAGCAGTTCATCAGTGATTGGAACAAGAGATGGGAAATGGTGCGAATAAGGACATTGGACAGAGTACAAAGAATACCATCAATAATGTGATATCATTGCTGGCCTTGCAGAAAGAGTTACATAGATAAAATATGTTACTACTAACTTGCAAAGTACCAAATATTATTTTCCATTAGAACTTAAGAAAGTAGTCAGGTCTGTCTGCAAAATATTAATCAGTTGTTGCCTTTTTACTTGCCTGGTCACATCCTGTCCTGGGGCCGCATCCTTCAGGCAGAGATGGCGGAGTTTGTGGATGGGCAGGCTGTTTCCTCATCCCATCCCCATGAAGGACTCTGGTCCTGTTTTTGTGTTTCTGGTCCTGTTTTTGTGCTGCACAGATGATGGGAGGCGTAGTGACATTAGCCTTGAAACAGGCAGGAGTGTCCTGTGTTGCAGCCATAGTGGTGCTCCTTGGGTTGTCTTCCATCATGGAAAATCTGACAAATGCATTTAAAAAGGGGGAAAATAGTCAAATAGAGTGGATAGAGGAGGTCTGGCTTAAACAAGGAAGGTGCAGCTCAGCCCTACCTGCCATGGACGTGCCTGAGGGTAGCCAGGGACAGGCACATGAAAATCACAATAAATATTGGGCAGAAAGAAGGGAGACTCCATAGTTTGGCTCCTCTTCCTTCCCATCCTGCTCCTGTTTGTACAGTCCCCATAATGACACATCTATCTTGGCCTGCTGGACTTTAGACTCGGGTGTATGTGTGCTTTGGGCACTGACTTCAGGGCCCAAAATTAGAAAGAGGATGAAAAGAAAACACATTTCCAACACCGCTTGGCTGGAACGAAAGCATTTCTGCTACCCTGCCTGACACCCTGGCTGGCAGGAGCACCCACTGGGTCCTAGCCCCACTGCCCAGGCACACAGCCAGTCTCTCCTCACCAAGGAGAGCAATAAATCATTGCTTGTATGGTAGAGCAGGGACCCAGTCCCACCTCACATACTGGAAGAAGCAGACCCCAGCCCTCCTACTGACCATGCAGAGCAGCTGAGAGGCCTGGAAATATAAAAGCAAGCTAGAAGCAGGCAGAATAACCTGTTCCCAAAACCACTGTGGGATGTGCAGCCTCAGGAATGTGCCAGCTTTAACTGTCCCAGAGCTATAAAGTGCTGGAGGAGAAAGGCTTACCTGAGCTGCGGTCTTGCCAGCTCCATGGTGCTGCCCCCACAAAGCCCTGCCACATGGTGAGAGCTGGCCACAGGCAACCTCACAGTGGGGGAAGAGGGTCTTTGGGAAGCTGGGAGACTTGGGAGAAGCTTCTGCTAGCTGCCAGGCATGAAGAGTGGCAGAAGTCATTGCTCAGAACTTCATTTGTACCTTGCAAGTGTTCTGGTGTCCAAGCTGATCATCAGGCAGCAAGAAGCTGTGCCAAAAGCTGAACCAGAAATGGGGATTTTGGTAGGAAGGAAAAATCAAAACCAAATCTGTCCCTTCTGCCCATGTCTCCTGGAGGTGGAGGAGAGAAGCTGTCAAAGGGCTCAAGTAAAAGTGTAGCTATTGCAGAGATGTTCAAGCTGGACCCAGCAGTGTGATGAGGCAGGGACCATCCTCCTGTCCCATCTCCTCAACCTGCAAACTCCCAGCAGATGGCTGAGGCTGAGGACACATGCAGATGGAGAAGGCTTCAAGAACTCCATGGATTTTGCTGACTTGGGCTCCGGCAGCTCTGGTTTTCCTCATCCAAAACCTTGAGAAGAGAAACCACATTGTCCCACAGCTGTGTTGCACGAGTAGCACTGGAACAATCAGTGTGGAGTTTTGTGGAAGGGGAGGGAGACATAGGTACAACTTATTCTGATATTTGTTTGATATATTTCTTTGATCTAGCCAGTAATAATAAATCTTGCAAGATATGTGTAATGGCCTAATTGCAAGATATGTGTAATAGCCTTTCCACAGGAGTCTTTGAAAATAGCACTGCAGAGGTGATGTCAGCTTTACTTTAAACTTAAGCATATGCCAAATATCTGTGGCATGAACAGAAGCATCAGGACACCAAGAAGGCAATGTCAAGCCCTCACAGGTTAGGGAATTAGAGCTTTGAGATGTGTTTTGCATATCTCTCATCTCAAGTTGCCAAGTACAGGACATAAGAGATTGGATGTGGAGAGGTTGTCAGCCTCTGGGACTGGACCTGGGGCCAGCCAGAGACATGCTGCATAAAGAGGTACAAAAAAGCTAATCAGGAAAATTGAAATTTATATGGCTTGTGCTAGGTAACACAAGGAGTGGTTACACTTCGCTGATAATCTCTTGGTGCTTTATATCCCTCTCTGAAATTAGGATGATGGTTTGCTCTTACCTCACAAAGATACATTCATTAAAGTCTGGGTAATGTTTGCAAAGGATGAAGACAACAGGACGGGACCCTCAGAGAAACACCCAGAAACTAAAGCCTAAGTTAAGACAATATTTTCTAAGTGGGACACATCCATCTTGTGACAATGTTTAGTTACAGTGACTTTTATCTCAGCTATGCCAGTCAAGCCACTAAATCATTGCATTTGATGGATGCTGGGGCAGCATGGCCGCAATTGCTCATTGTCAGGCTGATACAAAGGTCACAGCTTTGCTAAGCTTTGGATCAAAATCCAAACCAGTCCCTGTCACGTCCCTCAGGTTTGAAAGAACAATAAATTTACTAATTTAGCTTTAGTGTTGGGTAGTAGCTGGTGCCACCTTTATCTGTTTCTCCTGAGAAAATAAACCCAGCATCACCTTCCCCAAAGCACCATGCCCAAAGTTTAACAGCAGTTTAACATTCTGTTAAACTTCACAGCATAGGACAAAGGCTTTGGGGGGGAGGTGAAGGAGGGCAAGAGTTTGTGGGATGACAAAGGCTCTGCAACACCTCCCTCGCTGAACTAGAGACAGCTTCATGGAAGTGGCTGTGTGCCCCTCAGCTTTGTGAGGGATGTTGGTGCTGGTGAATCAGACCCTGGATGGCCACAACTGTGGCTCAGAGGCAAGGACACTGTTATTAAAACAACAGAAAAAAAAGGGATCACCCTTTTGGGGTGATCACTGCAGTGGGGATCACACACTATTGTGGCTCACCCTTAATCCTTTAAAAACGAGTATATAGTCTCCAGCATTATAATTAGCCAAGATGTGTCAAGAAAGATGAAATAAGTAGCCACAGATAAACCATCTCTGATTCTAGCTTTTGATACCAAAATATTTTTTTTAAACCTCTTTTCCCAACTTTGGTTAACAGGTGCTACTATGAGGTTGCTGACACCACTGTTGCCTAAACACACACATCCCCCATTTCCTTTTGAATATGGATGTATTCTTGGAGGAGCCCAAGGGGATCACTGAACCATACAACACATCCAACGAGGAGATGGACAGAGGGGGTAAGAATGAAGCCAGAGGAGGAGTGGATAGAATGGGGGAGATGAGAGACTGAGGCCCATGAGAAGGTACAAGTGTGGTGGAAACGGAGGAAGCCCTGTGGACTTTATTCTCTGTCTGCGGGAACATCAACATTGAAATCTCTGCTTGGATCTGGATTTGTTGACACAAAATCCACTGCCCAAATGTGGGGGGTTGGAAGCAGTTTACCTGTTACATTCCCAGTGCTATCTCAGGAACACAACTTCACAGGCTGCAGCAGTTGTAGTATGTAGTAAGTCTCTCTTATCTAGTGTGTAACCTCCTGGACTGAAGACACAATGTACTGTCTATCCTTTCTGTGATAAAAATAAAGCATATAAAACACACACATATACACACACTCACAATCCCAGGCCAAAAATTCCCTTAGGGGAACATACTGTGACTAGATAAGAAGGTACTTGCTGGCACGTAGTTACCTCTTTGCTTCCCAACTGGGACACTCAGGGAAGGGTGGAGTTGGTGCTGGTGAGGGGCCACAGGAGAAGGGGGAGAGACACATGTCATGGGATGGATAGCAAGATAAAAAAAGAGCCATGGAAAGAGCCAGTTCAAGGAAAAAGAAGTCAAAAGCAGGCTGGACTTATTCCAGGCTTTCATAACCCTTCCAGCCAGCTGTAAAATCTGAGAATTTTTGGGCCATGGGCAGCAAGCCCTGCTAATGCTGTCCTGAGGGACTGAATAGGAGGTCTTTGGGGCTCAGAGCATCAACTTCTAGACTGGAAAATCTCCTGGAAACTGGAAATCCTCCTGGAAAACTCCTGGACGTCTGGCACATGTATCATGCATGACACCACATGTTGTTGGTGCTTTACATACCACACCCCCTGAAGGTTAACTTTCCAGATGGTAGCAACCTGGTCTCTCCTGGAGGCTGATTTTTCCATCTCTCCTTTGCTACTGTTTCCCTTCAGTAGTCCTGGTAAATTTGTGGGCAATTTTTTCTTCTGAATGAGAGGTGTGATTGGCATCACCTCCTGGGCACTTAGGCAGTCTCTGCTGCCAGGTTCTGAGAGCTGTGTTCAACACACCAGAGGTTGGTGGGATTTGGAAAACACTGAAGGAAAGAGAGCTTTGGAGGACAGGTGGAAGTGAAAAGGAAGGGAAACCAGAGGCTCACCATGTTTATGAAACAAACCCTGCTGGAGATCCTGAGCCCAACTCAGCATCCAAGGCAACCAAACTCAGCCCCACTGCTTAGGTTTTCACTCGCTCTGGGTTCTCTTTATAGATCCAAAGCAATATAATGGATGAAGGAGAATTGCAGTCATGATCAATCCTTATCACTGGTGTTTACACAGTGCTTAAACACTGTCAGAACCACTCCAGTGCTTCCCTTCCTATCCACAACTTCTGCTGGCTCCACAGCTTGGCAACCAGAAAGGCAGTGGCAGCTCCCATATCGTGCTTTTGTATTATTCTGCATCCAGGAACCCCCCCTTCAAATATCTCCCTTCCTCAACATCTCTTGCCCTTTAAGCACCTTCATGGAAAGCAATTTTTATAAATCCAGCAGCTGGATGAAATTATTGTTTTATCTTTCTTTTGCACAAGGTGACAGCCTAGGTTATAACCTGTCTCTGCCTTGACGCTCCCTGCACAGGAAAGGCAACTGTGCTGGTACCCTGCCAAGGATGCATTTTACAGGTGTCTGCTGGCTGGAGGATGCCAGCAGCCCAAAAGATCACCAGTCGTGGGCAGGGCTCTTTGGAAACATTTTCACAACTAACTGGCTCAGATAGTGGAGTAAAACATGCATTATTTCCACTTTGATGGATGGGCTCAAGTGTTGAGTCAGAATGAAAAGATAATATTTGTGGAAAGCCCACATACTTCAGAAGAACTTAAACCTTCTTTTTCCTTTGGTCTCTTTGTAGTATTTTTAAGAAAAAGTTAACTCAAATTTTAAGAACTGTGCTAGGATGGAATAGGAAAACATTTGGTTCTGAAAATGTCAATATTACATATTTGGATATTTTCTGTGTTTGTTTTTTTAAAACAAACAAAACAAAACATTGAAATTTATACTGGCTTTGCTAAAAATGTCAGTTCCATCAAAATGACATTTTGCAACGAGAAACTGGTTTATGCTTCCCCCCCTTTTTTGCTGACTGCTTGCACTTTCTTCAGAAAAAGTGTGCATCTGGGTTTTACTGGGAACAAACACTTTGTGTGCATCCAGGGGCATTTGCACGTGCAAAAATGCCTTTGGGTGCTGGTGCTTGCATGGCAGTGCACACACCAGGAGCACGTTCCTGCTCATGGAGCCTTCTCCTGAAACCTGCTTGGATTGAGTGAAGGATTGAGCTGCGGCCAGCTCATGAAATAAATTCAAGCTTCCTCAGCCTTCCCAGGAGGGAGGTGCAGCCCTTTTACTCCTGTGCTGCCACATCCAGCACCAGTGCCAGCCAGGCCCTGCTGCTGCCCTGCAGTAAAGCCACCTGGCCCGTGGACCCTTGGGCAGGGCTAAATCTGCACTGGCCCTGGGCACTCCGGCAGCAGGCTGTGAGAAAGGACAGCTCAGGAGCCATCATAAACACAGGTTGCACTGAGAACACCAGTCAGTCTGCAGACTGCTTGAGTCAGTGAGGCGTACTTCCCATGGGAACTCTTAGTCCTGGCTAACTTGAGGCAGGACCAATTAGAGCAGGGAGTAAATACACTTAGCATGCTCAGGAAAATACATCTAAAGCTGTTTATACACATTCCTTTGGACCAGTCAGCAACAAAAATGTCCTTACAGCTGTTTCCTCCTTCCTTTCTTCCCTCTCTCTCTCTGTGCCGCTTCAAAAATAAAGCTCGCTGGCCTCACCTAACCCTTGCTGGGTTTACTCCTATTCACTCCCAAGTCTGTCAGGTCTTGTGTGCCACCAGCCCCTCGACTGGTGAGCTTCCAGCAGACTTCTAACTGTGGGATTTTTCTGGCTCCCCTCGAGGAGCCAAGAGGAAAATGTAATGCAGTAGGAGCCAAGAGGAAAAAGGTTTGCATGTTTCCTTATAATCAAGGAGCTGATACCTGGTACCAAGCCACCTTCATCACCTCTGGCCACCTTCGTCATCAGGCTGGGACTTTGCATACAGGGTGCACTTGGTCGGTACTAATGGCACACTGAGAGCCACTGCCACAGCCATAATCGCTATCTAACGAGGATGACCTCAGGCCATGGGGCCATGGCCACAGGGACCACTTGCAGGGAACAGGGAACCCGGATCTCATGTCCATGACCACTGCCCTACCCACAGGGCTGTTCTTTTTCCTCGTTGCTGTCATGCTTGACTCAATGTGCGTTTCATGATCAGTCACATTAACTGCATGGGGCTTTCCCTGTTTTCCAGGTGAGGGACTGAGGCTTTTGTAAGAGAACTCCAACTGAATGACACAGTTGTGCAGCATAAATAGGGTTTGATCCTAAAGAAAAAATTTCCCATTAAGTTTTCCCATTAAGTTCACTGTGAACCAATATTTTGTTTCTCCAAAAAAGTGAGGTAGTGTAATTTAGATTCATTCAAGATCAGAAGGGCTTTCTCCTCAAAGGCAGGATAAAACCTGCATATGACTAAATTCTCTATAAAAAAAACCCCCTTTTTTTTTTTTTAATCTGGACAAGACTAGTTGGACTTACTTACTTTATATTTCGTATTACCTATTGCACCACATTTTGAAAAGTTGTTTCAGGATTTTAAAAATAGCACTTTTCATCCTAAAAATATTTCAAGGCATTTGGAGTTTTGACACAGCTCCATTCTCCAAAGGAAAACCCCCTCTTCCCATGTTTGCCCTACCAGCTGTTTGGTGATTTTGTATGCAGTACAGCTGAGGTGTTGGAGTGACAGCATGTCCAGAGCTGGGCAGGCAAGAGGGAGAGGTTCATCTCCCCCAGCCAACAAGGATGGGCAAGGCTCTTTGCTGGCCAAAGCCTTCTCCTACCAATCCAGCTGTGGTTAAATGGCTGGCTGGTATCTGCCAGACAAACTGGAGGCCAGCTCAGAGGAATCCATCAGGCACTGAAGTAACAAGCCCAAGTTTCTGGAAAGAGCCCTCTGCCAAGCTCAAGGAGGCTGAGCCAGAGCATCTGGCCGAAACACACGTGTGCATGCACACACAGCAATTCTCAGAGCTGGGCTAGTTCAGCATTTGCTCAGAGTACTTTAAAGCTTAATTCCAGTGATCACAGTGGCTTTGTGAGCACATCTCACTAATGGAGCAGTTCCAGGCTTTATTTGGTCAACCCTCTCCACCTTCCCTCATGCTTGCACAACAGAGCAGAGCCTAATGATGCAATGCCTCAATTCCTGATCCAAAAAGTAGGAAGCCCATGGCCTGGATAGAAACAAAGATGTGATCCTGTGTGTGTGTGTTGTGTTTAGGGCTGGAAGGTAACAGTAGGTAAAGATGTGATGGGAGGGGAAGGCAGGACCAGATGTGTTGAGATGAGCAAGAAAGGATCATGTTGTCATCAAAATGCAAGATACCTGGGTGAACTGCTTGGCTTTGTCACAGACTTCTACACGTCTAAAGACTAAGTGAAGTGAAACCCCCTGTCTTGGGTCTGAAGCATCTAGGAGAGCTCCCTCTGCATTCAGACATGGTCTCCCAAACACAAAGGAATGAAGAAGACTCATATAGCTTATATGACTACCCCTAGTCCACACTGGAAGAAAGAAATGGTAACTGGATCAAGATCTTTGCCACACAAAGAAGAATTTAAGCCACTCAGTTACACCTGTCTTCTAATCAAAAAACACTCCTTCTGAAACAATGCTTGAAGGCCATCTAGATGATCAGACAGCAAGCAGACTCCATCAAGAAAAAAGACCATTTTCGTATGTGTCAAGTCAACCAGCAATGCAGGACAACAATGTGTCCTAAAGGGGTGGTAAGAGGTAGCCAGCACTGCCCAGAAAAGTGGGTGGCAACGTGTCCCACAGCAAGCCTCAGCACCATCCTGCAGGAGCACCTCCGTGACTGGAAAACCATTCCATCACTAGTGAACCTAAGCAAAGAGCAGTCTTGCTGGAAAGCTGAGATTCAGTTAAATCCATGTGTTAACAGTGATTAATGGCTTTATTGAAAATGTTTCAATTATTTTTTTCTTATTGGAAATCTGAAAAGCCTGAAAGTGAAAGATCTTCAGCTGAAAATGTATCTTTCACTTTCCAACAGAACCTGTAAATTTCCATGGAATAAGTCAACGAAAACAAACATTTTGTCATTCACATCAACATTTTCCAGGAAGGAGGGAGAGGATAAGGGGAAACATTATTTTTGACAAGGTCTGCTGATTGGCAGAGCTCTTTAATAAATAGATCAGGCCAGAGCGCAGGACTTCAGTCCGCATGGCGGAACGGTTGGTCCTTGAAAGGCTGATAGAGATCTTGTTGGCTGAGTTTCCCCTGTGGTTGACAGAGCATTAGCTAAAGACAGGATACAGGCAACCAGTCCCGCTGAGAATGACTGGGTGCCAAACCAGTGGCTGGCAAGATCTCTAAAGGCTTAATGACAGAACGCAAATGCTCACATAGAGACCTGACCAGCAGAGAATTTGCTAGCTGGGGAACTGCAGGCTACCACATACCGTAACAGGAGCTTGCTCTCAAAGAGTGAGGGGGAAAAAAAAAACAACAAAAAAGAGAGAAGGTCTGCTCTTCAAGTATTTCCAAGATGGTTATAACCTTTCTCCAAAGAGGCAAATCCAACATTAAACACCAGGAGAATAAATCAGCTGCAGGGACTGGCAAAGGGCTGAGAATCTAAATTACAGCAAGGTCAATAGGAAGCAGGGGGCTGCTCAGAGGGAGCCAGAGTGAGAAATTCAGCACATCTGGTAGGTACAAAGCAATGCCCTTCGGGCAAACTCAGCCCCCAGCCCACCCCTACACAGTGCCTAGAACTCAGCAGAGGGAACAACACGCGCAGAGACGGCCACGGGGAGGTCCTGTCTGAGGGAAATCCGTCTGCAAGAGGATGGAGGGGGGAAAAGGGAAAAAAAGGCAGGTGAATAAATGAGAAGCAGCAGTGTTAAGGCTGTGCAGCTCGTGTGGCCGCCTGAACAGATGTGAGCTGCTGCCTCTGCTGGCTCAAGGGATGCTCTCCTGCTCTGGAGACAGAGCTGGCTGCAGTGTTTTCTTTGGTGTGGTTGCAGGCATGCCAACAGCAGGGCTGCACGGCCCCTGGCACAGCTAGCTTCTCCATGGATCTCGCAGGAAAGCTCCAGGCACAGGCAGCCCTGTGCATCCCCACTGTAACATGCAATGCTCTTTGACAGCTCTCTGCTTCTCACAGCTCCTGGGACCTAAAAATCAATGCAGGGAAACCTTAAAGCTCCCCTAAAATGTCTGTGGGGAGCAGGCAGGCCTGCGCTGCAGGACAGTGCAGGAGGGAGTCCAAGTAGATCTCTGGAGAAGAAAAGAAAAGAGAAGCGTGCAGCTGATTTTCCTGTTGATTTGGAGAGACGTGTCAATCAAGCACCCTTTGAATGTGTAATGGCTGAGTTGCAGCCCAAACCCATATTTACGAGAAAATGTCAATAAAAGCTGTATAAGCCTTGAATGTACATGCAGAGACACGGCATGGAGAGCAAGCTGAAAACCGGAGCAAAGAGCAGGAAAAATAGGAATAGAAAAGGTTTTGTTGGAGACAAAAGTAGGTCAGAGACTGATGGTATTTTGGGGGATCTATCAGAGAAACACAGAGTATACTGGGCAGGAAAGGGACCCACATGGATCATTGAGTCCAGCTCCTGTATGGAGGCACAGTTAGCTGGCACTGCAGTGCTGAGCTTATTTGGGCTGTGGGACCAGCAGAGGTTTGGTGGTCAGGCTCCCGTGGAAGTATCACCACTGTCTGCACATCAGTGGGGTAAGCTCTGCTCTGCTGGGTTCAGTCAGGCATCCCCATGGGAATGCTTCCCAGCATTTGATTTGCTCTCAGTTCGGATAGGACCAGATCAATCCTCTGACCTCTGATTTGGTTTAGATTTTGCCACAATACAAAATAGATAAATTCAAATTTTTATCTCAAATAACCCCAAGATTGCGAAGTGTTGTCAACACTTATGAGTATCCATTAATATTTGAATACTTTACAGTGTAAGGCCCTTTAACAGTTCATAATTTCTTGCTTGCATTATTTTTTGCTGCTGTTTATCACTATATCTAACAAGATTGCCCTCTGTGACTTAATGCAAAAGAACGTGGGAAGATAAATAGCCTTTGAGGGTGACAAGGATGATACAGGAAAAAAAAGACAATAATATATATTCAATTAAATGGGAATTAAATGGGAAGTTCTGGAGCTTGTACATGATTGTGGCAAGGAAAGTGCAGGAAACCCTCCAGAGGGCAGCTCTTATGTGACCCACAGGAGAAAGTCTTTTCCAATGTCCCAAGGAAGGAAACCATGATGTGTGTCCCTCCCACTGCTCTCAAATGCAGGTGTTGGTACAGTGACAAGCTGCTGTTATCCGTGGTGGTGTCACTCAGCACAGAAGAACACGGTGGGAAGAACACTGGGAATGGATCCTTTCTCCCCACCTCTTCAGCCCAGCTTTGAACTAGTTCAAGGTATTGGAACACTGGCATGAAAGTAATATGCATATTAAAATATATATAAACAAATAGGGCTATTTATGTATTATTTATATGTGAATATACATGTAAATTTACATTACCTTTTTGTTCCACTGTGGCCCACACTGCCAACCTCTGCTTAGCCCACCCCACAGTGACCTACTGAAACAGTGGCTCAGGTGACTGCTTTGCTCAAGGGTTGGGAGGAAGGGAAGAGGGGTGGCCATGCCCCCAGAGAAATTGCTGCATGGGGAAGGGAGAGCAAGGAGGTGACCTGAGGTGCTCAGTGTCGCCAGGACAAACCTAGTGAGGGTCAGAGTCCAGCTTGAAAAGCTTATAAAGAAGCATTTATAAGTTCTCCAGAGTGGATTTAGAACTGGCTGTGGATGTAGTGACTAAAGGTGCAGTCCCCAAAGGTATTTAGGTATTGATTCACCAGTCAAGCCAAACCTTTGAGGATCTGGGCTCCAGCGCAAGGACTTTCTACCTAGACGAGCATGAATAAGAGTTTGGGCAAAAGTATCAGCCACATTGCCAACTCCCCTGGTGGATGTGGTTCTAATAACATATTAGATCCTCAATATGTGGGTCCCAATTTCTCAGAGCCTCTCTGAACTGCATGGGTTTCACACACAGTCTCAGTATGGTAGTCTCTGCCTTTGCCAGCTCTGCCATCTCCTTGACCTCCTGTTCCGTGGCAAGGCTGAGGTTGTGCAGCACTAGTGAGGAAGCAGGGAGCCTTTCTGGGAAGATGGAAATATGGGAAAACAAGGAGACTAAAGGAAAACCAGCTCAGTTAAGGGACTCAGTTAAGAAGCTGCTATAAGGTAGGATGATAGGTGCATCTTGGAGGTGGGAAGAGTCACTAAAATACACAGACGACTGAAACATTTTACTTAGAGATGACTATCACCTCCTCTGGTCAAATATATTATTTGGCTAAAGTTGACATATCCCTGTGGACCATTTCAGCCTCAATCAGTATTAAAAGGAAGCTTTTCTTGGTGAAAAGGAGAGAAAGATACTGACTGATGCTGTTTAGCTAGTGTTTAGGACATTGGCCACACTTCAAATCCCTGTTCTGCCTGATTCTGAATGATCTCAGAAACCTCTGCAAGGAAGAAAAAAAATGAGGCTGGGAGGTGATGGTTTAAAAATGCTGCATTGGAATGTTTAAATTATGTCAAAACCTTTTCTTTCTTTCTTTCTTTCTTTTTTTTTTTTTGAATGGGAAATTCATCAAACCTGACACTTCCCATGAAGAGTTCTGGCTCCAATGAATCAGTAGATTTGGACATCCCCTGGTTGACCCCCCCACACACACTTTACCACCATTTCAGCCAAATATTCTTGGCTGGCTCTAATTATACAGCCATATATTTTTTATATACACATACTGCCAGTGTGTACACGTGAAGGTTCAATAATCACAGATAGGACGGGGAGGAGAGTGTTGATAAGACCTTAGCTGTTCCACAACACAAAAAATAGTCTGAGAACCCTTTTCCCCCCTGCTGCTTCACCTCAGCCTCCCAAGGAAAGCCCAGCAGAAGAGGTGGTGGGCTCTGCAGATGGCAGCCACATGCACTAGCTGGCTGAGTCCCCGTCTTGGCATTTCTGCATTTCTCTAGTGCCCTCCGCAGGTTTCACAGAAGTTCACCTTCCACTGGATGCGAGGTTCGCCTTCCTGAAGCTGTGACACCGCATCTGGCCCTGCTGTCCCACTGCCAGGCATCCAGCACCCCTGAGGGAAGGGGAGAATTGGTGCTTTCCATGCCCAGTGGGAGGCCACGGAAATGGAGAAGTCCAGGGAACGCAATATCCTCAATTATAAAACTTTTAATCAAGAGCTTCCATACTTGAGGGTGTGCTTACAGCTCGGGAGAAAAGGGTCCCTGTGTTGAGTCCCAGCATCTCCAGTGAGAGCCAAGGGCACTCAGTTTCCAACAGGCATCCAGCACCTCTCAGGACCATAGTTCAGGGCTGCTCAACACAGCTGGTATGAGGCATTACCTAAGCCCAAAGATGCTGACACTGTTTCAGTGGAGGTTCCTACACCACATGAGATTTACCCTCTTAATGAAGAGGAGTAGGGGAAAGGGTTTTCTCTGCAAATGATGAAATGGTTAAAGTTGAAAGCAAACAGGCCACCCAGCTCTCCCTTTAACCCTCCTGCAGCAGAAGAGACCCGAGGGCCAGCCAAATCTACCAGTTCTAGGAAATTATTAAAAAAAAAAAAAAAAAACAACACATACACACATTGCGGGGAGGGAAGACCAATCTATTTTCACAAGAATCTGTCCTTGATTAGAGCAGAAACATGGAAGTGGGGAAAGAACCGATTATTCAGCAGAGAGTTCAGAAGAACAAATAGAAAAGAGAGAAAAAAAAAAAAAAAAGGCATATTTGTTCAGGGTGTGATAGAGAGGCTTCCAAAGCTCATGGAGACAATTGGAAATTACGTCTATTGAAGCGCAGGCATTCGCTGCTCAGGGTGAGGAATCAAAGGGCAAGTCCCGGGGAGGCGGCAGGGTGGGGTGGCCACCCCCGGGTGGGCAGCGACAGGCAGGCTGGAGCGTGTGACCTCTCACAAAATCCTTCCAGGGGGCTCTCGCACATTGTGTGGAGCGCGAGCTGATTTCCACCCGCAGAGATTCCTAGCGAAGATGTCCTTCAGGAGGCGAGGGGAGGAGGCGGGGTAATGAAACCAGCCTGCCTGCCGAGCGGACACTCGCCCCCACCGAAGGTGGCATGGATGTGCAACGGAATGGGGAGGGGAAAACAATGCTGCTGGCCTCAATGCCGTACAGTAGGAAAAAGAACTCCATGTGAATTAAATCCAAACTACCTGAATGCTAGAGGCTTGAGGGAAGATCAAGAAACCCCCGGTTTCTTATTGCAGACCAGACCAGGGCAGCTTCAGAGAGTGCCTCTGGTTAAGAAGCAGTTATCATCTGCCTCAGACTGACCTGGCCAGAGTTTGAAGCAGTCTGAACAGAGATTTATTAACCCTCACAGTCAGAGATCAATAAATAGCTTCCTCTTGAGCAGGCAAACTGCCTGGAATACAAAAACATGAAACGAGTCTGCCACTAATCTGCTCTCTCCCCATCCAATAAAAAGATGCTCTAATTCCCCAAAAGACAGCAATTTCTTATTTCTATAGTGTTTTGAAGCCAACTGTAATATCCACATCTAATTACAGGGCCCTGGATCCCTGCCACGTAGAGTATGGTTGTTAGCATCATAATTCGTACACTTCTCTGGGGTCATTTGGAAACTATTCGTACTTACACCCCCCTCACCTCCTCTGCTGAGTGTGTGCTGGTCACTCAGTCTTATCGTGCTGCAAAGGGCAAGGTGCACCAGTGAGATTTATGTGCAGCAGAAGAAAGAGCAGATGATATTCTTCAGGGTCAAAGCCACCCAGTGCTTCATCTCTCCAATTAACTACTCTGCAAGGGAGAGAGATAAGGTTAAAAGTGGGGTGGAATAAAAGATTTAAATTGCAGTTTGACTTTTCTCTTTTTTAATTGAAACTTCATTGGAAGAAAGGGTGAAGGCTTAATATAAAAAAAAAATATATATTTTTCAGGCAACCATAAAAGTCAAAAACACAGGACTGGCATGATTGTTCTGGAAATCAAATCATGGACAAATGAAATGTGGGGGAAAGAAAGATGCTCTAACAAACAAGGTGCCACAGGATCTTTTCCTCCTTTGGCTCCAGTGAGCAGTTCCATTCAACTTTGAAAAAGCCACAATTATTAGATTTTTTTTCTGTATTCACTCTGTATTTCAAGAGATCCTAGCTGTGCCTTTAAGCAAAGAGATGAAGCTCCTGGCTCAAGGAGTCCCTGAGCTACAAACCTCTAGAGGTTGGAGTGTCTACTGGAGATAATCTTCTGCTTCAAAGCTCCCCCGTGCATTTTCTGTCAGTGATGGGCGATTGTTTGCTGTGTACCTTCACACTGAGTCATCCCTAACTTATTTCCCAATCCTTTCCTACATGTCATTATTCTTATTCATTGACTCCTGTCTCACATAATTCTGTTTACAAATCCTTCTGGCTGTCTCCAAGCTCCTTAACACATCTCCATCTCCAAAACATGATATGCTCTATTTTAGAGAGGTTTAAGAGCTCACGCAGGTGGAAACTGTCAAGAATAGCTCCCTGTTACTCACTCCTTAGAGGCTACACAGGGATGTGACAACATAAGAAAACCCTTCCTGGTAAAATCAGATCTCAGCTTTTGACAGTCAGTGTTTTCAGACATATCCAAGCTGTAGCTAGAGCTTGGCAGGGAGGACTTTCCCTTTCTTATAAAAGTTTTTGAAACTTCAGTTGGTGTTCCTCTCCACATCAGAAAGGAAACTGGAAGGAAATCTCAGAACTCAGAAATCTCATGTTCACAGACCATGAGCAAAAAAAAAACCAAACCAAACCAAAACAACCCAAAAAACCCCCCCAAAACCCAACAAAAATAAAGCAAAGCAAAAATTGGTACAGATAAAAATAATTTTGAAATATTTGATTTGGACTTTCCATTGCTATTTAATGTCTTTCTTCTACTATGAATTAAATTTAAAAATGAAATGCTATGTCAGTGTAGAAAACCTTCAAAGCTCGAATAATGAAAAAAAAAAAAAGAAAAAAATTGGTTTAGAAGACCTGTAAACCTTCTGTAAGCTGGAAAATTTGTTAAAACCATCCCACTTACCACAAACAATTGCAGTTTGAATATATTTGTCTTTTGTGACAGAAAAAAATCCACATTAAATAAAATTTCCAACCTTTTCTAGCACCAACTTCATTTTTGTTACCCTTTTCAAGGTGAGAGATGCACCAAGACAAAATTCTGACTTTGCCCAGCCCCTGAAACTGCTGGGAGCCAAGGATGTTGTCAAAGAAACTGGTGGATCCAAGAGTGTTGATGGGGAAAAGAGAGAGGGCCTGAACTGAACAAAATTACTTGTGCCGGCAAGTGAGGTTTGCCCCTTCTTTCCTGGCTGATGGTGCTGCAGAACACACCCATCAGCAAGGGGCTGAGGCACTGAGCCAGGAGCCAAAAGTGGCCAGGTGACCTTGAACAAGCATCAAATTCAGCAGGGGCACAAAGGACTGCAAGGGAGCCAGGAGAGCTGCTACTTGACATGGTGCTGGCCATGGGGGATAAATAATGCTGCTTTCTAGCAACTTTCACCCCTTTTCCCAGTAGTTTTTCATATGCATTCAGTTCTCAACTGTACATCTGACTCTCTGTAAATTCTAAAAATTGATCCATTCAGGGCATGGGGGTTGAGGAAAAGAAAAGGGTCAGCAGATAGCAGGCAAGCCAGCTGCTGTGTCGATGCAGGGGTGCGGTTGCCAAATAGCTGCTGAGGGATGGGATAGTGGTGTGGCAGTCATTTTTCCTTCAGCAGAGCTGGCACAGGGAGACAGAACATATCCAGACTTGTACTTGAGAGCTTCCAGGATTCATTGGCCCTGACATCTTCTGCCAGAAATAGAGGGACATTTTGAAAACCACATCCCTGTCAAAAGGCCATTGATGTACCACCTTGGCTCTGCAATGTGGCTCTGCTCCTTTCCACTGCCCTTTCCTGTGCCAGACACCTATCCCATCTCT
This sequence comes from Erpornis zantholeuca, assembly GCA_013400515.1. NCBI lineage: Eukaryota > Metazoa > Chordata > Aves > Passeriformes > Timaliidae > Erpornis > Erpornis zantholeuca. The sequence goes on from VZTN01018156.1 coordinate 842,309, forward strand.
TGGCCACTCCTCAGGAGGCATCCATATGCCTTCTCAACCACAACCAAAAGCAACTGGGATTAAAGAAATAATTAGGGTAAGACATTTTTTGAATGTTCAGGTTCTGTGATGGTAACAGCAACTTGGGCCATTAAAAATAATCAGGATTCCAGTGTCTCACGTGCTTTGCTTGCACAGCTCCTATTTACACTACTGGGAAAAGTAGTAATCTGTTGAACACACAATATATACCTGGTAAAGACCCTTTAAGGAGTGGTAGAGAACTCAGTCAACTTCCAGCCCCACTGGAGGCAGGACTGCATGGAAAAGAAAATGTCCAAGAGGCACTGACAGCAAATTTTCTGGGGTCATTTTGCCTATTACCTGCTCAGTGGAGACCATAATGAAAAACAGGGAAGTGCCCAAACGTCATAAGAACATGAATGCCACATTACATAAGACCAAATGTCCAAGCAGTGCAGTATTTTGGATGTGACAGTAACTGGTAACAGGTATTCACAGAAGAATACAAAGAACAGGGCATAGACCGACATTTAGCCTCTAAGAAACAGCAGTGTAAAGACCAAGCAGAAGTGGGTGTCCGTGTCCCTTAGAGATACCAGGACACACTAGGGAACCTCCTTCTACACTGAAAAAAAAAAGTCACTGGGGAAGTGTGCCCAGTGGAAGTGAAGAAAACATTGTAAATGACTTGGAGTCTGCCTCCCACTAACCACGGGGCAAGATATTTCATCTAGCCTGTGCCTCAGTTCCCACCACGACATAGAGAGGTTGCATCACTGCAGGATGGAGAAAATGAAACCATGTCATGACTGACAAGTCCTGAGGTGTAAAGGATGAGGTCCAGATGGGACCACTCCAGATGGGTAGGCTGTATGGGCGTCCCCTTTCAGCCACTTTCCCTTTGGCATCTGGATTTTAGTCCCAGTGTCGTGGAAGCACTGCAAAGACATTGTTCATTACACAAATAGCTCCTGACTGCCATCCTTTGTACATTATTTCCTTTCCCTTACTCACTATTTCTTCTTCTTAAGAAAGAAAAAAACAGCTGCCCTCATCCAGGCAAGAGAATACCAGACTTTCAGCATACAGCCAAAAGAGTGAATCGTGTTTGGACTCAAGTTGTTATTAATCTGGGGCTGAAATTTGTCTGGAGGAATGATTCAACTGAGTGTTGCACAGGGTGAAATTCAGGAAGTTCCTCAAAGCACCTGAGCACGTAGAGGGAAAAGACATCTAATAAATGGCTCCCCATAAACATTTCAGTGGGCTGCAATATCAAACGTGATTAAATAGCACAAGAGCCTGAGCTCTCCCTACCCAGCTCTTACTTACTGGGTAACAAGAGTTAGGTGTGCTGCAGATGAGAAAAGGGGATTTTTCATCCTCCCAGCTCAATAAAACCAGGGTTTATACACACAGCATACCAGACTCGAGCATCTTGCACTTAAATGTAACACCCAGAGCATATGGAGTGAGCGCCAGGCTCTGCCCAAATTGCTTATAAGCTGGATAAGTAAGACAGGCAAAGGGAGAAGTGTTGCTAAGTGAGGAGCTGAAGCATATATGGGTCTTCAGTGCTTGCAGCAAGGTCCAAGGGAGATTTGGGGGTCCCAAACCTAGGCCCTCATTGCCATGATGGGAGCACTGACCACTCTACCAGCACCAGGTCCCCCCTGCAGCCTTATACTGAGAGCATCTCTGCAGGTGCTGCTGGATCTACTGACCCCCACTAGCCCTCTCCCTTCGGGGGAAAGCCTCCTGACTAAATAAATGTATCGATTTGCCACTGATGTTGGAAGCTGAGCTGTTAGCACCTTGCTGACAGATGGGGAGGGATCACAAGGCCTAAAGAGCCAAACCCTTTTCTAAACTGCAACCTATTTGCGTCACTGCCAGACCCCTTTTTCCCCAAAAGGAAAAGGGGCACTAGATTAAATTCATCCAGGTATTAGAGGAATCCCAGCTCTGCTATAGATAAAGCCAAGCATCACTTTCTGGTTTTAGGTGGACTATTCTAATCACTCCCAAACCAGCATGCCTCAACATCCCAAAATGCATCCTCTCTGCTGAGCATGCCAAAGTTAGCAAGCCAATCTTGTGGTGACTGTGCAGGGGAGGACCTGAGCCAAGGCCCCCAGACAATAGATTCTCTGTCTGAAACCACTCCGGCACTCAAGACCTGAACGTGTGCCTTTGTGGAAGATGTTGTGGACAATCTCTGTATATTTGGCTCAATACAGAGGAATTAAAAGGAGTCTGAAAGTTTTTATAGATAAGGTCAGACATTCTAGGGAGGTCTTCCTGGCTTTAAAGTCTATGAACTTAAAGGAAGTGGCTATGAAGGAATTTAAGAGAACCCTCTGCTGCCTGTTCCATCTCTCATGATGGGTTATGGTCTGACAAAGACAATATTAATCTGTACTGGATGCTTTCATGTGCCTTGGTTCTTGAATTTTCTCTGAGATTCACTCTGTATGAGCTAATATGGCAGCAATTCTCAAAGAGGGAAGAGCTAAGGTTATTTTGACAGTGTACCAATATTTCCTACTTTTTCAGAAGTTTAAATTCGCATTAATTTTTCATATTGTGCTGAGGATTAATCCTCTATGCATTCTGGAACAATACGAGACACCATTAGGCAATGTTAACTTTGTGCTGAAGTTTTTTGGCATAAGGTGCTGTATGCTCTAATCTATTTGCAAATCAAAAGCCAACGCTTTGCACACTTCAGTGAAAAGCCAGAGGCAGACTGCCCCACTGGAAAGGTCACCAGATTAGGACTCAAGGGAACTCTTCGAAGTTTTGCCACTGATTTACTGTTCAATCTCATCCAAGTAATCTCTTTTCTTTGTGCCTCTAGTTTTCCTCCCATTCTTTGTGTTTTCTGTTCAAGCTGTAGTTCTTTAGAGCAGGAGCAGCCTTCTCATTTCGTGCTGGTCTTGTGTCTCAGAGCAGGCCCTCTCTCCTAGCTGAAGAATTCCTACTAGATCCTACCACAACACAAAGAATTCAGAGCCTAAACAGTTCAAAAGAGTTTGGCTTTCATTGACAGGATCTTCAGCCTCTCACTTGCTTCCTTAACACAAAGCTTTTCAGAAGAGGTACCAGCCACCTACTGAGTGAGTAAATTCCCAGTCAAAGGGTTAAAATAACAAACTCCATTGAATAAAGAGGAGAAAGGTGTTCAAGAGGAACTCAGATCATATGGTAAACTAGGTATTAGTTAATCAATAGTACTCAAAGGTGAAGGCCATATGGAGGAGCCAGAAATCATTGCACAAGTTAAGCAAAGTTTAGCAAGCCTGATTAAGCAAAGCGTTAACTATTTTCTGTGAAAAGTTCCACCTTTCCTCTAACCTAGCTCTGGTAATATATACACCAATCTTCTCTGGGACTGACTCATGCATTAAAGGCTTCAGTGGAAGTTTTGAGACCAACCCATGGACAGTACTTCTTTATTGTCCAGACAGTTCATATACTGCATGTTACGTATAATTCTCCTATTCACTGGACTCTTGATCCAAACTCTTCTGGTAAAAGAGCTTGTGGGCAGTTTACTTTCTGTCCAATGACTTCATTGCAAAAGGATTTTTCTTCTCTGTTGAGCTTGCCATGTGCAAGCTTTCCTTCCTCTTGTTTCCCTCCTCTTGTTTCCCAGTTTCTGGAAATAATTTGTGGTTTGGAAATGGAAATGCCCTTGTAGGCTTCAAACTGCTTAAAGCCTGCCATACCAGATGAGTTCATTGGATCCATCTAATCTGCTCTCCTCTTGCCATCCATAACCAATACCTGGTGCTTCAGAAGACAACACAACTGCGCAGTAGCTACAGGACACTTCCGCTTTAGACAGAGTCCTTTCTCTCTGAGGAGCTGAAGAAGCATCCTTCCCACTTCCACCCTGAACTGCCCCAGATTTTCTGAGAGGGTTTCTCAAGGCATCAGCTAAAGGACAGAGACCCCCCACAGGGATAAAGAGACTTAAGGGGGACAAAGTACATTGGCACATATCAAAAAAGGGCTTCCTAAAACATAGCACAACAAACACAGCTCAACCCCTTCCAGGACTGGCTTGGCTCGCTTCCCCTGTTCAAAGAAATTGGCAAGCAAATCTTTATTGTAAAAGACAGAACAGAAGCTGGAGGGGAGGTACTGAAATCTGGGGATAATCACAAAATCCTGGCCTGTGTGGTGTAGAAGGAAGCTAGGGTTATGTATCTATCATTTGTATTTCTTTTGTTACTGCTGCTAGATTTGAGCAAATATAAGCAACCTAACAATGATCACATCTTATTTTCAGCTAACATGTTTCCTGGCTACTTTTAAACTAATGGGAAGCAGGTATAAACTAGGACAGACATTTCTTGGCTGGCTCATTCATGTCAAGGTCATCTTGTGCTTCACAGATATCCTACATATCTGCAGCAGGATCACTTTTTCAATTAAATACAATTTAGCAAGACAACGATACCAGATTTGGTCTCTTAAAAGTCTGCCATTTTGCCCAAAGAGCATGACCATAGTTCTCCAAGCCTGGTGACTCCATAGGGTCATGACTTGTCTTTTCCCATGGCCAACACGTAGCGTCAAAGCCACAAAGCTGGACTTGGCTCTCTGTCCAAGAAGACTTGGCAGAGAAGTGCCAGGAAGACCACCTGTGCTCACCTCAGTCTGAGCTGGGCTTGCCTTCACGCCCGCCGTTGGTGCACAGAACCAAGGGCACCACTCTTGGCATGAGGGAAACTTCAACCAGGAGTCATGTGCCAGAGGAAATGGTGGGATGTGTGGTGTTACATTGCCACCTTGTGGAGAGCTCCCACTGGAGCCCAGTGGAGAAAGATGGCTGACTAAAAGGTTGTGGGCTGCCAGAACTCCCCATTGCCGTGTGCCCATGGCTGGCTAAGCGCTCGTGCCCTTGCCATGACCGAATTGGCCACTACATGTTCCTGTTATTTCTCCTCCAAGGGGTGAAGCACGAGAGCTCCATGCAAGGCCTAGAGGTCCTATGCATGGGCAACATCATCCCATTGCTCCAGTGCCTGGATTTGCAGGCTCGGTATTAAGGTTTCGTACAGATGTTGTCAGTGTGAACCAAGAGTTCTGTCCTAGCTCAGCCTGCAGGGGTAGGAGTCTGTTATCACAGTTGCCAGTAACTCTTGCAGTGCTGCTATCCACAAACGAAGAGTAGAGTTAGCTCTGTGAGTCCAAGCCCCCACAAGCTCAAGGAGAGAATAAAGAAAAATGTATTTCCTCTCATTAAGTGCTGAAGAAGCCTCTGGTGGCAATGATTTTATATTACTGGTGTCCCCAGAGAGGTTCAAATACATAAACCCACAACATGCTGCTCCTGCTTGTGTGATGGAATACTGTGTTGACAGACTGGAAGAGAATTACTGACAAATGCTACCATGTGGACTCTCACAGTGATGCCATGTATTGATTTCCATCTGGTGATGATGTACGCTTTTGCGATTGCATTGACACTATTCTCCCTCTTAAGAATCTGCAGGCTGAGTTTTTGAGTGAAAAGAATTAACATTGCTTATTATTTACTCAGTACTAGCGGAGGTCTGCAACTTTATGGGCCCTTACAATTACAATGAGAAAAAAAATAATCACAGGTCTCTGTCCCAAGGCCTTTAGCAAGAAGAATTTAACATGACGGAGAGAGGCAGGCAAACCCTGAGGAGGTGGGAAGATGGGTTCCAAGAGCAATAACATATGACAAGTGACACATAGATAAGTCCTTATTGCCTGTGCTTCAATCTGAAGGACTGTAATGGCTCTACATGAGGTAAAATACATCCAGCACTCATTAGCAGGAGCGAGCTGCCCTCCCAGGTTGTTCTCTGCCAACCCATCCCACACCGAGTATCGGTAAGTAAATAAGAAAATCCTTCAGCTTTGGGAATTGTGGTAGATCACACAAGTATCTGAAGTGTGGGCTGAACTTTTCAAGACCTTGAGAGAGGAAGAGTCTTTGATTGCAAGGAAATATGATACCTCCTCAAAGAAAGGGTCACATTCTTTGAAATGCAAGATATGGACAACTAAGGAGATGTTGGCCAATAACAACAGGACATGAATGCCAACATGTCCTGAGGGGAATAAAGGCAGTAAATTTGAGTTCCAGAGGTTTGCCATGGGACTTTTGCTAAACCCCAGTTGCCAGCAAATTCAATGTCTCTTAGAAACAGACATACAGAGGTGTGGAATTGCTCTGGTAGTCATGAGAAGCACAGATTGTCACCTTCTTCAAACAAAGGTTTATCCTTGTAAAGGCAATGGCATTAGTAGAGTATATTTGTTTTGCTCCGGAGCATGTAATTTGATATCTCATGAGATCTTACTTAAGACACAAATACTTTGCAGCGTATGGAAATAGTAAGGCATGTACTAGACCTACCAACATGTGTTTCAGTGACAGCTTTCAACACAGAGTTATTAACTGTGAGGCATTATCATAAATGAGAGCATTATCAGCAAGATGTTTTCAAAAACTGGTTATTAGACCAATAAGGTCTAGCATTTTCAGTAATAACCTAGATGACACAAAATCTCCGATAGTGAGATTTTCAGGTAGTATACAAATTACTGAGATAGTAAAGAAGAAAGAGAACAGGCTGGATTGGGGAGCAGGGTATAGGAAGTACCTGCTTGAATGATCACAATATTGGAGGCAAATGAAACTAATCACACCTGGCAATAAAGGAAGAGATTCAACTCTACCCATCTCCTGCCCCTAAAAGGCATTTAAAGTAAGAGCATAGTTGGCCTAGGCTTCCTCTATAGTCAATGAAGAAAAGATGGCACCTCCAGCAGGGAAATCTGACTGAAGTTGGAAGGGCTGAAGCCAAGGCCCTGTGTTCAGGGTGAAAAATCTGTCTTGCAAATCTGTGCATAAAGAACATCAAAATTAACCACCTCAGCATGAGATGGCAGTGCAGTGTTTGATGACTAATATGATACTCAGGTGTAAAAAAAAGGCTTTACCAAGTAGGAAGAGGGAAGTGTTTTTGTCCCCCAGCTGGCCACTACTAAACTCATTAGAAGAATTACATCTTCAGTCTTGGCATCCCCAATTCAGGAAGGACATGGACATCTCAGTGTTCAAGTAAAGCCACAAAAATGACCTTGCAAGAGAAAACAAGTCCTGCAATGCTGTGAGCATAAGCCTTTAATCTGCTGCAATTAGTCAAAATGTGACTTGATATTTTTATGTGTAGGTACTTTTGCATGGAAAAGACTCCTTACAGACTTTTCAAGTCCTTCACCAATAGACACAAAAAGATTCAGAGAGAATTCTGGCTGATGTTAAACAAATGCAACTGTGAAGCAGGACACGATTTCCTCACTGTGTGGGTAGTTCATATTAAACATGTAATGAAATCACAAAACATTTGGAGTTTTTCAGACACAAATTGACATTTTAGCATTTTGGCACACATGACTACATGGGAGTGCTTAGGTTTAAAGGCATGTGCTTGGACAGTCACTGCAGAGCAGCTGATGCATGGTAACTCATCAGCTAAAGTTAACCCGTTCTTGGATCGATATACTTCATAAAACATTCACTCCACAGCAACTCCTATAAAAACATTTTGCAACCTAACTATACCCAAGAAGAAAAATACAGAGATTCACCACAGTCTGTTCTTACCTAGGCATCAAAGAAAAAGAAGCCTACACTAGAAATAATGGGATATTAAGAAGAGGAGCAAAACCAAGCTGCACATCTTTATGTCAAAGCAGTAAAAGTCACATATGGAGGATGAGGGTGGACAGCTCCGTTACTCCAGGCTCAGTCTTCTGCACCACAGAAGCTCTACATTCTTCTGAAAACCTCAAACTTCATTTTGTGATTCAGATATCCTCATAAACACTTAAATAATGTCAGCCTGAAGAAGCAGCTATGACAGATGGGATCTCTCCTTTGTTTGAACCAGTGGTCTAGCAAAACCTAAAGGCATTTATTTCAATGGCAGTTGGTACGTCCTTACAATTACCCCAGCAACAAATGCCAGTATTAAATGCTTCTCTCTGTTCTTGGGCTGCTTCTTAAGCCCCCCCAAGCCCTACAAACCCTTCCTATTCTCTTCCTCCATGGCTGAGCCTCCAGCTTTATTCCAGATAATCTCAACAAAACAGTTCCGCATTCACTACACATAAATCTGTGCAAGTCGATCATGCAGGGACAACATAAAATAAATGGAATTTAATACTAAGATGACACAGAGGAGATTGTACTTGAGTGTATTATTCATTTCCATATTTAATTCATTACATTTCTTCTTCTTCTTCTTCTTTTGCCTTCTCCCCACCCCCCGCCCCCCACTCCCTTCAATTTATACGGAGCTGCAACACATTTCCCAGCCTGCTGTGCTGGAATGCTGCAGTGTCAAGGGACTTTGCAGTTAAATGTAAGACCTTGTTGTTGTATTGTGCACTGGGCCTTCGTCCTCAGGAAACCGACAGCTCCAAGTTAGATAACAACTGGTAAATCATCATCTTTGCTAAGTGTTTGCAAAGGCAGATAGGGGGGCAGAGAGGAGCTTTCTTTAGAGTTGGAAAAGAAAGAAACATCTCTCTTAAGGGATTAAGAACTTCTCTGACCCTCCATCTTTGAAGTTGCCTTGTAAATCTTTGTTTTTCCTGATACCAGTATTTCTTGACCTGTTGTTTTGAGTTGGGAGAAGATATCTCACTGAGGGCTCTCAGCAGGGTGGGAAGGGCAGAGGAGATGTGAATCAGAAAGAGGAAAGGATACCTTTCCGGAGGAATGAGGGGGAAGAAATCCAGGAGCCAGTTTCCTTTTGGACTTCAGCAACGATCATTCATTATTCTCTAAGGGTTAACCTTGCCTGGAAAGCCCATGGGAGGAAGCGTACACTGGTTGGTTGCAGGGACCGGACAGAATGACTTAATAAAACATTTTCTTTTCTAGCCCTGATTCCCATGATTTTGTAATAAGCCAACCTTGAATCAGCTAGTGAATCTTCCCTCCTGTATTCTCTAACACTTCCCTAAATTCACCCTCATGCTTCTGGAATGACCTGAAATTTCACATTCTCCCCCAACAAGCAGAGAAAGCTGCTGACTTCACTCCCCTCCCTAGAAGACAATGCTGTGCTTCTCACACCTCTGCTTCAGCCCTGAGCAGTTTCTACCTCAACCCAGCTGATGTTCCATATGAGCAATGGTAACTCTTTTCTCTTGCTTTTCTTCATCTGTGTATGAAGTAATACAATTCCATGGTGGCATGCTGATGCATGTAGAAGAGAAAAACAAAATACTTAATCCTAGCCAGATGAAAGGAAGGGAAGAAACAAAACAACAATCATGAGTTCCTCCACACTCCTGCTTGGTAAATTTTTCTTCTGAAGCCAGCTGTTTGACAGATGGCTTTAAAAGTGAAGTTGTGTTCACTACTCTTAGATAGGCTGACGGTCTCATTCTGTTTGTTCTTTTTTGGTTTGGAAAACTGCAGAGACAACTGTATTGAAGTCACTGTTCTTCAGGTTCACAATTTCACTGCACAGCAAAAAACCCACCTCAGTGACACAGGGTGTACTGAGGATAGAACTGGCTAGATCTGAAAGCAAATTGGGACAGAGAGGAGAGGCAAATCTGGACAGGGCTTTTTCAATTGCCTTTCCTACTCTTGCAATGTCCACAAGCTTAACTTTTCTAGGAGGTCAGTGAGAACAAAGATTTCTGTTGCCCCCAAAAATGATGTTATTCCCTGAGATCAAACAGTTGTGGGTTTTTTTCAGTATCTCTGATTTCTCTTCACACCCCCTTCAACCCCCACCCCCTTCCCTCCACTTCCTGCCATGTAGAAGAGAGAATTAATAAACCTCCACACATTTTTCAAGCCAGTAAACCTAGTTAGATCAGTTACTATACTTTATTTCAGTAATTCCAGGATGTTCTACTTTGGTCTTGGAACTTAAACTCACCAGTCCCAGACACTGTCAGTCTCAGTTCTCTGCCCCTTCCATTACTTCCATACAGTTGGTTAGGCTCCTTACCCTCTTCATGGCCTCCTCCCATCCCTAAAAGTCCTCCCAACAGCTCTATTTCTTATGGAAACTCTGAATAAACGTATTTTCCCACACCTTCCCTTGACCTCCTCCTTGTTCTCTACAGGTCCCCACGATTTTGGTTGAAGGGACAATTAGCCCTAGCCATCCATCATACCACCAACACCTGCCTGCTCTTTCCTGCTCTTGGATGCCATTCTGCTCCCCACCCCAGTGTCTGTGGTTCACCTGATGAGATCACCAGCTACTCAAGGCAGGAATATCAGCTTCATGTGTACGTTCAACGCACCATGAAGATGCAAGTGGCTGGCATAAGAATCCCTTAGATTCATACTTCTACTCATTACAGTATGGTGAACCATCACTTGGGGGACAGTGAAGCAAGGGGACTGAGAAGAGAGAAGGTCACCATAAGGTTTTGGCTTCTCTCTTCAACCTGACGTTGCACCTGAATAAGCACCTTTCTGAAACTAACACATCTTCTCCAACTTCCTAGTCTTTTCGGGGCAAGGACTATTATTTTGTGTTTGCATGTCATCTGTGCTACCCAAAAAGCAGTTCTGGGTCAGTAGGACTAGCAGTCATTGTGGAGGCAGACAGGATGGAGAACAGGAGAGGGAAAAGAAAGGCACACATAGTGAGTGTCTGTGGGATTAAGAACAGACAAGGGTGGAGAATAATGGAAAAGACATGATAGAAAACCCTCTCAGCACAGCCTGAATGGACATATCTCGGGCACATACTGGCACAGGGAGCACAATGGTTAAGTCACGATCGAGTCTCAGGTGTTTTAGCAATACCCACTACAAAGAAGGAAGTAAGGAAACTCCTGGGACTGTTCAGGTACTGTAGAATATGAATGGATGAATACACACAATCAATACAATTTTTGTATGAAAAATTAGCAGAAGAGGGACCTATAAGGTGGGATAAGGAGGATGATCAGCGTCTTGACTTACTGAAAGAAAGTTAGCAACCGCTCCAGTGCTGAGCCTTCCATTGCTAAACCAGCCCTTTGACCTGTACATAAACACTGAGCAAGGAGTGGCATATGGGGTGCTGACCCAAAACTGGGCCGGGAGCAGGAAGCCTGTAGCTTTCCTTTCAAAGTTAAGGGACCCTGTTGTCTGGGGCTGGCCTAGTTTCTTAGAGGCAGTAGCCACCACAGTGATTCTGACAGAAGAGTCTCATGAACTAACATTTAGGGGCACCTTAAGAATACATGCACCCCATGACATGAGGGGGCTTTTGGCTCAGCAGGAACATCAATTCAATGATTCTGAAATATGAGCTGAATCGGACAACCTCACGTTAGTAACTGACAAGAGTAGGAATCCTGCCCAATTTCTTTATGGCGAACCAGGAAATCGGTCAATTCATGACTGTCTAGAGGTGGTGGATTACTAGACAAAGGTTTGGAAAGACCTTGTAGAACACCCATTGGAAGATGTGAACATGTCTTTGTGAACAGTTCACCTAGATGCATCGAAGGGAGAAGGGGTTCAGGGTACGCCATAGTGGACAGACGGTCATCCAGAGTAATAGAGAGACTGGTACTGCGGGTGAGCGAGACGAGAGCCATCTTGTGGACTCATTGGACAGTAAGTCCTCAATGTTATGATCAGGCCCAGCTAACTACTTGCATGGACAAAGGACAGGTGTACTGGATGGCTCTGAATCAAGGTACACACCCCCAGTGAGGCAAGGGTGAATGCCCAGAGGGAGAACCTTGGGTTTGTTTCGAACGTAAGGGAATAATATCTAAACTGACACACGACATTATCCAGGAGCAGACAGTGCTGGGGAAACAGAGGCAACCAGATGATAAGGCTAAGGATTATCAAGAGAGCTGGAGTACCTTGGCCTCTGGTAAAAATCTATTTATAGATATGGTTGAAAAGATCAGTACCAAATTAAATGTGAGCCACTGCTGAGTATGCAGAGGAACCCTTATGACCAAGAGATGGCCATGGAGGGCAAATAGTTTAGATCCCCTCACAGGTCTCAGGAAGATCAGCAGAGTGAGGGTATCCTGGCCCAAACTCATGACAGAAGTCTGGCCCCTAGTGGACTAGTGGTTGGAGAAGAGTGTTTACAGCAGGAAGTAATGATTTTTTTTACGGTGGGTGGGGAACAACCTATGTAGGCAACACTTAATTACCAATGGAACAGCCAAGTGGTGGGTGCCAAGCTGTGTTGGAAATCATCACTAACCAGACAGCAACAGCACTAGAACTGATAGCCAGACAACAGAGACAGGCTAGGGCAGTGATTTACCAGAATCGGTTAGCCCTAGACTACCTACAGGCGGAAGAAGGGGGGTATGCAGGAAGTTTAACACTTCCAATTTTTCCATCCAAATAGAAGATACAAGGAAAGCAGTAGTGGATATTGCTAAGAATATTAGGATAATTGTGCATGTCCCCGTGCAAAGGTGGAAAAGCATCCTGAGCAAAGATTGGTGGGAGAGCTGGTGGGGAATGTCATGGTTAAAGAAAATGGAATTCCTTTTAGTTGGGATTGCTATTCTTACCATGTCTAATAGCGTATGTTACTAAATTGGTTGTTAGTACCCATCAAAGAACCCTCTCAGCAGCTGGAAAGAAAACAAGCCACCAGCCCCCGAAGTCCCTTGCTGTAACAGAAGCACTATCAAACCTGGTAATATCTCCTGAGGCCACACTGATATACTCAAAGTATGAATTTAACTATGAAGAAACGGACCCAGTTTATGAAGACATTAACTGATCAAGAAAGATGGGACTGTCAAGGGCTACAAAAGTCAAATAGTTGACCAAAAAGGAAAAGGAGGAAGTTGTCATAAATAAGCTTTAAGGATTGGCTTTCGTAGTCCCATATGATTGGAGAGTTTCTTTGTTAATAATCCATTGAAGGAACATGTTTTAATTGCTAATTAAGAGTTCGTGGTTGATTAGACACAAGAGTTAGATCTTGTTGGGGCTAATTAAAGTTGATGGGCCTATCAGCGATAGGTATGTTCCATTATTAGCGTTAGGCAGAGGAGGGGGGGCTGATTGACAGAGATAGAATTTTCCAGAAGAAGGGTGACATCTGGAATTACTATAAAAGGAGAGAACTGAGACAAGGATTGGGTAGAGAGTGGACCAAGGACATGAAGCCCAGAGGTCACCCCACTGGAACGAGCCAACCACCTGGACAACAAGCCAGCTACACCCAATGGGAATATCTCAAGTAGGAGGGCTCTAGAGAGGAGGGTGGTGCTCCCCAGGAGGGTATAAAATGTAACACCCCTTTGAGGCAGGGTCTCTGACCATACTCGACCGTGGTCTGGACACCCAGCGTGCATCCTTCTCCCGGTGGGCAGGCTAATCCACTGCTGGAAACCTCAATCGTTCCACTTAATAAATTTGTTCTCAGAGAACTGGCTCGTCATTTATCTCAGTGTTAATAATGCCAGGGTTGTAGGTTCAATTCCCATGTGGGCCATTCGCTTAAGAGTTGGACTCCATGATCCTTGTGGGTCCCTTCCAACTCAGAATGTTCTGTGATTCTGAAAGATGAGATGAAGGTTGTTTAGCACGCAAAGGATTTGTTCCAAAGCCCACTGAAGCTGCTGGAAGGACTTAGGTTGATTCCAATGGATCAGAACCCCTCTTTGGATCAGAAACAAGGGGGAAAGAATTGGGCATAGAGGGTAACATAAAAAAAGGCACAGAAAATAAAATTCAAATTTATATACAGCAGGAGAAGTCCTAGCCATACTACAGATTGTTAAAAGATCCTGTTGTGGATCTGTTGCTTAAATGGCCTACAGTGGTGAAATGTCCCAGATCCAAACCTTGTCCACCACACCATGATTCATACAGTGATAGTACGAGTCACAGCATATGTTCCTCAAACAGGAGATAAGAAACTATGCCTCGTAAGAAGGAGAATCATCTCCTGTGTCTATGAGATGGTGTCTCTGCTGAGATGGCCAGTGTACACCAGCTGCTATGTTTTTCATCTGTTGTACTACACTGACATACTTATTTATTACAGACCACTGCCATCAGATGCCAACAGCTGCAGCTCATCAGCCTACGGTTGTTTCTGATGAAGTGCTTTTCAGACCAGAATATGCCAATCTGTCAAACCCAAGACTTTTGATGGGGCGAGAGAGTTCAACCAACTCCCTCCAGTTTTAAATTCCACTTTTGTTTTTAAAATTAAACCACTGGTAATAAAAGAATAAAACACAAAGCAGAAGTCAATATTGAAATCAAATGTTTTAGCTGATGTTAGAGGAAAAGGATTCAGAACTTGGGTTTTCATTTTGCAAAAATTTTTAAAATTCTGGCTGTTGGCCCAAGTTTTAAACCCAGGTTTGGTTAAAAAAAAATCCTGAAAATGTTCACAGGATAGGAAAGCCATTTCCTGCCAACTCTATATTGGCTTACAGTTCTGACGCATGCAAGCTGGATTTGAATTAGCAGATTAGGCCCAGATCCAAAAAGGGACCTAGGTACTTAAAGTGGGACTGAGGTATGCGAGGCCCAGACAAAGGTCCTCCTCAGTCCCTGGAAACCACTGAGATTTCACAATTAGTAATTCCGCTCCAGAGAATGCCTGAAAGCACCTCAGCTTCGACATGCAGTTCCATGCCCACCTCCCCTCCTAACCTTCAGCCATACCTCCCCAGGATCTCCTGGAGCATGGCCACCAATGCCAGGGCCCTTCAAACATGCAACGACAACTCCACTTTCTTCCAAAACACAAACAGAGGAAGAGGTGGTACCACCTTATCATAAAATAGCTCAGTGCTTGGAGCACACACCCAAGGCAGAGCTGGTTTCCCTCAGCCCATGAGGACTCAACCCTGCACTGCAGAGGGTGCCCTGGCCAGAGCCCTCCCTCTTCTTCCCCCTGCACTTCAGTTGCATTAAAAAAAAAAAAAAAAATCTTGGCCCTGGTTTCCTCTGTCAAGTTTTGTATAAATACCTGATCTTGCTATTTTCAATGTGTGAATATAGAAAACACCGTCTGAGGAAAACATGCCTAAAAGCCATATGCTTTCTCTTTGAGAGAATCTTTTGGATTTAAGACATCCCCTTGCCCTCAGCATTGCCTTTGCCTATCTCAGGCATGTCCACAACCAGCATGGGCCGGTTTCCTCTTTTCCCACATTTTGTGGGTCAGGATGAGGCTCTGTGGGTCTCACCCCTTGCACCCTATGGCAAGGGTCGGTTCAGCTCTCCATCACTTGGTAGGAGGACAGAGCCTGCTCTCAGGCCTCAGAGGCGTGCAGCCCCACTGTGCTGTTATTCCTGCCTGTGCATATACAGAGCGGGGAATTAGGCTTTCTTGTTTACATCTTCTCTTTTCTCTTTCACCCCCTCCTTTTTTCCCCCCTTCTTAATAAAGAATGTTTTTAAAAACAAGTGCCTGCATTTGAGCTCCTGCGAACTCTAGTTTCCTTGGAGAAATGTTTGTGCTCTTTAACTTAAAGAATTTCTGAAACATATAGGAAAGGAATTTCATAAACTGCTCATTGAAAAACATTCCATACATTCCCCTCTCATCCAGAGACACCCGTGTGTGGTCTCCGACAAGGTCAGGTTTGGGGCTACGTAACGGGGACAAAGATTCCAGCGCTCGGAAAACAACAGATACCACAGACCATGGGACGGGGGGGAAAGGACCTCGTGACTCCCATTGCTGGAGGCCGGGAGACCACCGGAAAGGCAACAGACAGTAAACACTGTGCGTTATCCCAGGGAGGAAAATCCCAGCGCGAACCTCCCACATATCTGTTGAGAGAGTGACATCAGGCTCTGCAGTGCTAAGGAATGGTGAAGGGAGAGGGGGGAAAAAAAAGAAAAGAAAAGAAGACAGAAAGGGAAAAGCAGTGTTTCCCACTTATTATTTAATCTAAGAAAGGTGAAGACAATGAAGGAGGTCCTTGAGAGGCAGACTGGATGGCTATTGCAAATGATGGGCAGTCAGACTGGGAGATGATTACGGATGGATAGTGTGGTGGGAAGAGCACCCTGGATTTTGACTGCTTCCTCTCTGTTTTGAAATCAGGGAGGCAGGTTTGCCAGTCCTGCCATCCCTTGGGGCGCTCTGAAGCTCTAGGAATGAGCACTCTGCACATCTTCAGTTTACACTGTTTGCAGAAACCATAACGTTATTTCCAAACCAAGCACCCTGAAACATGCCAAAGGCACCATTCCTAATCCACTACGATGGACATGACTCACAGCAGCTCTTAAAACAAAATTACCCAAAGTAAGGAAAAAAAAGCATCAGGGAAATATTCTCCTGGAGAAAGTTCTTCTCCAATACCTGATGAAATGTCACAAGATGTGTTTTATTATAAAACTTTCCACTGAAGTCTACATGCTAGAATTGATTTCTGAGTTTGGATCAACTGGAAACATGTCAATTCACAGGAGATCTTTTGAGAAAGTCCCCTACATAAATATGTCTGAATTAGAAACCTTAGTTTTGCAGAAATTGGAAAGCAAGACCACACTTGGCCCATCATTCATGTTGCCCTGCTTATCTTGTATCACCATTCACGTTAGCATGGATTGTACACCACCACTGGCACTGTAAATTGCAATCGTTTTCATTTCATGAGGTATTGCTGGTTTTTTAGAGCTCACTAGTGACTCAATGCAATCAGGATCCAAAGCTTTTCATCTGCTCCTCATATCTCTCGCAATTAAGCAAATCCTTCATCCTCAGCAGTCACCAGTACATTAGAAAGACTTGAACCTAAGCTGTTCTTGCTTGGACTTGGCTCCTTTCATGAGCAAGGGAAAAAAATAAACTTCGACTGGAGATGTCAGACCTTTAGTCACCTTTACAAAAGTTTCACATTGCATTGCACTGACCACAAACAACAGCCTGTCTAGATTTCTGTAGCAAACCACAAGGAATGAAAATGGCTGACAACAAATAAGCACTCTTAACATTACAGTTACTTAACTCCTTAAATCTGGGATCCTGAGTCAGGAAAAAAAGAAGTGCAAGGCCTCATGACAAATACCTGACTTCATCTTGTGCATCATCGTGAATGGATGAAACAGCTGGCACAAGTAAAGCTCTGCTAGCAGAGCAAAGACAACAGATTCTCTTCATTGCTGCTGCTGCTGCTGAAGGTTGTCTCTGCTCTCCTGTTTGTTCTCTCCTAGCTCTTTATAAATTCAATCCAGATATTAACAATATCCATTAGCTTCTCCAGAAGATTATCTCAGCTTTAGTGACTGGAATGCAGGGATTAGAAAAAAAAAACCATTCGGTTTTGTTTTTAATAAAAGTATATGTTGGTTTAAGCTGATGGCTTTTAACATCTGTTGTGCAAGTCTTTGTGGTAATAACCCTCAGAGATTGTTGGAGAGAGAGATCATTTAGTAGGTAATAAACATCAGTGATTTCATTAATGAAATATTCTAGCATAGACATTACAAACGGGAAGAAGCAAGGCTTCCACCTGCTTAATGATTTCACTGCTGAGGCTGGAACTGGCTGCTGCTGGCAGGGCAGGGGATGCCCTGGTACCTCTTGCCCCAGCTGTGGGCACAGCTACGTCAAGGCACGTGCAGTGGAAGAAGAGTTGCCTCAGGGGCCTATCAGGAAGCTTCTGACTATCAACATACGAGGCACAGATTTCGAAATGCCTTACCAGTCAGGGGTTGTCCTTAGCTCCTGACATTGCTGTAACCCAGCCGACAACTCTTTCTTGGAGCACTGGATGCCGGTTAGCTGGAAAACAGTGACACAGATTGAGCAGGGAGTACGGGAAGTCGATCGGTCACTCAAGTGAATCCAAAGAACTGCAGTTCCTGGCAGAAGAGGTGAAAACCTTCTGTAGGAATATTTTCATCTTCCTCCACAGGGAGAGGTTTTGAATGCAATTTCTAGCCAAACCCAAATTTCTTCTGGAAGCCTTTATTGATCATGAGTGTAAATGTGGAGGGGGCATCCTTCAGAGAGCAGTTTTACAAACAACAACAACAACAAAGCTGAAAGCTTCAAAGACAAAAAGATCACGGGATAGAAGGAAGAAGTTCTTTCCTATCTTGCAGACTTTCAGAGAGCCAGAAATAAATTGAATGATGGGGAAATCCCCCTGCCCACATAAGGATCCAGGGTCCCCACCCATCCAGAACATATTCTGGTGCCTGTTCACACCAGTTATCCTTTCCCTGCACTGCAAAGATCAGGGCACGAGAGAGAAAAGTGTGCCTTCGGATATTAGCTCATCATGGGGCCCTAGGCACAAAGAGGAGCAGTAAGTTTTCTCCCTCCTCTCCCCTTTATCAGCTACTCAGCAGCTCCTGTCCCACTTGACATACTTTGCTGTATCACACGCCATCCAAGGAAGTGTTCAATCCCATTTCTGAACCCTGCTCCCTCCTCAGTGAGGAGAAAGGCACCCCAAAGCCCCCTTCCTCCAGCCTTGACGTTGCCGCAGAGGCCAGTCCTGCCAGGGTAGGCTCTACACACTGTGCAGAAGCTCAGTGCTCCTCTGGAAAAAGCACATGTAGGGAGTGGGATTTGGACCACAGTGTGCTGAATCAAAAGCATCTGAATGGTTGTCCTCCCCTGTGGCTTTGCAGTGAGCTTAGGAAATCCCTGTTGAGCTGTGCTGAGGGATCCCTTTGAGGCTTCCTGGCTTCCTCCAGCCTTTTCCTCCCTTGCCAGCCAGCTAAGAGGAAACTGCTGATGCTGGCTCCTCCAAAGATATCAACTGCTTTCTATTACTTGGGACTACAGGCTTCCCCACTTCCTGGGGACCAGGGACTAACCCAGGATTCTCTACAAACCTCCTGTGGTGCAGAGGAAAGAGCCGCTTGTGTCTGCAGGGAGAAGGATCACCTGCATGCCTGCTGGCATCTGTGATGCCCCTGTCTGTGGTCTCCAGCCAGAGGGACAAAAGACACTGATCTTTACTGGGAATAAAGAGCATCAGCTAAGATTACTGAAAGCAAAATAGTGTGGTTGAAACCAAGTAAATGCCTTGGAAAGACAGGATGGTTTATGTGTTTCCAGATGAGCTAACAGGCCAGCCCAAAGACAGCATTTTCTTGATCTGAAAAAATGAGGCAAAAAATACAATTCCTGGGACTTCTCTGGAATTACTTTAGTTTGGTTTCACCTGTTACTCAGCACAAGTTTAGCATGTGCTACCCCATTTTCTGCCAGTGAAGACAAAGCCAGCTTTTGTCATCAAGGCTACCGTAAAGGAAGGGATGACAAAGAAAAAGAGAGGAGGATCATTCATTTTCTTTGTTTAGTAAGATCTGACAAACTGACAGTTGTCCCAACCATTAAGGAAACTGTTACCCAACATGCTTAATGCACTGGATCTTTTTGATGCACTGACCTTTTTGTCAGAGTATTCAGAAAGAACGGACTGTCCCTTGACTCAGACATGGGGGTATTGAGGCTGTATCTGAACTGCATGGCAGACTCATGCCATGGTGTTGCCTGTTGCCACCAGAGACATCCAAGAGAGAGGACATGATTGAAGACTAGCCCATGTGCACAGGTTTCCTTCCCATGACCACTAGGACACGTGCAGAAGATGGTTTGTACCCTGACAAAAAATCAGGGAGCTGTGGCACAGTCACACACCCTCTAATTAAGAGAGACTTATCTGGATGCATCATTTACATGCAGGAGTTTCTTGAGGACCACTGATGACCTTACCTCCCTGTCCTAGTCAAGTTCTGGACATCCCAGATGGTCCCACAGAGACGCCATGCCCCTACTGTGATGTTTTCCACCTTTTATGAAAAGGAAGTTTTAGCAGTCATTGACAAGCAGAAATATTCTTTACTCATCAAAGACAGATCCATTTGAGGATAGACTCAGTATTATCCATAAAGCTGTCTAGAAATTTTCAGAGGTTTTATCAGGTTTTCTGAACTGGATGAAGCACTCATGGATGTTTCTGGAAATCCTTATTTTTCTGTCTGACTATGGGGACTTTTCATATTTCAAGATGTGGAGAAAAACTGCCACTACTTTTGACAGCAAAAATCAGTGTTTGTTAAAAGATGTAATTTTGTTTGTTTGTAACACTTCTTTTGATTCTCTCTAGAAGACTTTACCATTATTTAGGCATCTACATCATAAATAAAATATTGGTAAATATGTAAAATATTACTTTATTTGCAACTACTTCTGCCAGGAGCTAACAGCAAGGGCAGCCTTTGTCATGGGTGCTGTTGCCACTCAAGCCCTGGCTGCTCCTGTACTTGGTGGCATGGGAAGCAGTGGTACACAATGGAAAGAGATCTGCCAATTTAACAAGCCATTGAGAGGGGATACTGGAATGCAATATTTCATCACCCAAATCCCCAAGCTGCAACCAAGCTACTGATTTTCTTTCTTGATATCTGTAGCTTAGTAATTTTTGCTTTGTTCCTGTCCTCAGAGGAATGACCCTGACCAAGAGACCTCTGTAGACACTCCATCCAAGCAAAGGATGGTGCAGAGACAATGCCCATTGCCCCAGCTGCCCAAAGTCTCAGCCTCCATGCTTTGCAGCAAGGAACCCACATCCATCACAACTGCAGAGAGAAGAAGGGGACCAGGACAATGAGGTGAAATAGTGAAAAAGCTGTTAGTCCCAAAGGGAGGCACAAAAAGAGAAACCTTTCCCTCTTCCTCAGGGACTGTCTAAAGCACTTTGATCCAATCATGGCTTTAATGAGAAGGATGCCTCAGCTGTCCCTAAGCACACACCACCACTGGTGCTGCTGAACTAAGATACCCAGGGACTCAGACCACAAAAGAGAGAAGTAACCTCAGCAAACAGAAATTGAGGAGGACATTCAGTTTTGCTGCTTCTTTTATCTCTTCTTAACAGCCTAATTGGAGTGTAATGAATTTAGGGTTGGTGCTCGGTGCCAGACTCGCTTCTTTGATGTGTTTTTGGCCTCTGTGCTAGAAAAATGCAATGGGAACCAAAACCAAGATACTACACCTCCATAAAGTGTCTCTGGGTTTACCATGAGATTCCAATGCCTGTGCCAAGTGACCAAAGCCACTAACAGGCTGCTGCTCGCCAAGATGTTTGGGTAATGAATAAGAAGCAGAGAGAGATGCCACTGTGAATCAGAGAGAGGAATGCACGCTAATGGCAACAGAGGTGGATCCCGGGCTGTAATGTGGAACAGAAGAGTGCTGTGGTCATGCTTCTCTGTGGCTGCAGCTTGCAGGAGCTGCTGGTGGTGCCTGAAGGCCTGTGGCAAGCAAGGAGGATTTTAGGAGGTAAGTAGAGTACTGCTGCACAGGGACACAATGACACAGCACCACGAGCTGCTCACACTGCCAACAGCCAGGTCACTCTCAGGCCAAGGGTCTTTTCCCACCCCATTTTAACCATTCCTGCCTTAGCTCCTGCAGACACATCTCTTTCCCACACAAACCCACCATGCTTTCCTTGGCTCTCAGCAGGGCATCCCCATGGGTAAAGAGCAGCCACTACAAGACATGTGAGTGACCAACACACAAACAGTGCATGCTCAAGAGGCCATCACCCCCCACTGCCCATCACACATCCTGCCAGGGTCACCATCCTGCCAGTGGGGACAGCAGAGTCAGCAGGCTGTGCATGCAAGCAGCAGGCAAAACTTGGGAAGGCCTCCTTGGGGGATATCCAACCCTGCAGAGAAGAGAGGGATCCCCACCTCCTCACTCAAATCCTCCAGATGAATGGCAACCTGCCCTTGAGCACACATGAAAAACCTGGTGATGCTTACCAATTAAAATATCCAAGGACCCCACATACAATTTCCTCTTAGAGACAAATAGCTAAATTATGGGAGTTTGGTTCTGAAGAGGCTTCATTAAGTACGGGCGTTTTCTGCTTCTATTCAAGCACCAACTAAGCAAGCCCATGTTAGATGAACCAATGCATCCATTCCAAAAATCACAACCCAAAGGAAAATCCAACTGCTTATCTGTTTCCCTGTTTACAATGATCTTGCTCATGATAAAAAACGATGTGCCTCCTTGGAAAAATCATGGCCAATGACAGTTCATGTACTTGCAGAATATTCAGGGCTAAATTTCCACCCTATTTAAATCAATACCGCTATATCCATTTTAGGGAAGCTATCCCCAATTGACAGTTCCTGGGAACCTGGCCCTGAGTCTCTCTCTGACTCAAACAGCCCTGTGACTGCATGTTTGAGACATGGGCTGCTGATAAGATACACTTCTAGTTAAATGCAGCCCTCCTTCAGCAATGATTCACATTGAAGAGCAGTTAACTGGTGCAGCTGTCCTGGACACAAGCCTTCCCACTGCAGGAAAAGCACTTTCTGGAATAGGTGTACTCACACAGCTTTGCTGGTAAGCAGGTTACATACCCAAATACCAGAACTGTGCTCCAAAGCCTGACACTAGAGACAGGGACAGCCCCTCTTCCTGCCTTGCAGTGGCCACTCTCACCTTAGCTCC
Organism: Erpornis zantholeuca; assembly: GCA_013400515.1. NCBI lineage: Eukaryota > Metazoa > Chordata > Aves > Passeriformes > Timaliidae > Erpornis > Erpornis zantholeuca. Next base: position 864,799 of record VZTN01018156.1, read on the forward strand.
ATCAGATGTGAGTGGAGAGCTACTTTATACCTTGCTCATTACTCAGGGGAGAAATCAGGGAGTCTATAAGTGAGCCTCTCTGTGTTCTGGAAGACTTAGGAATCCACACCAGCTGTGCGTGGGCAGCATTTAATGGGCCAGCAGTAAATTAGTGTCCCATGGGACCAGCAAGGCAGCACCTGAGACCAAGAGGTGTGCAGCTTCTGCGATCAGAAAGCATCCTAATCTTCTCTGTGGAATGCATCTATCAAAGCCAAAAGGAAATGGGACACTACCTGAGCATTAACCCTGTGATTTCCCCAGGTTCCACAGGGCACTCAGTTCTCCATTTGCTGCTCCTGGGGACCACATTGCTTGGCCAGTGCCATGAGCACATCAGACCATACACGTGCAAGCAGACATTCTCAGCTGAAGGGTTGGAACAGCTCCTTCTACTGAACAGCTGGACTTACACATATGAACTACTCAACACTCTCTTCCAGAATTACTGAGTCTTTCATATCTTATCTCTCCAAAACCACTTATCAGCCCACGGCTTTCAGACTGCAGTCTCTCCTGTCTGCCAAAGTGGAACCCAGCCATGTAAAAACATGAATAACAGCAGCCCCTCTCTCCTCTCCCACGCTGATGGCTGCAGCTCCTCTGATGAGGGCTTGAACTTTGGGGGCAGCAGGGATAGCTCCATCTACCCTGCAGCTGTGGACTGGCAGAGGAAGTTGAGCAGGGTTTAACCATGGAGCACAAGATCACTGGAGCATAAAGGCCTCCTCCCATCCCAAGCTGAGAAAGGTAACAAGCTAAATGTATGTATTTATTCTCTTAATTATGATGACAGACAATAAGGAAACATTTGTAAGCTCACATTGCTGCTGCATGGGCTTTGGGCATGCCCTATGGCCTACACATCAAATGTGCACAAAAAAAGATAGGTTTGTGCTCACAAGTGAATATTAATAATGGGAAATAGTCTGGACTTTTTGTCAAATAAAGCCTTCTTTCTAACTAAATATCCCTTTTGTTTTTAACACTAGCAAAATACTCAGAGAAAGTTTAATTTATGATATTTTGAAAGCTTTGTTGGGGAGTGGGGAGAGACTCTTTTATTGTCCTCTTCTGTTTTTCCTCTCCCTCCTCCTTTTAAAGAAAAGAAAGGTGCAGAGAAGGAAGTGCAGGAAGAGCTTTTGAGCTTGTGAGCCATGAAAACACTTCAAGTTTCACATTCATTGGGCATCAAAATTTCCACACAGCCCCCTTCCAATCTTTTCAAATCTTTCCATAAAAATTCTGAAACAAAATGGAAATTTCTTCCTCTGAGCCATAAGGGATGACATCATTAGACTTCAGCATGGTGCTAAAAACATGTGTGTGTGCTGCAGCACCAGATACCAGTCTAGACATCGCAGCAACTAGAAGCAAAGCAGACCAAGGGGGCTCTCGGTGTGCTGCTGGGGCTGGGGCTGCATCAGGCAGGAAGAGGACAGAGATGGGGCTGGGAGGACAAAGGCAGTGCTGTTACAGCAGAGGAAAGCTTAACATAAAACAGGATCATCACCAGCTCTGGACTAGCTTAGCTAACATATTTCTCGGTTGTATGGACCGCACATGGGTCATACATGTTTTTGTTCAGTGCAAGAGAGGTCTGTCGCAAGAACAACTGTCTCTGCTTTTGTTATGAAACTGAAGTTCAGGCACAAATCTCGCCTGTTGGGTCTCATTCCAGCAGCCAGTGATACAATCCAGAGAATAAACACGATCATCAGGTACCAACTGGGAAATGCTGGGAATAAGATCTGTAATAGCAGTGGCAGGAAGAGAGGGTACAGGTGCCTTCCCTTCTCTTCCTCAAGCGTCCCCCCAATGCACATGCACTTTGGCCCCCATCAGTCAGTTCTCTCTGGCAAAAAAACATGCTTTCAGATGCTGCTGCCAAACCTCAGAAATGTATATTGCTGTTCTGGCTATGTTCAGGAGGAAGGGGAAGGGAAAGCAGTGTGCAATTTTCAACAGTTTCTCCTTGGAGAGGGGCCCCCTAATTTTCTGAAAGGGGCCATCGAGGAGAGGGGAGAAAAAGCAAGAGGCTCTGTCCCATTTTAATCCCTTTTCCCAAATTAGTTATACATGGGGAATTCATGATGGAGTTCCCTCTTTGGGCTCTGAGCCTCAAAACATTTCAGAACATGCAGAGCCCTTCTGAAGCCTTTTGATCCCATCCCTTCTGAGGTTTCTGTGTTTCTGTGCAGAGCTGTGCACATGGGCAGATGCTGAAGGGAACGAGGGGAAGCAGAAGCATCCTGTGCTGGTGGCACTGCAGGTAGGGTTTGCAGGACAATGCCGGCAAGAGAAAGAACCCAACAAGAAACCACAATACAGAGAACAAAATAACTGTGGGACAAAGATCGCTGGTGCTGCTGTGAGAGCTCAGCAACATCAGCCACAAATCTCTTCCATGCTGCTGTCAGGACAACCTACCTGCAAACTTGAAGCTGGCTCTTTGCCGTGTTGAAACCTAGTACAGGGACTGCTGAGTGCTCTTTATTCAATGGGAAATTACACAGTCTGCACAGAAACAACCCAAAAGAAAGATATTCATTTAACCTTAAGGTCTGCATTGACCAAACAGATTTGACATCAAGCAAGGACCACTAAGTGACAAGACCAGAGATGATTTCCACAAGCCCACGAGAGGCTGGAGAACTTGGGATTACAGAGCATCTCCCTGCCCTATGTGTTTTGGTTACAATTTTTCAATAACTCAAAACCTTAAAGATAGAATAAATTGCTGCTGGACTTAAGTCATTTAGGATCCTGCAATCCAGTCACAGTTTTTCAGCTGACCAGTAAGGGCAGAAACGTCTCCTCAGATTAATGAGCATGAGGTCTGCGAGCCAAGATCCTCAAAGGCATTAGATCCTCTTAGAAATCAGTGGTGCTTACACGTTTTAGTAAATATGTTCAAGGACCTGGACTGAAATACCAATGCCCACCCCTCCAAAAAATTATATAAAGTGTCCGGAAAAGTTTACAAAGGTGACTGGGAGACTGACGCATTTCTGAAAGTCTAAGCAGGGGTACTGGTGTTTTGCTGAATTTTACTCAATACTGCTTATTAAACAAGAACTCAACTGGTTTAATTAAAATTCATGGTAAATAGATTTACTTTCTCCAGTGCCAGTGCTTTGTATGGACACATTCAAAGGCATTTACTTCCATTTGGTTAAACTTCATAACTGACTCTTCTAAATGTTTCCACATGGTGGCTTGAACTTCTTTTCTTTTTTCTTTTTTTTTTTTTTTTACTAAATCAATTTTAAACCAATTTTCATTACATTGGTGGTTTTGCATGTCCACAAGGCTTGTGGGCCTCTTGGATTTTAAAACCTGGCGTGAAATTCAGCCGAAAATGCCAAGTGCTGAAACCCAGTGAAAATGAAACCATTACAATCTATAGGAGAAGCTGCCTGCCACTCAGCCCTGCCCACGCTGCTGGCTGGACTGAGAGCACCTTCCCTGGGGCACCAGTCCTACACGGAACTGCGTGCTAGGAATGGCTAAAACTCGCCTCTGGACACTGCCACTGCTCCATCCCAAGCAGGTTTGGGATTTGGCAGCAGTGAGCTCAAATCCTGGCTGGTGGAAATAGCTTAAAGCATAGCCTGTGAGAAGATCAAAATCCTGATCAGGAGCCTCTTTAAAACTGTGGCTTCAAAGCTGACTGGAAACCTGGCCCTGGGCTTCCCTGCAATTCAGCTTGGGTTTGCAAACTTGGCTGGTGTCAGGTTTATTGCACCTAGTTTGGGGCTTTATTGTGAACATTTTGTGTAGATTCAGCACTTGAAATTAAATGGGCTCTGTTGTTCAGAGCCTGGACCAGTGTCCCTAACATCCATAAACTCCACACCAATCTATTTATCTTCATGTAAAAGTAACTGAGCATCTGAGGCTTTATTTTCAAGGTAGAGGTTGTTGCTGTGTATTATCAAGTCAGTAAAATCGGAGGGATGGAGGGATGGAGGGATGGGTGGGTGGATGGATGGATGGATGGGTGGATGGATGGGTGGATGGATGGGTGGATGGATGGGTGGATGGATGGGTGGATGGATGGGTGGGATGAGGACTATTTGTTGCTGCATAATGGAGGGCTTTGACTTACAAAGAAACTTTTTAAACTGGTGAGGAACCAGGTTTGTTACAGTCCTGTTTCCCCACCACTTAAGTCTAGTAAGCAAACCAAAAAGCAAAAAGATGTCTCGCAGAAGCTCTCAGCAACTGGGATGTTTCAAAGCAGAGACAGCAGCCTTAGAAGAAACACCAGCAGAGGTGAAGATTTTCTGCCTCCCAGAAGGTTTGGAGCAATGAAGAAAACCTATAATACTGCTGGTTTCCAACACTACTGCTTTTAATACCTCTAGAAGTAGAAAAGAATGGGTTTATTGACTGTTCAACTCCTTTTCCCCCCACAAAAACCCTCAGAAATGGTGACCATTCAAAGCAGGGCAAAGATGGTTCTTGGCAAAGGTTCAGCATGGCTCTTATTACTGAGGGGAATGCGGTCATGTTGCTAAGATAGTGGCCCAGGAGTCAGGCCACTCTTCTTGGCTACCCCACCACCCCACCGTGTAACCTTGGAAAGTCACGTTTCCCCTCCATGGTTCCACATTCCTTGCCATCCTGCGCCTCTTGGCTATTCAGGCTGCCAGCTTTATGGTCCAAGTCTGTCTCCTACTGTTCTAGCTACCACCATAATTATGAGAATTTGATACATGCTGCATTCCAGCGCCCCTTCCCACAGAGCCTTGTTGGACACCATGCCAGATTCTACCATCCCTTCCTGGGACATACATGCACTGTGCAGGACAATCTGCCCCCATCACCCACCAGAAGCACCCCAACATCCAGCCTCAAAGTGACTGTGACCCAGGGAGGCACTGTTCAGCAGTGACAATGCAAAGCTTTGCTCTTGAAACACAAGAAATTTGAGGGTTTTGCCCCGAGGTGCACCTCGGCCCCAGCATGCATTTGCCACGAGCAATTGAGTAAGGCTTATCCCTGAGGGTTTTTCCCTGGCCTCAGAGGGCTGTTGAGCTTTCTGGCAATCCCTTGACTTTGCAGCCTTTTTGCAAGCAGTACTGCACTGCATGCAGTCACAGGGTCCTTTATGACCAGCGTAGCCCAAAGCACCCAGAGAATGTCTGTGTGTGACACAGCACCTTTTTTTTTCACAGGGGCTGAACTTCTGCTGTGCCAGAGGCAGGACTTTTACAACAGAGTACGCAACCTTTCTCTTCCCTAGTTTGCTCTAAGGAGCCTTAACTCCAGGAGCCACCATGCCACTAAGAGCACAGGTCTTGCTTCTGCTCCAAAATCTCTTTAGAGGCTGTTCTTTAAATGCTTCAGGCAGCAGCATCCTCAGCAGCTGCTAAATTATCTCTGGGCAAGGCCTCCCATGCTGGGCACTGGGCATACACACACATGGAAGGACATCATGAAGACTTTCCAGCCTCAACAGGGAAGTGACACAAAGGGGAGGAGATCGCACAGCATTGGTGAGGTCGCCCTGCAGAGAACTGGTGAAGCTGGGATTAAAACTCAGAGAGCACCACTTAGGTGCCCTGCACACTGGGGCACTTGGTGCCTTCGTTCCTTGCATGGCACTTCCACGCCTGTACATGGACATATACACACATATGTGTGTGTCATGCATATGTATGTGTGTGTCATGCATATGTGTGTGTGTGTCATACATATGTGTGTGTGTCATACATATGTATGTGTGTGTCATACATATGTGTGTGTGTCATACATATGTATGTGTGTGTCATACATATGTGTGTGTGTGTCATACGTATGTATGTGTATGTTATACATATATATGTGTGTGTCATACATATGTACGTGTAAACATGGATGTGGACCCACGAGCTGCGTTGACAAAGCCTGAACGTGCACATCACTCCTGCAAGTGGCACGTTGTGATTTGCCCTGTGCTGCCTGTCAGGCACTCACAGCTGCTCATGGAGCGTCCCTCCTGCCCTGACCCAGCAGGAACTGTGCCCCATTATCACTTCTCCAGGCGGAGCCATAACAAGAAGCTGAGATTTCCAAAGGTGCAGGCAGGACAGGCAGATGACTGCACTGACATACCGTCTCAGCTCCTTCTCATAGTTTGTGTTTTATCAACAAATAACGTCTTTACTACTGCCAGCCCTGCTGAACCACTGTAGCTGCAGACAAGCAAGCTGTGTTTGCTTCTCTTTCATTTGTCATCAACACAATGGCCAGCCAAGTTCTCATTCCAGCATCTTACTTGTTGGTAACAACAAAAACAGGCAAAAAGAGAAAAGCTGATTTTTGGCTGGCTGTGGGCATGCAGAAGCGTAGGTTTGGATAGGTAAAGTGAAAAAGCCCCAATATGAAAATCACTGGGGAAATAAAAACATTAGCAAAGCAACATTTAGAGTTTAAAACCAAAAAGTAGGCTGATTCAGGTTTTCAGATTCCCCTATTTCTGCTAGTTGGGGTGGTGTTGTGTATCAGTGCTTTCCCTTCACCAACACAGGGGGGTCTCTAGTTAGGTGACAACTGAATTTGGTCAGAAGCAGACCAAGAAACTTTCTGCAAGTGTTTCCCTTCCCAAGGGCTGCACTCAGGGATCATTCCAGGTCTGGATCACAGTCCTGCTGTTTAAAGGATGCAGAGCTCAGGGCAGGGAAAATGCAGGGAAGAACAGCGACAGACACCACTGAGGGAATATCTCTGGAGTATGTTAGTAGGTTGCTGAAAGGGAGGAACAGTTTTGAAACATGAGCACAGAGATAAAAATCTATTCCAAGGTGAGGATGAGCTAAATACGTCAAAGGCCTTTCAGCACAATCTGGGCACATGTGAACCCACCTAAATAGTAAACAACGCATTTACTACTAATAGCCGCCTAATTTATTTATGGAGTCCCATCACACCGCAAATCTCTGTCATCTCCTTCACACACCAATCTCCTGGCACCAGAGGAGGGTGCGGGAGCTCTGCTCTGCCCAGCCTTTGCTACCTGTTTTTGGAGATAAGCGCTAAATGACACAGCCCTGCAAAACATGGCAAGGCCCACGCTGCAAGATGGTTGACTGAAAATACTCGTTTTCCAACGTGGGGACGTTTCACAAGCAGTCTTAGTGCCTCGGAGCACCTCAGACAGGGGAAGGAAAAGGAAATACAAGCACAGAAGCCAACAAAATCAACGCCAGGGTTGGGGAATCCCTCCTCGCATGTATACATGTGCATATGGATATATATCCACGTTCGTCACTGCTATGGCAACTAGGACAACAAAGATATCCTTTTAAAGGCCCTGCAGTAAGGAGGAAAAATATTTCGCTATATATATCACTGCCTATTGACGTCACAAAATAACTTAAAATAAACTAACCTGTAAGTTTGGATCACGCTGGTCCTTTTTCCTCCTCTGTGGATATTGGAATAACGTTCACGTCACAATGACCATCTGTTGCCTTTCATGGAAAAAGTAACTGGAGAGAGCTGAGCTAAAAGGTTTTCTATCAAGCCCTCTCACATACCCTCACTGAAGCAACATGAAAAACCCCCTCTCCTAAACCCTATGGAGCTCTGTGCCCTGAGGGCCTCATTTAGACCTTCCACCGGCAAAGCCCATGCTGACATCAGAGAGAAATTGCCAATTTTGGTAATTAGTAAATAAGCTGCGATAATTAATTCAGCTGAGCGTCTAAAGAGTTCAGGAAAAAAAGCAAGCTGGCAGAAGTGAGTCTGGGTTGAACTGTAAAAATAAAACATTCCGTTTGAAAGTGATTTTAGGAAGTTTGTTTGCACAGCCAAGATCCTGTAGATCAGGGCATCCTACCTCTTGTGCATGAGTCTGTAGCACCACACACAGTGACATGACTTGTGCTCTTTCCACTAATGCTACCAGTGCAATCATTTTATGGACAGCACTCAGTTGCTGCTGCACATCCAATAAATACACATAAATGGATTTATGAGGCAGAGAGGAAGGTAGGGAATTCAGGACCCAGTTTGCACTAGGCTGTACCAATACAACCCTACTAAAGTCAAAGTCCAACATAATGAAGCAGAAGCAGTGCAGTGGGAGGTCCTGCAGGGGAATGGGCTGGATGTTGGTGATGGTTCACACATGCAAGGCATGAGGGCACTTTGGCATAGCAGTGCTCTACAGCTCCTTGCTCAGTGCCCAGAATCAACAAATGCAGCATCTCCCATCCCCTGGCTAGCAGGAGGAGATGAGAAATACACCTCAAGTATGTTCCTATCCCAAATCCTCTATTTTGCTCACCTTGGGAAGATTGCGGGGAACACTCTCAAGTCCCTTTTGGCTAAACACGTGTTTTAGTCTGCCTTGAAGGAGGCTGAACTGCCTGCAAGTCCTACCAGAGCCCCACAGAGTGGGTTGAGGTGTTCTCAGAGCATGAGATATGCCATGATTCTCTCGAAAGCATCAGGGCTATTTCAAAGCACCAGAATTTATTAGAGGTTTTTTTGAAGGCAGATCTCTCTTACTCAGTATGGTGATTTTGAACAGATATAGCAAATGCAATGAGTCACTGGAGCATTGTGGGCCGTTGTATACTATTAAGTCATCTACAAGCCCATGGTGAACCCATTTGCAATATGCTATTACACGGCCACTTGATGTGTTGTGGATTTGGGTCTGTTCCTCTTCTCCTCAGGGTTTTTGTTTTTCTTCCTTTTTTTTTTTTTTTTTTTAAGTCAAGCTACAGACTACAAATAACAAGAGCTAACACAATCCGAGCAGGTTTGGATCAGACTTACAAGGGAAAATCAGCAATCACATGGGTTTTTAGAGGTTAGAAATTTGTCTTCTCTCAACTTCTCCTAGGTCACCTGGTTTTCAAAGCTGCTGGAATTGCTGCAATGCTTACCCCTCCTGCCCATCTGTCCCAAGTTTCCCTCTAAGCACAGGAAATCAGGGAGTTTGATTTAGCCCTGGGCTGCAGAGGAGCACTGACTGCCCACATCCAGCAACATGGTACTTCAGGATCCAATTAGGATTCCTTAACTCCTAATCGGTGTGCATTAAGATATGCATCTGACTTTTCTCACATCTCCTGTTATCTCCCAAATTCATCTGCAGTCTCCTGTGCCATCAGTCACTTCAGCTCTCCCCTACAACAATTTCCTGAAGTACTTTGCCTAGAGATTGCCTTCTGTGGCTCAGCCTGCAGGGCCTTCACCTTGGGGACTTGCATAAAAGACATAATGGAAGAGCCTCTCCTTATTTTTAGTTCTTTGTATCATCAAGTCTCCCTAGATATTTTCTCTCATGGTAGCTGAAGACAGATAGGCATCTTTCTGGAGATCTCCTCCCTATGGAGATCTCCTCCCTACTTTTCTCATCTGCCTATATGAATTTAGGAAGACAACATATTAGTATTTCTACTGACTATGGTCTTCTTCAGCCCTGATTTGTGGAAGATTGCAGAGAAACATCTCTGACACAGCACCACTCCTCATCCTTTTGCCAGCAAACACCTTCCTTTGCTTTTTTCCTCTACCCCATTCCTAACACCCTCCTTCATAGGAGATCATGCAGGCATCCAAAAACCCTGCTTAGTGCTTCTTTCACCTTTTATTAATGCCAGGTGCCACCCTTCCCACCACCTTAATCAGGTCCAGATGGGATGTACCAGGCTCTCAAAGGGGCCCTGCACCTCTCTTTTCAAAGAGGGAGCTGCCCTTGCAAAATCTGTTGCTATTTTTTGGGAGGAGATGTAGCTGAGACAGGTTTATCTAAAGACCACGAAAGTGCTAGGTGGTTGCTGAACACTGGAATAAGGGGGGAAAAAAAAAGCCATATACTATAAATATGGGAAGTTTTTATGGTACTCCATGCTGTACCTAGAAAGCTATAGGATCACTGTGGGACGAGTCAGACTGGCAACTTTATGTCTGACATAAGTTATGTCTGACAGCTGCTAGTCCTGAGGTGCTTGGCAGGGAGAAATCTAGCTCTGATACCACAGGCCAGAAATCACAGGAATGCCTTTTTCTCTACCCACAAAGAAGAAACAAATAAGCAATATGCTCTAAAGCAGAGATTGCATAAAAAAGGCTGGCCACAGAATAACTTCCAACTGATCTCAAGCTGAATATGGAAACAGGTTGCTTTGAAGATGTCTGTCAAAGACCCTGGTTAAAACCCCAATAGTGGCTAAGATCCAAGAGAAAGAGAAACAAGAGAGGGGATACAGGGAGGGGATTGAACAGTCATTTGTCAAGAGAATTGAAGTAGAAAAATAATGTGGAGTTCAGTGTCCAGAAAAAAAAGAAAAAAAGGTATGTATAGCTACAAGCACAACTGAAATATGCCAGACTTGGTGGGAAAATACTACAGCACAACCTCTGGTGTGCATGGCACTGTGAACAGCAGCTCCCTCACCCCACTGAGCTTCTCCTCAGCTGCAGCAGAGGTACCAAATCTGCATGCATGTTGTTTGACACTCACAATCTTGGGAAAATCCAGAATGGGTGAGTTTGTTCTCCTCTTCAGGTACACCTCCCCAGATCCACCCATTTTGGATTTTTACCCTCTTTGAGATGAACCTAAGCTTGGCTGTGGACATTTTTGAGGGCTAGCATGCTGTGGTTTTCTCAGCCCACCAGTGGTACTTCCAACTTTACAGCAACTTTTCCTGCCTTGCTGTTCTGAAAGCAAATGCAGCTTATGCTACCTGAAGTTGGCAACACTATTTGCTTAGACACCAGTGTCCAGAAAACAAGGGGTCATGCTGGTTAAGGGTATTGCTTTGAAAGCTGTATACAGACTACATGCATATGAAAGTACACATTGTACAGGAAAGGGAGTGTTTGCTGGAGGACCGAGTGTGTGTCATGCTCTTGATGAGAAAGTATTAAAGAAATTGAGGAGAACATTGAGACTTGTCTTTACTAGATAAGAAATCCCTAAACAGAGGTGGGATGAGCCCTGAAGGCATCACAGACAGCACACTTAGAAAAGCTCCCCTTGCCTGAAGGCACAAAGGATGGGAACGGGATAGGTTCAGTCTGTAGACCCAAAGGGGATACAAAGGACTAACTGGCTTCTCATAAAAGACAAAAAGATGGAGCCTTCTCTTTCTGCATGCTAAAGCATTAAATATGTTAGAGGAGGATTATCCAGAAACCAGCATATGCTGGTTCTTTTTTTATGCTGAATGTGTCAGCAAGGTCTTGGCAGACTGTGAGGAAAAAACAGAGTATCTATAAGATTTCAAGGTTGTCACAGATCAGTAACCTCAGCCGAGGTCTGTTATAGTCATTCAGCAATGACCCCATCTCTTCTTTCATCTTAGGATTCCACTAGTTTCATCCACTTGCTTGCTTTTCTTCCTTTTGTTTTTTCCTTTCCTGTTCATCCTGCAAAACAAAATTCCACTGCCATGTTCCTTTGCTGGAGTTCCACCAAAACTGGACCCTCCTGGTGGAGCCTTTCCAGCTATGTCACAAAGTCACACAATGCATTGCCATGGAGGAAATGTCACGTATATAAATATATAATTTCATGGCAGAAATGTCAGGTCAGCTGAGGACCTGACACAAAGGGGAGTCCCTTCACGCAGGTTGGTTTAGAAGATAAGGGTAAATCTCTGCAAAAGCAAGTCCTCCTGGGTGGGTATCACTCAAGTTGGCCAGATCCTCAGTGGATACAAATTGTCATAGTTCCATGCAAATCATCTGGAAAATGATACCCTGGTTGGCAAGCTGCTAAGGTAACAAGTATACCCCAGGGCAGTGCCAACTAATGCTGGCTGTGGACCTGCCCATTAGCTGTACTGGTAGTATCAGCTTATGTGAACATATTTGTGGCTCTGGTAAACCTGGAAAAAATGACATTTCCATGGGTTTGATGAGAAGTGAAACATTTGATGCTTTGGTCTCAAATTTTCTGCTGTCTTCCACAAGAAACAAAGGGCAAGGTTTTACGAATGGTCTTCTCCTTTTTCCCCCTTTTGGGGCAAATGTAGGAAAAAGTGTTATCTATGGAATTTCAGAACTTGTTCTTTAATGCAAAACACCAAAACCACCAGAAATAACATTCTCCTGGAAAATGTAAGATTTAACTTTGCCCTAAGCCAAAACTGCATACTGATTGCTATTCATCATTCTGCTCCCCTCCTATATACTCTATACATCTCCAAAATCTTACCAGGGCAATCAAAGTTCAAGGAGTGGCTGGGCGAAGCCACTCTTTCCAAAACAGGTATTCCCCACATCTGTGCTCAGAAATGTCCTTCTCCAGAGGAGACTGGACAGCTGTTCTTTGTTGAAATCCAGTCCCCCAGGGCCTTCAGCAAACACATCCAGGAACCTGGTTACAGTCTAGGATAACATTTCCTTCCAGACTCGTCAGGATATGACAGGTTTTTTCCAAGTTACCAGTGCATGCACACAACCTGAAGTCCAAAGGACAACTTCACAGCCCTGGTGCTGTTTGTTGAGCCTGCACCCCACCTCATCTATCCAGCTGCAAGAAAACCCACTGAAGGATGATGCTCTTCTACTAGAGCTGTGAAAGCCTCTGCAGATGGTGGGGAAATCCAGAATGTTATCAGCTGCTGCTCCTCATCCTGGCAGTAGGAAACTACAAAAGATGCGTGTACATTATGGATTTCTCTACCAAATTCCACCACCTGGGCTTTCTTTTGTCCCTCTCTCCTTCAGCAGTTATAAAATTGGAGCAGGAATATCTGCCTCTCTTAAGAAGATCAGATTCATTAGGGCTCTCTTCCCATGTCTTAGGTTTTGCTCACCCCCTGTGAAAGGATTCCTACAGGTGTCACTATAGCTTGAGCATCAAGGAAGGGCCACACACAGCTTTACAGGTGTGTGCTACAGCATCCCCGTGTACCCTGGGGAGGTCTGGAAGGGGTCCTTGCTCCAGGCCTGGCTGCAATAAACTCTGTGTGTCTGTGTTTGCATGACAGGGCACCACAAAGGGCTCCAAGGTCCGACTTACTTAGGGCAGGTAATCTCAGCACAGCCCTGCCCTGCTGTACCTCTGTCCCCTGGGCCCCACCAACACTCACAGGGCACCAGAGAAATTCTGCACTGCACTGGGCTCAGCTGTCCTCTGAGTGTTCAGCACCAGCTGAGGACAGATCTACGCTTCGCTTTGCTTTCCTCTTCCTGTGTTTATTCTTAAGCCAACCAAAACACTCTTTGTGCTGGAGAGCAAGTCACCTATGACATGGGACCCTTATTTTTGAGCTAGGGGTGAACTGAAGACATGAGTCTGCCAGATCATCTGTGGAACATGCTGGTGGCAGATGGTATATAAACATTTGTTTTCTTATTACTCAAGAAGGGAAAACAGTTGGGAAAACAAAAGTTTCTTCTTTTTTTTTTTTCAAAAATTTAAGTTAATGAATGGAAAAAATCAACAAACTTCTGAAATTCTTTTTGATAAACAGGATTTTGTCTTCAAAAAAAAAAAAAAGAGGGACTTGGCAGGGTTGAAGTCTGCTATTTTTCATTAGGACAAGATGATGGTATGGCAGGAATGCAGGACAGAGGGGTGCAGATGTGTGAAAGCATTTAGGAAAAGGCACCCAGGGATTAGAGAAGTGCCTGTTCCCAAAATGGGTTGATCTGAGGTAAAGGAAACCTTTGGGATAGGAAGATAGTAAACCCCTCCCCCGCCCCTTTTATAGTGGATATAAACAGTTTTACGGTATTTCCACCAAACAGAAGAAGGGAAAAAAAAAAAAAAAAGGATTTCTGCAACACACACATGTTCCCCATTAATTAGGACTGCTGTTAACAACACGTTGCGCCAGAGCTGCCAAGAACCGTCAGACGAAGGACAGGGAAGCCCACAGCGGAGGCTCTGCTGCCTCCCGGGGTCCGCCCGCCCGGCCAGAGCCCCGGCTCCGCGCTGGGTCAGCCCCCGCGGCAGGGCAGGGGGAGGGCAGGCAGCCGGGCTGGGAGCAAGGAGAAATGCCTGGCTGCACAGGCAGCCCATGCTAGAATTTGAATTCCTTCCCCCCCCACACTCCAGCTACAGACATTTTCCACAGAAATTCTGGCTATGTTCGCTTTTGGTTGAGACTTTGGGACTATTTTTGGCTTTTTTAAAACATGCTGAGGGGAGGCGCCTTCTACTTTTATTCACATAAAGGATCCTTATTTTTATGTATTAAGGGACACAGAAAGAGGAGGGGAGGCAGGGTGAGGGGAGAGCTGCTTTATGCTTTCATTCAGCTATACAACAAACACAAATCTACACGCAAGCTGCCTTTCCTCCTCGGCAGGCTCCAGACATGCTCTTTGCTGTAGCAGAGACCACCCCTAGCATCCCAGTTTTCTCAAGCCATCACTGGGACAGAGAGCTGACCGCCGGCTTTTAAGCATCTCTCACCTTCGCACCTCCTTGCAGGCACCTCGAGGGCTGGGAGCAGCTTTATCCTCCTCCTATCAGATCCTCTCTTCTCAGCTCCCTCCTGATCTACTCCCTTCCTTCAAGCTCCCTGAGTGCTGGTCTGGATTCACCACTGGATGTGACCGAGGTTGCACACTGGACTGACTCGCATTAGGGTTAAAGCAGGGTCCTGAGCTATCTTTTCCTCTTTGAACAAATGTAGGAAATAGTGTTGCAACAGTGCAGCAAAGTTCACTGCGGGATCTTGAAGGAGGGGGAAATTGTTGCATTTTAAAGTAAAAATTATTTCCCCACACTTGTATACTCACCGTGTCCAAGCAGCCAGGCCATCAGCAGGCATCAAGGTGTGTGTTCCAAGTGCCCAGTCCAGGATCCCTTGTGAGGACACGAAGGAGGAGAGACACCAGCTATCCACCAGCACGTCTCCTTGGAGGTTGGTGATGATTTGCTTGTTTTGGATCTTCCTTTTTGTACTGTTTAGGAGCAGACAGGGATTAGCCTATCCACCCTGTCCCACCTCAGTGAGTCATCCAAATGTACTCGCTGTCCTTAGGCTCTCAATCTGGGCATCCTGAGAAGTTGCACTAGATATGTTGAGCGGCTGATTGAGGAGGTTTTTTGCAGCCCTTCTGCTGCTGCCTCCACACCAGACACCTGCTTCAGCCTCACTCAGACCAAAGAACACCTCAGATACAGGTCTCCACAGAAGGAGCAGTCAGAAAGGAGAGATCTGAAGACTGCTGTCTTTCCCAATAGCTGCCTTGCATATGTCCATGAGCTGGAGGCATTTCTGTACAAACTCCAGCCCTCTGACTGCTGGGATGCAGGACTCTACGGCTGTGTACCTATATCTCACAAACTGGGCCAAGCAAAACCTCTAAGGCACAACACTTACCTGTGGTAAAAATCTGGAGGTGCTGGGACACGTTGCTATCCTCATTCTTCCTTTCAAACCCCTAAAATGCTGCTGTTGGAACTTCAGCCCTGCAGTTTTGTGAGGCTTTACAGCTACAGTGATGCACATGGTCTTATGCCAAAAAAAAATTAACTACATATATTCAACTACATATATTCAACATCACCTCTACAAATGTCATGTGAGGAAATCCTCGTAGCTACTGTCCAAAGCTCTGGTGACTTGTTCTGGTGAAAGAAAAGTCCTTTCAGACAGGCAAGAAAACATCCTGGTCTAGATTTTCAAGAGCAGGTAGTGGTTTGAGTGGGTTCCCTATTACACATCTTTAAAAGGGCATTATTTTCAGATTTTGCTGGGTGCCTTTCTGCTAACAGCTTTCCTCCTAGGCATCTTGAACCAAGGGTGGAAAAAGCCACCAGAACCACAAGGACTTCTGAGCTACTAGAGCAGGCTGGACATTTTTCTAGGGTGTAGTTTATCAGGAACCCTTTAGCAGTGGGACTTAAAGAACCACCAGATCTCGGTGCACTTTGGGAGAGCTCCTTGCATCACTTGTTCAGATGCATGAGAGTTAAGGGAAATGTTCAGACTGAATTTCAAAAGGGCACCACAGTGCTGTTTTGTAGAACATATGCTAAGGCTTTTGCTTAAAATACTTCAGTTTGGGATCATTTATATTTTTGAAAATATAAAGAATTTCTGTAGAAAGCTAACAATTTCTTTCCTATATACAAATAATCAATTTATTTTAAAACTTTGGTGGGTTTTTTTTTAAGAAAAGAGGAACCTATATGAAAATTTTCAAATATCTCTTCAAATACCCCTTCTAATGATATTTGAAAATCTAGTTTCCCCTTTGGAACACGTTGCAAGAATCAACAATAGTAGCAGTTTGATATCTGCCTTGTTTCAATCCAGCGGGGTGGGGGGGAGGGAGGTTTGGCAGAAAGGATTGTTGTCATGTGGGAGTCTCAGAAATGAGTTGTCTCCTGGCTAATATTCTTCCACTGCAATGGTAAGTCAAATAGGCTAGTAGCCACGGCAACAGCACAGAATTCTTAACTATTGCTATGGTTATTTCGCATCACTTTGGGGCTACCCCAGTTCATACCGTTATCACTCAAGACATTATTTCATAGTGATTTCATTAATTGAGTGCAATTTGATATATGAATAACACCCACATTCATTTTAATAGAGGTCATGTTAACTGCACTTCTGCCTGAAAATGAAGACAAGTCAAGCTAAAACAATGTTTTAAAATAAATACACAGAGACTGACTAGGGTTCATAGGTGCAGAACAGCTGTGTGGCATCTCTCTCCTTTACCTTACCTACAGTACCTGTCTTCCTGAGGAGGGTTTTGGGAAAAAAGTGGGGGCTACAGCATCCCTAACACCACACCTCTCATGTACCCTGCAAGAAGGGCTGGATTGGGCAAAAGGCATGACATGTGAGCAGTCAGTGAGAATAATATCTGACAAAATTGGGAGCAGCAGCCCAACTATCACCTGTAAAAAACCCATCAGCTTCCTAAGTATCATAATTTGATGTGCATAACTTGAAGAAGTCACAAAACACTGCCAGCCCCGAACACTTAGTTTAGGAACACTTCCTGGTCAGACAATCCCAAGAAAGGACAGAGGTAACCACACCCATAGCTGATGGAGTACCTGGACCATGGAGAGAGAAAAAAATGGAAGCAAAATGACAAAAAGAGACCAAGTTTCCCGGACACCTTATTGCAAAGGCTCAGCACTGATTTGCTGGAGGCCTAGCATGATCTCCTATGTACTATCAGCAAGACAGCAAATCCAAAGGGCTGCTACATGGCACTTCTTGAAGATGTTTCCAGTCAAAGTTTGTTTTCCTGTCTAATGGCATTGATGCCAAGACAGCCACAGCACTCCTGAGCTGGCCTTTTGTGCCAGTGCTGCACAGCTGATCAAACAAGAGGAGATTCTGGTTTATCTCCTATGTTAACTTGTATCACCATTCATTACTCTTCAAAAATGTACACCAGGTTTCCCAGAGCAAACCTTTGGAGGGCCATGTGTCCCCCTCCAGGGTCAAGTTACGTAATTTGACTGTAATATCTGGGCCTTCTCTGACCAAGAAAGCAAAAAAAATCCTAGCCAGCCAACCAAAAAAACCAATAACAACAGCAAGTTCAAAAGAGTTCAAAAGACCCATTTTTCAGAAAATTGAATAATGATGTATTCTGCAAAGACAAACCCTTTAAAGTGTTTCTGGTTTCAGAAATATTTGTTAAAACCCAGTGTTCCTGTTGCTTTCCAGAGTTATCTGAATTCCTTCAAAAGCCCACTCAAGGTTAAAGAAGAAAAACAATGTTATTCTAATGGAACAAAGCATTATTTTTTTAAATTACAAAATTTGAAATACAGCTGCAAAAGAAGAGCTAGAAAACCAAAAAGATTCAAGTTTAGAGTTTATCTTGTGTTAATTTTTTGCTCTTTTGTCACCTGGGGTTTTATCTAACGTGTTCCTCCTCCAGAGAGCTGCTTCAAAGAAGCTCTCAAAGCCTCCCATTTTTTCTCCACTACTGTTTTATTCTGCAGCCTTGTTTTAGCAGCTTGAGAATATGCAGGGCAGTGATTTTTCTACCTAAGCCCATCATTTTGTCTAGGAAGCCACAGAAATTGCAGCTAGCAGCTCATCACTTTATAAACATCCTAACTGTATGCTCTAGAGATCATTTCTGTGTACAAACAGTTTCAGTCCAGTTTCAGCTACTGCAATTTCTCTGATAACAACTTCCATGTTTACATCCATCTGAAACATTAAAACCCCCTGGGGAGCAGTGTGGGTTCTTGATTATTTATCTGTTTGATCGACCTGAACAACCTACTCGCGATATTTTCAAAAGGCAGCTGGAACACCGGGGGAGTTGATGTTACTTGTCCTTCTTTCCTCAGCTGCCTAATCTCCCTGCCTGCTCCTTAGTGAAGATGTTAATTCAGAGCAGAGCTGGCAGCAGTCCCCCTGCTGCCCCAGGGGGTTCCTCCTAGCAGTATGCAGGCAGTCATTAGTCTCTGACTATAGTCTGTCAGGCACTCCAAGCCACTGGTCCCCGTTCAAGCCAAACAGGGATGTCACATCATGCCAAGTCATGCCATAAAATAACAGTAGAAATAACTTACGTTTTAAATCCCCGAGGGCAGCTACCCCATCAGGCTGGAGGATTAGAGCGCAGACGCTAAAGCGCGAGGAACGGTGCTGGGGTCTCTGGCTTGCACGGGAGGGAAGTGCTCGAACAACACAGGAACAAAAGAAGTGCTTGAGCCAGACTCAGCCTAAGCCATTTTATGCACCTAACTGATCTGCCTAATTGAGGGCCTCTTCCAAGCAGGAGGCTAATATACCTTAGCCTTAGCTGTCAGGAGGTGGGATGGGTACAGCCAAGGGTCATCGGGATCCCAGAGAGGGATGAACCTCTTTCCAAGAGCAACTCTCTCTTTTCAGTGGCTGTAAGGATCCTTGGGCATTTTGTGGCACGCAGGGTGAATGGGTACTAATCACTCTAGGGCACTCTAGGCACTATAATATTTTAGAAAAACAGTATGGCATGCCCACAGAAGGCATGCCCACAGCCTTCAAGGTGCTAGTGCTATGAGCAGGGTCACACAGAAAGACATACCCTTTGTGAAAGGAATACATGGCAGTAAGAGGAAAATAGGAAAATAAATGTAACTTGGAACAAGCGTAAAAAAAATTTCCAATAAAATAGCATTTTCCCCTCAAAATGAATTTTTCCAAAGTCTATAGGGTTTCAGGAGAAAAGCGGACACTCTTGAAAAGGGATTTTCTGGTAGCAAACTGTTTCTGTAAAAATGTGGACATAGCTCTCCCAGGGATCAGGATGATTCAGTGCTGCTGGAAATATTTAGTAGTTATCTGTAGTGAGATGGCAATATTTTGGTTATTTAGACTTCTGACAAGCAGGGATCATTACAAATAGCTTATTATGAAGCATATAAAATGAGGTGGCAACTGGATAACTTGACAACAAATTATTTTCACTATACATAAGTGCATGACAGTCTATATTGGAAAATGATAAATTACACCATTCATGTGCCCTGAATTCACTGTAATCTCTCAAGGGGGGAAAAAATCTAGGTTAAATAATGGGCAACTAAACAGAGACATATGTTCAATATGCTCCACAGATCAGAAAGGCAACGAGACGTTGGAAACCCTGCAACAATAGCTTTCCTCGCGCTGGAGCTGCCAGTTGAAACTGAGAAATGCCGGCACTTCTTTTTGCCTGATAAATCCTCTAAAATATCCATCTCTCCTTCCGCTCCAACGAGGCACGAGGTTGGTAGCCCCACGCAGCACTGGGGGAAGTGTTGCTCTGATTTGCGTGCTGCCGTGCGCGGCGCTGGCAGCTCATCCCCGTGTGCTGCGCATCCCCTGCCGTGACTCCGGCCTCCAGCTGAGGCTGCTCTGCCAACGCAGGTGTCTGATCACCTCTGAGGAGACCACCCCATCACCTGTGTGCGCTACTTGTGTTTGGAGGGAAAGGGTGAGGAGATGACCCTTGGAGAAAGAGGGGTTTTGCTGCCCACGGAGGCAGAACTGTAGGATGATGCTAGAGGCAGATGCCATCCAGATTGTTGGGGAAGCAATGGGAGAGGTGGCTCCTCCAAAAACAACCCAAGCTAATGGCACACCTCGTGATTTTCTCTCTCCTTGCCTTCCTGCCAGGTGCACCTCTGGGGTGTCCGTGCAGGCGGAAGACGGGCTCCAAACGGGAGAGGCATGGGCAGAGGCGGCTGCCCGAGGGGCCAGCTGGCCAGTGGGTGGACGGGGCGAGCTGGCCCTGAGATGCATGCGTGGCTCTGGCCCGGCATTTCGTCTGTGCAGGAGGGGGGCTGGCGGCGGCAGGCAAGCCAAGTCAGAGCATAGCCAAGCGAGAATGTTCTGGCAGCCCTTCCTGGCAGCCTAAGCAAAGTTATTTATCACTTTGTGCATTTTCCTTCTCATCTGTGTACAGCCGGCTCCAATGGCTCAGCTTGCATTTTGCCTTCCAGAGCCAAGCCAGTCCCTTGGCTCTGCTCGGTCTTGGCTGTCCATTCACACCTTCTGTCTCCTCCAGCTCTTCCTGGAGGAGCACAGGATCGCAAATTAGGAGTAGGTGTCTATTCCCAGGGAAGAGATGGAAGCATCAGCAACCTACCCCAATGGCAAAGAGCACGTCTCTCCCAGGGAGGGAGAACACCAAGCTGCTGTTTACTGGGGCTGAGGAGTTGTGCACAGTTTGTGCTGCTCCCAGGCAGCCTCTGCTGGGGAGCTCCAGTGCCTGCCGGCAGATATGAGACATTTTCTTTTATTTATTTTAAGGATTGTGCCTCTGCGCTGACTTTTTCCAAATTGGTGGATGTAACAACAGTAAATTTACAGCAAAATTTTCCAGTTCTATGGACTCTTTTCCATACTGCTGACAAATTTTGCCAAAACGTCTAACAAGGGTGCCTGAATTGGACTTGGAAATAATACCAGCTGCATTCAGATATTTATAAGGCTCACATTTGCCCTTGATAAGGGCACACCACACTCTTCAAAACACTGAACATTGCAAAAGCAGATCAATACTGACTCTGTTACACCTTGCATCATCAAAAGCCTAGACAACAGCTTCAGGACTGCCTGAAGGAAGAACCCCTGAATTTAGCTGTCATTTCTCTCCTCCTTCCTGAGCTGCCCCTGCAGTTTTGTCCGGGGCTGCTAAATTCAGTGCCAGAATAACAGCAAGACTGCATCTGACCTTGCTGAGTTTCAGGCAGTGTAAAGATTTATGTTTTTCTGCTGGATGTCACACTCTAGAAGCTGCTAGATAATTCCCAGCCTCTGCAAGGCCAGATCTTGACTACCTTCTAGCAATCTTGGTCCCAATAGGGCAAAAAATCCTATTGTTCTGATCAGGCACTTTTTTGTTTTTAAATCATTCTGATCAGATAGTGGAAGGATGTAAGACAGGACAAAGTGAGACTGAAGGAGGCACACCTGGCCTGCAGCAGGTTCCCAGAAGCACACGACAACAAAGTGCATTGAACAGCAGCTTCCCATCAAAAGCCCCTGATTTTCACATCCTGAGAACTTTCCAAAATTGGGCTGCAATTTCTCAGATTTGGTCTCTGCCTGAAGGTAGAGGAAGAAGTTGAGTAAAATCCCTTCAGACCTTCTGAAATGAGGAGAGAATGAAAAATTGCATTTTCTTATTGTAATAAAAATTCTAACCATTTTTTTCTCTGTAAAAGGCCACATCAAGCTGCTTGGAATTTGAAACTTGGTGTGGGTATAGCTCTCATTACAAGCCAGATTCAAAGCAAGCTGAGGTCAATAACTGTCTCTCCTTTGATTTTGCCTGACTCTGAAGAAGACCCTACAGCTAGGTAAACAAATCGTAGAGAAAATCGTTCGGAACAGTTGTGCCTATTTTCTGCTTGGGAGTTGCCTGGGAACAAGCTCAGTTTATTTGCAATGTGTCTAGGGTTTAGATGTATTCACCAAAGCCCAGCTTTGCTCCATCCTCCTCAATTTTTATTTTAGAACCTTGCTCCATGAATAATCTCCTCGAAGAAAATATCCATCAGCAGATGAAAGGACATCTTTAGGTAAAGAATTTGTAACTAAATCATTTCTACACCTTTTTTTTTTTNGGGTCACAAGCAGATGATTTGTCAATATTATGCATCCTTCACGCACACTCCAGTGTATCTGAGGTCCTGGAAACTCCTCAGATTTCAGTGTGCTGTAAGGTAGAGAGCAGCACAGCCCTTGATGGACTGAGGACTGACCTCCACACCTCCCTGCAGCTCCAGCTTTGGGACCATCCATTCTCTTGGCATCGGAGCTCAGAGGTCTTTCTTTGTTCAATTCTACTTCAGTTGGTTTAATTCTGTTTTCTTGCTGGAAGAGGATTTAGTAAAACAAACAAAACATCTTACCAATGTGAATATTCACAATTAATGACAAAACTCTGAAACAGGAAGGTCATTTCTTGGGGAGGGAGACTGGTATTATTTTGAATGAAGGAAAGAGTGCAAAGATCTTGCAATATTTGCTGTAAATGGGTTGTTATGGTGAACATTCCTGTCAGCAAGTTCATTAGCTCAGAGATCCACGAGTGAACAGAGACCAAAAAATATGTTTAAAAATTCAAGAACAGATTAGTGGACAATATTTTGCAATCTTTGTCTAGCTCTGCTTCTCACTGAGAATTAGTAACTTTACTCCAGGCCAGATTCAAATAGTCTTACTCATGCAGAGCAGCACTGTGTTTTATGAGTAACCCTAGTGATATTTAGGGCTGTATTTTGGAATAAGATTGGAATCAGAGAAAGACAGTGGGAAGCATGGCTGAATCACCTTGATTAATAAGTGTAAGATTGTTCGTTTTTTATGTGTCTATATACATAAACATAACAGGAATAAGGAGGGATGTCTGGATTGACAGGCATGTGAGGGAATTTATAAACATCTTCTTGCAATATACAGCAGACTCCTCTTTTAACAGAAAAGGACAACACCCAAAAGTTACTTAATACCAGGAAAAGAGGAATTCACACCTTCAGAAACAATAGAAGATCAGGCCATTTTGTGGGTTTTACTCTCAACAGTTCTGGCTGTTGCCTGTGATATTACATAAGGTCTACACTTCTCTCCATAGAAGTGATGGATGAAGTTTTCAGAGCTGCCCAAATGTCTTGAAAGCATGTGGTCCATTTTCCAAAATAATAGGGTCCTTGGGATTCTAAATCCCATTCAATTTCAGCACTTCTGGGAATGGTCTCATTAACTTCTAAATCAGTATGCATTTTCCCGTTTGTTATGCTTCCCATTTCATTTTATCTCGGGACTCCAGCCATCACCATACATCAATAACAAGACTGTCAGAGGGCAGGATTAAAAAGGAAAGCACGGATGTGCCCAACTGCTCTGCCAAAATGCCTCCAAGACCCATCACAGGCTCCTGACGTTACCAGTGAGCGAGGAAGGAACCAACTCAAAGCTCGCTGATGTAAAGGAAAGTCCACTCATTTCTATGGATTTCAGTGAGGCTTGGATCAGGCCTTGGAAGAATAAGGATGACATAAAAATAACATGACGTCTGCCAGATTCACCAATATGCTCTGATGTTTTGCCCGGCTCAGTGATGCAAAGCAGATGGGGACAATCCTGGCCCTCTTCAATCACTTACTCCGTCTTCTCGGATTAGTTTTCATCAGGCATTTTATTCATGACATAAATACATTTATCTCATTAGTGCTTCTGCAAGAGCATTTCAGAAGAAAAATCACCACATTTTAACTTTATCAGAGAAAAAGTTTCCGTATTTTATCACTTGGTGACTTCCAATTTTCAACAAGATTTCTAAGAAGTTTATTATGGAGCCTGTGAATTTTGCTGTACTTATGCAGGGCTTGTAATTAATTGAGTTTAGCTGTCTTTTTCTTCCATACCACTTTGGCCCAAGAGAGTGCACAATTGTGCCATTTGACTGTTGCACCCTCAAATGGGGTATTGGGACAATTATTATGGAAACATACAAAGCTTACCTTTAAGTTCAAGCACATGCTTAAATCCCATCAAAGCTATCATAAATAAATATGTGTACAGCTTGCTGAATCAGTGCCAGAAAATGCTTTTAAAAGAAACTAGCTCCCTTTGAAAATTACCCCAGTGTCTCTACCATCTCCCAGCCTATTGCCACACAAAAAGGAGGTAAAATCTTTTGGGAAATACTGATAGACGAGGAGTTTGTGCACTCAGTGCCTCAAAGAAAAAAGAAAAGGCATTGCCCTTTCTAACATTATAGGCCAGGAACAAGCAATAAAGATGTAATACAGGCTGGGCTTTTAGTATGCATGATTATAATAAATATAGGCATTAATAGACATTAAAAGTTGCTGAATGGCTGAGAAGCTGAGCGGATTGGATGACGTCCCTCGAAATGAAATAATCTATATTTGGCTGGTAATTCATTTCTTCCGAGATGCTTTCTGCTTGACTCTGCATATATTCCTCATTGCAGGAATAACTTGGGCGATTGCAGTCTGGCTCCAGCCTCAAGCCAGCCAACCCAGGAGCGAGCGTGAGGGCTGAAAGACAAGATCCGAGTTTCCACACTCCCACCAGAGACACTTCTCTACCAACATGTCCCAGACTTTTCGGGTAACAGCTGCACTGCTCAGAGCTTGCTCCCTGGCATAAGGACTTGACCACAGTCAAGTGACTCGACCCAAATAAGGGTTGAATTGGCCCCAAAGGTGAGAGCCATCCTGCACACTTCTGCACCCGTATTTCACAGGCTTTTCCAGAGCATGTCCTGCTCATGAGAGCTAAGGGTGGCTTAGGGTGTCTCCACCCTGGAGTGATAATCTGCTGCCAGCTGTAGCACACCCATAGGCTTTGGCCTGCAGTGCCATGTGTATGACTGTTCTTGAGCACACAAAGGGAGGAGAGACAACACAGAAATCCACAAGACCAGGCACAGTGCTCAGGCCTGGGTTACCTCATTTTATAGGTGTCTTTACTTTACAATGATCAATCACATTTGAGAGGTGAAAACCTGACTGCAGAAGGATGGGTAAGGCACTGAGACAAACCTGCCACACACATTTTGGCCAAACAACTTACAGTGAAACTCTACTCCTGGCTGCAGCAAAAATCCTGCTGCCTTACAAAGGAAAATAATTAACCCTGTGTACCCAAATTCTTCCTCTGAAAAGAAAGGATTGCTTGTCATATCTCACTTGTCATCTCTCTGGACTCTAAATGATTCAAGACAGGAACTGTCTCTTAAGAGCACAGCCCCAGTACAGTCAAGTCCTAGCCACAGGTGAAGTGTTACACATCACAACTCTTCTTCCTTCAGACTGAACTGCAATTTTGCCATGTCTAATTTTGTCTTATTGCTCCTAACATTATAGTGCTTGGCCATACTTCCTCTCCCTTCCGTTCTGTTTATTTGTAGAAAGGAAGAAATGCCACAGAATAATGGATTTGTGCTGCTACATAAAGGCTAAGCCAGAGTCAAGATATTGCTGGAAAAAATAGCGAGACAGAGACTAAATGTTTATTTTCCTGTTGGGCATAGTGATGATGAGATCATGTCCTATCAGAGTGCATTTCAACTCTGCTACACCAGTACCACGCCTCGACCAAATCAACCAGTGGCAGTCCAGCTCCGTAGAATTTTGGGCAGGTTGGAGAATCCTAGTCTTGGGTATTTCATAGAAGATCCAAAGTAGGTGAAAAAAATGTTTGAAATACAATGAACTGCCCTTAATGGGCCATCAGAGAGTCCCTTTGCTACATGAAGAGCAGACAAATGGCAAGGGGCTGGGATGCAGTAGCTCTGTCTAAGTTAACAGCATGGTTACTCACTCTGGGAACTCACCAGTTCTGAGGGCATCCAGTGATTTCCCATCTGATCTACAGAAATCTCCCTTTTGGCTTCCACCATGGCTGGTCCCACTCCTGGGCACTATGGAGAAACAAGAAAAGCTTCAGTAAAACATCTCTATGTGACCACTGCGCTGTGATCTCTGTTCAGTTTGAAAGCAAGTCCTCAGCCCCAGAGGCCTCATTAACTCCTGCTTCCCCTAGTCCAGCCATATGTATCTATCTTGTTTATTTTTGGAGGCAGAATATATTTTACATGTTTTGAGTGACCTTGGGTGAAACAGTCTTCCTCCAAGGTTTCCCCATCCAGACAGGACTATAAAACAACTGTCCCAATTTTTCATGATGACTCTGCCCAACAGCAAGTAAAGCACAATCAAGAGATTATTCAAAAAGTCTAAGAAACAGTCACTGGAGTAGATTTCACAGGCAGAAATGTCAAGGCTGTAAAACATGTTTGATGGAGCATTTTACACTGCTTTAAATTTGGAATTCTTTGGAGAGTGTCTGAAGGTTTTTCAAGAAACAAACACAGCCTTCGTCCTCCATGCACATACACGTACACACAAAAAGCTCCTTCACGGAATGAGGAGCTGGCATCCTGGGGCTCTGACCTCAGCTCACTCCTCAACTTTATCAATCATGTTCTATAATCAGTGCAGACTGAACAGCATTCAGAAAGTGACCTGAGCTGGGTTTTTCTTTTCTTTTTTTTCCCCCTCTCCCCTCCATCTAGAGTATCTGAGGAAGAGAGCCTGTAGCTCAGACATAGCTTTGGAAGGATCTAATGAGAGCTCTTAGCTTGCTAGAATGAGGTGCCATGGTGGTATCTTAATAGGAGGTTTGGAGATTTCCTTTCCCCAGGGCAAATTCTCAGAATTTTTTGAGGTTGTCTCTTGGGAACCGAAAATGAAAGGTAGCTTTGTTGCTTCACAGATTGTTTGCATCCTTTCCTCTCAGTAATCAAGTGAGAGCTAAATCCACCAAGCAGGATAAAACACCAAAGGCACAGTCCAAGATACACCAGCATGAACTGGCAAGCGTGTCAGCACATCAGGGCCTTAGAAAGCACTGCCCCTCAGATCCTGCAGCTGGGACGAGCCAGCCCCACCAGCTCCACTTTGACCTCTGGCTCCCTGGAGTTACCAAACCACCACACTCCTTGCTGGAGAATCCATCAGCCAAATGTCCTTTCTCTATCTCCAGGACATTTTCTCAGGAAAACCAAAATAAATTGGCTGAAGACAAGACATGTTTGAGAGTAATTTTCACAGCTCACCCTCACTTTATCCTTCCGCTCCACATCCATCCACAGCCACTTTGAAAACTTCCTAAACCTCATCACTCAACTTCCTTGAATTTCCACACTCACAGCTTGGTACAACATTTCCCTCACACTCTCCCTGCACTCCAAAAACACACTTTACTTGAAGTTCAATGCTCAAGCCTTGTCAATGGCAAGGAGACTAATCTCATCACAGCATTCAATGCTTCATTAACAGCTTTGCCAAACCAGGGATCCCCTTCACTGTGAGCAAAACGCTCACAGTTTTAATCTGGTGACAGCTGCCTCGAATTACGTACAGCTGTATTAAAACTGACTGCAGGTTGATCTCTCTGCTTAACTCAACTCACCACACAGTAACACACAAGTTAACAACCAACACTTAAAATGTGCCCTGTCTGTAAAGCCACCACTGTTACTGTCACTGTGGCCAGCTGGAGTGTTCCTCGCTGCAGCACAACACAGACCTCTAGCAGTCCTGCTTAGATCTTGTAGTTTATTACACAGTTAGAGATATGTGACTACTGCAGACAAAACAAAATCATAGCCAAAACTTCACTTAAACACTCCAAAAATCCAAATCTTTATTATGCGTCAAAGAAGTTTGTCTAATTCCATTGATTTTAAACACATTCTTTGTTACTTCCTCTCAGCTGGAAGTAGATACGCAGAGGGAAAAACCCTTCTGATATACTCACAGCCTGACCCAAGTTGTTCTTACAAGATTTCCAATTTCTGTTCTGCATCAAAGACATGTATTATCCATGAGCCATTGGCAGGGACAGAACCCAAGACTTCAAGCAATAAAAACCACAGGGCTGGGGTTTTTGGTTTTTTTGCTATTGGAGTTAATGGGCTCCAAACTGGGGTAAATCCTTACAGCTTCCTCTAGGTGCTAGAAGTGAAAACCACTGACAATACTTTTGACTACAGGGGAACCTGATGCATTTAATTAATAGGTTCAGTCATTATATTACATTAATCATCCTTATTAGCAAAAGGACTTTGCACTCAGGTCACAGGGAGCAGTCCAAGATCATGTACATGTATCGAATTGGACCCTAAAACCACACACGGTCCCTGTGAGGTTGCACTACTTTTGTCATTCTATAGTTGAAGAAAGGCAAGTACACAACTGCAATTGCAGTTCTGGATACATTTCTCTGGACCAAGGTGAAATTTCCAGACTTTCAACAGAGTTTATTGTCACAAATCCCCAACAAAGTGGCCTTTTTGCTTGGTGCTTCTGAATTTTTTCCATCTTTGCATACACTGTGGCTTTCCAGAAGTTCCCCCTTCACTCCCAGCACAGCACCCATTTCTGGCAGCAGAATACCAAGGCCACCAAGTCCCCTGCTGCTAGCAGGGAGCTGGTGAGCAGTCACCCTGCTGAGAACCTGCTCAGAGCCCAGGGGATCTACCCATTTCTCAGGTCTGCCATTTCCCTCTCCCACTCTTGCAACTGGACCTCTGTTCTTCAGCTGTACGGACCAGCTAGCCCTTCATTTCTCCTGATTTTCACAGTGCCCATCGAGATGACAGAGTCTTCTCTTCCCTACTTTTGTACAGCAGAGGATGAAATGGAGTTTTAATGTCAGCTGGAGCCCCTCGGCACTATTAATAAAAACAACGATAATAACAAGGGAGGTTTGCAAATTAGCAGCCCTTGCTACAAACAGTGATACACCCAATTTAGCACAAATCATTGCAGGCTCTTGCCTGCTTAGTGGCTATTTTAATCACTGGTGACTAATGCCTGTGAGGGCTATTCCAGGGTTTGACGTGCCTTAAACACAAGAAAATAGGGAAATCTTGGAGAGAGACAGAAAGGAGTGGAGAGGAGAGGAGAGGAGAGGAGTGGAGAGGAGAGGAGACGAGAGGAGACGAGAGGAGAGGAAGAGGGCAAGAGAAGGAATTGGCCAAAGCCAGAGATTCATCACAAAAAGCGTTCAGCTCATACCACCCATTTTGCTGCCATTGCTACTGCATTTGCTGGGGTCACTGACCAATTCCTCCTCTGAATAACAGCATCATTTCTCTTCTTTTGGTGAGAATCTAAGAAAAACAGTCATGCTCTGGAACACAAACAAAGGCTACCTGTCCCTTCCTTGGTTATGGAAATGGGGGTCAGCCTTTTTATTTTCAAAGGGGGAAGAGCTGGAATGCTCCCTGGCACACCACCAGAAAGGAAATATCTGCTTAAATATTTGACGGGAAGAGAAAAAAAGAGAAGAGAGGAAACAATGCAAAGGGGGATGGGGAGAGGGAACTTTTGTTTCAGGCAGAGGAAAAGGGCTGCATGGCAAACAAAGCCGCAGCTCACCTCTGTGCTGGGCTGGGCTGCACTGAGCTTCACCTTCATGAAGTGAGCACCTTTTCCTTACACCACTCCAGTTGTTTCTCTCCATCCCAGCTTCTAAGGACTAAAGGCCTTTTTCCTAGTTGAGGAAAGCTGAACAAAAAGCCATCAAGCACCAGGTCCCTCAGCTAGACATGTGTGTTTACATAAGACATTTATCTTTTCTCCCACAGTAAGTTAAGGCTTCCAAGCACTTGAACCCACCCAACAACCTCCAGATCACATTAAGCAGCACTCTGTAAACAGCAAAACAAAACAAAACAAAACCTCAACTCTCTGTAAAGGTTTTGGGAAAAAATTTGAATTTTGAAAAAATTTAAATAAAATTGCAGGGGACAAACAAGACATTCTTCAGAGCTAAAGGGTAAGACAATGTTTGATAATATAAGTGACCAAAGTTGGATTTGGCCAACAGCATCCAAATCATTATTTATGTGAAGGCCATTAAAATCATGAAACTGTTTGGATCAGGGAGCTTAAAGATCATCTAGTTCCAAGCCCTCTGCCATGAACAAGGGCACTCTCCACTAAACCAGGTTGCTGTAAGTCTTATGCAGCCTGGCCTTCAACACTTCCAGGGATAGGGAATGCACAGCTTCTGTGGTCAACCTGTTCCCATGACTCATCACCCTCATTGTGAAGTATTTCTTCCTAATATCTGATTTAAATCTACCTTCTTTGAGTTTAAAGCATTATGAGCTTTACCCCTCATAATGCTCCCTGATAAAGAGTTGCTCCCCATCCTTCCTGTAGATCTCCTTTTGGTACTGGAAGGTTGCTATGAAGTTTCCCCAGAGGATTATCTTTCCTTCTCCAGGCTAAATAACCCCAACTCTCTCAACCTGTCATCAGAGGAGAGGGGGTCCAGCCCTCTGGTCACCTTCACTGCCTCCTCTGGACTCACTCCAACAGGTCCATGTCTTTCTTACACTGGGGACCCCAGAGCTGAACACAGTACTTCACATGGGGTCTCATGAGAGCAGAGTAGACAGAGGAATAACCTCCCCTGACCCGCTGGCCACACTTTTTTTAATGTAGCCCAGGATGCTGTTGGCTTTCTTGGCCGGAAGCGGATATGGCTGAATCATGTCCAGTTTTTCATCCACCAGCACACCCAAGTCCTCCTCTGCAGGGCTGCTCACAATCCATGCACTTCCCAGACTGCATGTCTGGAATTTCCCTGACCCAGATGCAGAATCTTACGCTTGGCCTTGTTGAACTTTGTGAGGTTCATATAAGCCCATGTCTCTAATCTGTCAAGGTATCTCTGGAGGGCATCCCTCCCTCTAAAGTATCAGTAGATGATAGCTTGGTGTCATCAAGAATGACAAGAATGGGAGTCCAAGTCTTCTGAATTCTCTGGTGTACTCCACTTGACCAAACAGCACCATAAAATCCTTTTACTCAGGTCACGCCTGGGTAGAAAGCCACCCCTGAGTACCCAACACCACTTCCTTCAGTACCTGCTGATTTCATGGCAGCCAAGGAACACCATGAACTCTCCAGGGTTCAAGGGGTAGATAGAGGAAAGTAAAAAGCCTGGCAGACAAATATTGCAAAGGGTAGGACAAGAGTTCAATAAATGCAGCATTCTGTTCCTGATCTTTGAGGGCTAATGTGCAGTTTAACTTTTAAACAGAAGATGTGGAGAGACTGGCTCAAATCCTCCAGTTTGGCTTCTCCTCTCTATTACAGCATTGCAAACATGCATATACTTTGTGGCCCTATAAAATCTTTACATTCAGTCAGGTCAGTGCAGGTTTAGTTTTACAGTGTTGGAGGCTCCAAACAGGACTGATCATAAACAGCTGCTTCTGGTTTTAACTAAGAGGGGAATCTTTTTGGTTTATTGCTCTTGTGGCCACTGAGTACTAGCTCTGGAAAGCTAGTCATCCAAGTTGCCTTGGACCTATTTCTCAAAATATGTTGGTTTTTTTTTTCCTTCAGTACATGTTTGTTTACCAGTGTGGCTCCAGATTGCTGGCTAAGATCTGTAGACCCCTGATATAGCTATAAGAAATACTCCTGAAGTGTTTCTTTTCTGAGAAGTCTGCAGCTTAAATAACCAATCTCTTTCCATGAGGCTTCTGCACCAGCTAGTTGCACTAAAGTGGTTTCTCTCTTGTTTCCCTCCTCCCCACCTCTCTGTCCTCTTAGGCCACAATTTGGTGATAGAGAAGGTAGGTGTCAGTAGCAAGGAGAATGTCATGTGGTGCACAGTGCAAGTCAAATTTTCACCCTTGCAGTTCTTGAGCTGCTTCACTTGGATCTTCTATTTGTTACTCCCTGTATATTTTTTCTTCAAGCAGTAGATGTGACAGGCTGTCTGCCTGTACTTGTACTTCACAGATCAGACAGTAACCTCCTAATTGACAAGAGGAAGAACTGGAAATTCTGGGGGTGGCCACAGTCGGCAAAGTTCACACATTCACTGATAAGCTCTCCAGGAAAACATACCCTACAGTTTGTTCTGGCCTGCAGCTTGCCAGGTACTCCAGAGTACAGAGTCTTCTGCATCCCTTCTTCCTTGACCAGATTTTCAGGAGAACTCAGTGCACTGAGATGCAACATTTGAGGTTTCATAAAAGGATCCTTTGGAAACCTGGCATGTATTTTGTTGCAAAAATGGAGCCTCTTGGAAATCTGGTCTTAACAGTCATGAAGAACTCTGGAAAAATTACTTCTGCTTCTTTTGACACAAAGTGTAGCTTCTGCAGGTCCTGCAAGCTCCAGTGTAACTGTTTCAGTGAGGCCTGTGCTCTGCAAGGTGATGACAAAAACTCAAAATATTCTTTTTTTTTTTGTCATCCAGAGATGTAGGGGTTCCATGTACAGAACTCTATCAAAACCAAGAGGTTCCAGTCCTAACTCAGCTGAACTTTCAAAGTTGCTTGGAAACCTAATTCACATTAAACTTTATGGGAACTGGACACCCAAATTCCCTAGGTGGCTTTGCAAAACACAGCTGTAACTAATTGCTGTGCAGAAAGGTTTGGGGGAAAGATTTTGATCTAGAAAAGGAGAGAGATATTTCAATGCCAAAAATGCTTTTGCAATAGATTCTCACATGGAATCCACACAGCCAGTTCTGGGCTATCTCGTCAATGAAGTAAATGGAGCCATTTTGTAATATCTAATCCTCTCTCTGTAACTCTTCATGCACCTGCAGAGGTTAGAAACTAAGTGGGAGAAAGAATTTCTTTTGCTGAGTTTCTAGTAATCCCTGCCACTGCAAACTATGGGGCTGAAAGGTTGAATAAATCAAAACAACTGATGAACAATTCACGCCCAACTCATTCCCATTGAAGAAATTGTCACATTCCATCAGTGAGACTGGTAAAATCTGTGACCATCTCAACCCTTATC
Organism: Erpornis zantholeuca; assembly: GCA_013400515.1. NCBI lineage: Eukaryota > Metazoa > Chordata > Aves > Passeriformes > Timaliidae > Erpornis > Erpornis zantholeuca. Next base: position 897,599 of record VZTN01018156.1, read on the forward strand.
AAGCCTTAATTTCTTCTTCCTGTTTTGGCAATAATATAACGTTAAAGGTCACAGAGCGAAATGCTCAGTCAGGAAGCTGAGGAGTTCTGATTTGATAACAACATTATTTAGCCCCACGAAGCCCCACTTGGTATTTTTACCTCCTTTGTTCCTTTTTTAAGACCATGATCCATCTTCCACTGAAGACAATGGGAGCATTTCCACTGAATTTAATGAGACTTGGATCAGGCCTAAATGTCAGTATTACTCTATTAATATTTATGCTGTTGGAAGTATGTCAGAAAACATACAGGATGTGCAGAGTGGCTGAGTGAGCGATGAGAATCATAAATTTTCCTGACAGTCATTTCTTCACAAATCCTTAACATTTCTAATCTAACCATGGCAGTAATAAACTAGCAGGATTCTAACCTTCTCCTCTTACTGTACAAACCTTTCTCCCACTGTAATCCGTCTGAGTTGGCTGCAGAGTTGAAAAATCATCTGCGTTGCAACTCTCTATCTAGCTCATGTCTAGTCTCTCTTTCTCTCTCGCACACATATATAAGAAATTGAAACTGTTATTTTAGAAGTTGCACATTAAGTGGTCAAAATTAAAAGGTTCTCAAAACTGACAAGCTGCATGATTTACAGTGTTTAAAGATCCTTAGCTTAGCAGTCTTCACAGCCTTCAAAGCGGAGGAGCTGAGGATCCAAACCTGTTACTGCAAGGCTCCCACAAACATGACAAGTGGCAACTGCTCTGAGAAGGCTGTTTTCCTTGGTGTTTCCTCTCAGCGTGAGGAGAGGGCCAAGTAGTGTGGCAACAAGCGGAGCCTGCTGGCTTGCCACGGGAATGCCTGTCACTGCAGGGTGTGTGGCAACCACAGCGGTCAGACCCTCTTCACACAGCTACTCCAACCTCCCTGTTGCCGCAGAAGAGATGGGCAAAACAGTCCCAGAGGCCTGAAATTTCTTGAATAAGTCTCCAGACGGTCGGATTCCTCCCTGCCTCACCGCCCCTTCCCAGTGAGCAGAGCTTGCCTGAGTGGGTGGAGGAATGCGGGCAAGCTCGCAGCATAATAGTCAACTGACCACCAGAGCTGTAGAGTAAGGTCACCGGGGAAAAACAGTCATTGAAAAATGTGGCTGAGCTATGCCCCAGCTATGCAGGAGGAGGCTTTGTCTCCTTTGGCATGCCGAGCCCGAGCAGGGCCACAGACAGGATGTCACTGAGAAACAGGCAGGAGCTGCTCCAAAAGGATGACCTGGAAGGGGTGGCTGCCAGATATGTTTGCAGGACATCACCTCCTAACTCTGCTTAGCTACCTACAGGCTGGCCTAGAGATGAAGTGCAGCATGAGAAAACATGGAAATTACACACAAATTAGGTAGGTAGAACATAAAAAGGTTAACAAAAGGTAGTTCTGTGGTACTGCTAGAGATACACTGCTTCCAGTACCCAGATCAACTCACTGCAGACTAAGAAATACACTCCAAGACAAGAGGCTAAACCACAGCATGGCTGAGGTGTGAAAGGACCTTTTGAGGGCATCAATCTGCCCTAGGCAAGCAGAGTCAGCTAGAGCAGGCTGCCCAGAACAGTACAGAGAACTTCAAGGGACAGCTGTTCAAAGTGAGCAGCTTCTTTGGTATCTGAATGGGGATCTGTTCCCAGGGACAGTGTCCTCTGCTCCCATGAAGCCAGCAGTCCAACTTCTCAGCTTGTGCCTATCAACCCAAAACCTCAAATCTGAAGGATCCATTCCTTGAGGGACATTTTTGTCACTGTAAACATGACAGTTCCGACCATTTCTCATGTTGCTAAACAGCAGTGTACACAAACCCAAAATCTAAGCATTGAGACTGGAATTTTCATCAAATCATAAAAGATTTCAGACACCGAAAGTCCTGACATGCTGGGCAGCTCGCATCAGTAAGGTCCCTTTGAACTTCCCACAAAACCAGCTTTTGCAACATTACTTTTAATTTCTGAAAACATAACAGAGCAATCAGTTCCACAGGGCCTTCGGACGGGTGTTTTATCAGTCTGGCGATGGGTGAAAGGGCAGGAAGCAGAGGGACAGGATGGAATTTTGAGCACGACCCAAGTCCTGCCAGGACACAGGGGAGGGACACTTTCCAAAAAAAGAGAAGCTTTGCCATGGGGGAAGTGGACTGCCTTGCCTCCATATCCTGTGGATCCAAACTTCCCCCTGAGCGTGACATCTCTTATGAAAATATGCATGCAGACTTCTCCAAACTGCTTCCCGCTCCACTCTGGCAGAAGGGACAGTTCTTGATAGTCTGAGATTTTAACAAAAAATAGGTTTAGCCCTGCCACTCAGACCCCGTTAGTGCAGTGGAAATGAGGGAAGAATCATGCCTAATATCACATTTGGGCTGGAGATTTCCTGTGGAAATCTTTGACAGGAAGAAAATAAAGTGTCTGATGAGACGAGATGTGTCACAGAAAGTATCAGCTGTCCTGATTGCTTGAAACTGAAGATTCAAATAATGGCAAAAACCCCCACAATGGTTTGTATCATCTGGGCGTGAAGTTTTTCCTTCTTTCCTCTACAGAGCCAGTATATCCTTTAGGAGAAGAATCCCAGACTAGTCTTCCTCACTGTACATCTCTTGAGATACACTGGTGCTTCACAAAAGCAGTTTTTGATCTTTTTCCTCTCTTTTTTTCCTTCACACGGAAAATTGCTGTTTTACAGATCTCACTTTGGAGCATCTTACAAGGGCTTGACTCAGAAAGCATTAAAAGCTCTTCAGCAGTCTTGGCTAAATCTACTTCAAATTTTGACATGAGCTTATGTGACTGGGGTTAGTATTTCAGGTACTAGAACAGTTTATCATTTATGACGATTAACATTCTCCTTGAAGTGTTCGATTTAAATAAAACTGCTTTTTTCATCAAGAAGAGTTTGGAATTGTCCACTGTAGCACTGAAGGCCACACTATTAAATAAGTCATTTATTTCTTAGTTGTTTTGGAGCCCTCCCTCTCTAACCATTTACTAAGTATTCAGTGAAACTCCACAAAGTCCTTGTCAGGCCCAAAATTATAGCAGAACTTCAAATCTGAGGAATTGTGGCCCAGTTTTCAAACCTGCATTTACAATCACTCTGGGCCACCAGTAGTTCTTTCAGGCACTCTGTTTTTGTTAGGAAACACTACATGCTAGGAATTTAAACAAAGGTGATGTATCAGCAAATGACTCTCGGACAGCGTGATCTCATCTCCCAGCCATGCAACATTTGGGAACAGGAATGAAGTTTGTTGCCCTTTAGCAACAGACCAACCAAGTAGACAATAATTAAAATACCCATACTGTTTAAAACACAAATGTATCTTCTCAAACCTGCCAGCTCCCTTCCTTTCCCACCCCACAGAAGATAAAAGTGGACTATCTGTCATCTAATAAAAGTTCTCTGAAGCAAAAGGAAGTACTTGGGCAATCGTTTTTGATTTAGACATGGAGGCAAATACTCAGCATCTAATTTTTCAAACATTAACTGGATGAGAGTATCACCAGGATCATCATAAGGTTGATTACAACCTGGACAAGATTTTGGGAGTTCTTAAAAGGGCAGCTGGAACTACATGGCCCCAAGGACTCTTGATCAGGAGGAGAAAGTAAGTTCAAAGCCCTCAAACCTGGATGCACACCAGGAGTGTGAGCTGGTGATCTAGTTTCACTTATCAGCCCGCATTTGATGTTTTAAACCTTTCAGACCAGGAATTGTCTCTTACTGTGTAGGAGATGAAAAGCACCCAAGAACAAGGGGATCCTGATCTCTGGGCATCTAAGATCTGCTGTCATATTAGTGAGAAAATAAAACATTCTCCTGCTTTTTCTGAGACTCTGCTTCCATTTGAGACTTGAACTGGGATAAGTAGAGGTTCAGGGAAATAATGCAAATAAGAAAAGAAAAGCAAAGCAGGAGATCTAACGAAACATGGTATCCTTGGTACGCTTGCTGGACCCAGGAAGCTTCTCCCATGGCTGAGATTTTTCCTAACATCTTTTCCCTGTGTGAATTTTTGTGTCTGAGTAAGTTCTGAGATTTACGCCCACTAGTGGGAAATGTCTCCTCACCAGCTCTAAATTTCGTTATATCTGTAGAAATTGGATTATCTTTTAAATTTCTACTCCCTTCACAAATAAAGATGGAACCAGCTAAAGACTCCTAAGGAAGGAGATGGAGGAGCAAGCAGGATCACAAGGTCGTACACAATATACATTTGCGTTAAACTTGTTTCCTTAGAAAACTGGTGAGTCAAAACATGCAAAATACTTTCTCAGGTCTTGGATGCTGGAATTAGACCTGCCCTGCTTGCTTACATCCACCACCCAAAGTGGCAGGGTTACGAACATGCCCACTAATGCACACTGCAGTGAGTTGTGCCTGGTTCTCTTTCAGAAAGGGGATCAGGCCCTTGACCAAAAAGCTAAGGTAGATGGAGAACATAAAGAGTGGCCTTACTGAGCCAGGCTGAAAGTTCATCTAACTGGGTATCTGGTCTCTAGCAGTGACCACATAAGGAGGGATAAAGTTCAGCAGACAGATTTGGTACCTTTCTCCATTGTTCACTTCCATCAATATTCACTCAGCAGCTTCTTAAGAATGGCATCATACATATACAGCAATCTCTGCAATGAGTTGTTAATCTGTAATTTGGAGAAGTTTGCTGGGATATGGAGTTTTGCTGTGTTTCCTGAAGACACAGGCCAGTTTGAAACACAGCTTTTCAGCTTGCTCACTTCTGAAGCCTTGGCAAAGAAGCAGCAGCTACCATGCAACATCCCAAAACATTCCTTCTCTCCTCCAACACACCACAGGAGAAAAATCTCAGAGGCAACACAGAGCAGAGCAGCTTTAACAACCCTCAAGCTGGACTGGGCTAGAAAACATTAAACCTACACATTCTTTCAGACAGGTGATAATTTATGAAGATGTGAAGAGGTGCTGCCCTGTTGAATTTAAACTCTCTCCCTCGAATTAGACAAACAAAAGCAGCTAAAGGACTCTTGTCCCAGTGTAGTCTGCACCTACAAAGCGTTTTCCTGGCACAACCAAGCTGATCGAGACTGTGACTCCCTGCTGTACTTCAACTCACGTAACCAGGCACATAAACCTCTGGAGTGGAGACCTGGCTGTGATTCAGCCACGAAGCAGACACAAGCTCTGAGCACCTACATTTGCTTTTTGCTTGTTTTCCACCCCCCTCTCCCCAGACAGGCTCTGACCCAATTCTCACTGAAGCCCACAAAGGCAGCCGACCAGCTCTAGGAGCTGGATGGCACCCAGCCCCTGGCTGAGTGAAATGCTATCCACTGTCTCACAGCTCCAGGCCTCCTGCCCCTGCAGCTCAAAGCCACTGTGACTTCTGCATTCCCCCCCAGCTTAGCGGGATGACTAGCGCCAGCCCTGGCACAAACAAAGCTGCTCAACTCCAGTGTCACCATTCACGCAGGGCATGATTGCCACCATCCCCTGGCACCCTGACCTCTCCCTCCCAGCCAGCCGCAAGAGCATGCCACATCTTGTGCCCACATTTTCTTTCCTAAGAAAGCCCTCAGGGGCTTCTTTGGCACAGCTCACACTGGTAGTGAACAGCTCCCTTTGGCTTCCATGTTTACATCCTTGTGGTTGTTAATTTGAGAGAAGCCTTTTATTTTAGACACACACACACCCCCCAACTCCCTCTGCAGGGGGGGGAAAATGTGACCTTTAAGATTGTTTATACCAATCAACAAGAAGCCCTCATGCTGCCGGATTCCAAGAAACACGAGACCGTCTTGGAGCTTGGAAGAGGGAGGGGAGCACGGGCAGGAGAGGGAGCAATCAAGGTCAGGAGTTCATAGACAGGATAAAGCAGAAGGCAGGACGAGCGGGTGGAGTGGCAGGGCATGCCCTCTCCATTCAGAGAGGCAAGGCAAGCGCTGGCAGCTCCATCTGCCATGTGCGCCACACCAGCATCCCGAGGCACGGAGCCGACATCCCAAGGCCATGGGAGGAATGAGCTGGTTGGGGTGGCCTTGCAGAGTGAGGGTGGCCATTTCTTCCTCAGAAATCCTTCTTCTGCCAGCCTTGCAGCATTTCACTGAGGACCAAGAGGGATCCGGGACAAGGAGAAATTATTGCAGTCCAGTTTTGTACCCTGGTGCCCGCTGTGATGAATGAAGTGTTTTTGACAAGACGAGGAGAAAGATGAAAATATTTTCCCTCTGCTGAACACAAAAGTAAATAAGTAAACAGACAAGCATTCAAATCCAGGAATTTCCTTTCATTGCCAGCATCAGCCTTCAAGGGAGTAGCACCACAAATTTTTTCCTACCATTGTACTGAGAGAAATGAGCAAAGGTTGTGGTTTCAGGCATCCAAGCGTCAAGTGCCCGAGCGGGCAGAGGAAGCGCCGGCAGCTTAGGACTGGCATGAAACCCACGGGTGCCTTGTGCACAAAGTGCCAGAAGTGTCAGAAAGGAGGACTTGCTTCCACTTCAAAGGTGGTGACACCACCATCTTAGTAGGTTCAAGACTGAGTAGTTGAGGGGAGAAAGAAAAGGGGCGAAGCATCAATAAAAGCCACGGGGGCGCAGATGCGGTGGGACAGACCGAGATGTTGTGATACAGCACGCCACTTTTGGGCAGCTGGCCCAGTTCAAGGCAGGGGTTTTCGGGACAGAGGTACATTTCTTCCTTTGAGTCCTCTCCCTAAACAACACATCACAGTGGTTGTCAAATTCAGCCCCAAGGTATCTGGCATGAAGTCAGGATTTTGACAATTTCAGTGACTTTTTTGTGGTCAGAGCTCTCTATGATTCTATATAATTACAATTACAGGGCTGCGTCTTGTTCTCATTTACACGTATCTTCTCCATTGGGTTACACAATATAACCAGAGGTGGCATTTGGCCTATACATTTTATTTTTTATGTTGTCTGCCCAGATTCATTATTTATGACCCATTAGATACATTTGTTTCTTAATTAATAAACCTCAGAAAATATTTTTAATCAAAGACTGTGTTTTTTACACAAACATGTCACCGCTCCTCTATTAGCACTCGAGGATTAAACAAGACTGTGAGTAGTTGTTAACTAGCAACTGGTTACTGAAACACATGAGGTTTTTGTCTTCCCATTATTGAGGCTAAAGAAACACTGCTTCTACAACCACACTGATATTGCCCATTTGAGTTCTCATTTCAAGACACATGTTGAATTTGAAACCTCCACATGGATTTCTCACCCATACCTTCAGCAGCATTGGGCATGCTGTGAAGGAGAAAAGCAGATGGATGCCACAGCTGGCCATGCAGACATCAAAAATAATTCTCTTTTTAAAGACAATTAGTTAGTTTTTCTTGGTTTTTTTCTTTTTTTTCCCCCTTCCCTTTCTGTTTGCTTAAGCAGTGCTACCACAGTTTTTCAGTCAGTTAACACAGGGCTTTGACAGCATCTGGGATTTGTGTGCTAGGACAATTACCCCGTGCAAGCCCTAAACAGCTGCACTGCTGGTGGAGTGACAAATGTACTCACTTTCCTTGCTTGAACAAACTACCAGGAGTCTGCTTATGAATACGAGCCTGGAGTAACATTCGTAGGCTAAGACCAGTCATGTCATCTCTGATACTTATGTCCATTCATCTGCCAGCATGCTGTCTGCAATCTGAAAGATGCTTCTGTTCTATTCCTACATTGTCTCTTCAATGAAAGAGGTTTGCAGGAGGGAGAGAGCTGGCCTATGAAACCAGCAGTTACTTGCTCTTCCCTGGGTCCTGTTTTCAATAAAAGTGCTTGGTTTAGGTTATTGTTCCTCCTTTTTCCTCTTCATTCATTCTGGCATTCCGTCCTACCATGCAATTGGAGCTATTCAACTCAAAGATACAAAGGATTTGTGAAAATGCTAAAGACCAAGCTGGGTTGCTCACCAACGCAGGCTGTGTGTCTTGTTTTATACAACTTAGGGAGTAGCAGTCCTTCTGAGAAATTATTCTCCATTCAGATACTCAGGAAATGTGTCCTGATGGGATACAAATGAGAGAAATGAAATGCAGATGACTCTTTTTTGGCTATGGATCCAAGGAGGCCCGTGCCACACAGGTATCTTCGGTCAGATACCTTCTTGTTTCTTCCAGCTCAAGAGTTACTCACACCTGCCTAGGTTTCTATGCATCACCCATGTTTCCTCTGATTGCTGCACTACCAGGACTGCTGCACTACGAGGACTGCACTACAGGTTTCCTTTCCAGCAAAGGAAACCTGACATCTCTTTCTGGGTTTTAATGTCTAATTTTCAAAAACCTTTGAAAGTCACAGTAGTCTAGTTCTAGGAGTCAGCTCATCCTTAAAAATGAAAATGCAGATTCAGCCTGCCTAAATATTACCAAACTCCATGTAAGCAGAGTTTCCCATTTGCTGGCAGCAGCTCTTCGGAAGTGCCTGTAAAGTAAGAAATACCAGGCGCAGAGATTCAGCTGGAAACCAGCGGCAACCTCGTGAATTGTCACTTCTGCTTCTCTTGCTATTTTGACTTCTCTCATAGCATTGGAAAATCAAAAGGAAACAACGTCAAGGAAAGAACACTCAAATAAACACAGACGTTGACACAGCAAAAATCAGGTTCCTCCTTGTTCCCAAGACACTGAGATACCAAACCCAGAATCATACTCTTGCTATTCCGACAGAAACATTTAAAGGAAAATTTTTCTCCATTCCATGATACTCGTCCATCTTATCATGAGACAGCACGTACCCGTATCAGAGGAAAGAATGGGACAGAAAGGTCAAACACTATCTTCTCTTTCATTTGTTACCCCATCCTGGTGACCCCTTTAATTCAATCATCACAAGGAGACACAAGAAAAACTTTGTTGTTGAATTTACATTTTGTTGCAAGAGCAAGGATGTCCTGCTTACACTCCCTCCTATATTACAGAAACTACAATCCTAAAGACACCTCCTGAAAGAATCTTTTCTAAACAGAATATAAGTACATCTTAAAATAAATAAAAAAGGTCAGCATACTAATAAATATTTTTCAAAAACGGAGTTCAAAATCCCCAAAGCAGGGCCAGACTAGGGATTCCTGTTCATCCCACTGTTGAGACTGAAAGCATTTCACACAATGTAAAGATGGATAGTCGAGTCAAACTAATGTAAAGGCAGATAGATCAGCAGTCTGGTCTTGGCCAAAATCTGGTTCAACCCCCAGAAACCCAAACCCACAAAGGACTAAAACAAAAAATCTATGATAAATCAAAGCTACTTGATACCTCCCAAGCTCTCTAGCTCGACAATCTTTACAGCCAGCGAAGGGGCTCAGAGCTGTACTTCCTTTGTAGCCATATTCTTTAATGGCCAGTTTAGGTAAAACAGTTTATTATTCCCAGGCTATGATAAATATCCTAGCTGCAACCACAGCCGTAAAGACACAGTCAGGATTATTTTGGGCATCCATCACCCACCTGACTTGAGCCTTGTGTCTCATCACCTAAGTAGGGGGTGCAAATCTCATTATAACCACCAGAGTGAGTCATGTGTTGCAACTTCTGTGCATGTCCATTACATTCAAGAATAACCTCCCAGCTCCTCCCGAGGGGTTGGCAGAGATGGATGGACACCTCTCTTTGATCTGGGGAGTTCTTCCTCTACCTCCAGTTGGTCTCCAATTGCCTCCAAGGTCATACTGTCAGGACAGGGAGAGCAAACCCCTCCCACCCTTGCATATGAACCTCATCTCCTATCCTCAAAAACCAGAGGGTACACATGTTTGCTGTTACTTCCAGATGTGTCCACAACTTGAAAGCAGTGATTTCAGAGGGGAAAAACCTTTAGATCTAGCGAGTCTAGGAGCTGAGTCCCCCATCTCCTCCCTTTCCTTCAGCATCTGTCCAGGTCATCTACTCAGGCAACACCAAACAGTTCCAGGGAACTCAATAGCTCCCCACGGAAGCATCTGCACGTGGACGGATTAGAGAAACAATGCAACTCCTCTTCTCCCCATTGCACTTAAAGCCTCTGTCTCAGCTTACTGTCTCAGAATTTACTCCTAGAGATCCTTGGCTAAAGCCCTGCGAATGGATATCTAACAAGAAGTCATTTTGGTGTCCTTCCCCCTGCTGGAATGAAACCGACGCCTGCAGAACAATAGAAGCGATGGCCCCGACGAGGACTCGATTGCCTCGATGGATGCAGCAGCACGTACAACACCCATATATCTTACTCCCAGTGTCCTCACCCATGAAACCCTGGCAAAGGGCTTTGTCCTGCAGACATCTCCAGCCCTGGGTTCTTCTTCAGTAGCCAGACTGGGGGTGCCTTTTGGTGGCCAGTCAAGGGGATTGTGGTGGGCAAGCACACCATGTCACTTCTATGTGGTGTTTAATTTTCCCTTGGAGAGGACAGAAGGAGGAGGGAGAAAGGAGACAGCCTGACTCACACCAACACCTGGAGCATTGGCTCCAGAGCCAGAGTGCTGCTGACACGAGAAGGGTTTGTCCTGACTTTTGGGAGTCCTTTTCAGAGTGGCTCTCTTCCCCATCAGCTGGTGACAGTCCACCCCCTCCACACCCTCTGCTGTGGGAAGTTAATTTAGAAGCCAACTTTGCCATCTGTGGACTACCCCATGCTGGGAAAACCCTCAGCTGGGGAGATCTGTTGTCTTTGCAGAGTGACACAAAGAAATTAGAGCGTGGGAGAGAACATGAACCTAAGAATCCTTCTAAGTCCTTAGCAAATTTCTCCATGCATCCTCCAGACTCCACCTCTTCCACCTAAATGTGTCCTATAGTGATGTCTGCTGTTGACATCAGAGAAGGCTCAGAGCAGCACTCCTGCTGTTGCCCTCAGCTGAGTCATGACTCATGAACAAAGGGGATTTTGACCATTGTTATTTTATTATTTTCATTATTTCATTCATCATCTTAATTTCCTTCTCTCACTCCTGGCCAAAAGAGGAAGAAAGACATACACACACAAAAGAAAAAGGGAAAAAAAAAAAAAAAAAGGGGAAAATACGCCAACATGGTCCACATCTGGAAACCGATTTCCCAACCTCAGAACAAAGAGCTCTGAAACTGTGGCTCCAAATCTCCTGTTTGTGTTCTCCCATTATGTAAAAAGTCCTATAATAAAATCTAATGGAGAAAAAGCCCAAAAGCCAGCAAGAATTATTTGGAATTTATTAGTGAACAAGATCCATTTGGAAGTCCTTCTAGAAGTGTACACTGAACTTCTGAAGTTTTAAACTCAAAAAAACTGAAGGAGCATTTTGATTCCAGAAAAGTTGTCCCTATAGATCAGGCTTGGCTTAAATCCCTTCTTTAATCCCAGCTGACCTACTGTGCCATTTCTTTTGCTTTCCATGTTCAGAGAAATCACTCTTTCCAAAGTTTAGTGCTATACAAGGAAGAGAAAAAACTATGGAGACACAAGCAGAATACTAAAGTGAGAAAAAAGAAAAAAAAAACAATTCCAGAAATCATGATTTTTCAGCAAGGAAAATAGGGACAAACAATTCTTAAGACAGTTTAGGATATTAGTCATTTTTGACAGAAAAAAGTTTCTTAGAATGGGTTAAAAATCCACTCTGACACTTTTAACAGAGAAGAATTTTGAAAGTCAAAGAAATGTTTGTGTGGGAAAAAATATTCAAACACATTCAGTTTTTAATTTGAAAACTGTAACACCAACCATAGCATCCCAGTGGAAAGAAAATGCATGCATTGTTGAGAAATGGCACAGTGCACCCCACTGGGACAGAAAGAAAAGGATTATTAATTGAGAGTTGTTGAGGAGAGGACGATTACTTGAGGGCTTCAAAAGCAGATGCTTCTCTAACCTGGTTTATCATGCAGACACTCAAGAGCCACGTGTACTTTGGCTTCCATTTCCACCTCGGGGCTCTCGAATGGCAACCCAACACACTGGCATTACCTCTAAAGCCAGGGCTCAAGTACGCCATGGATTTGTCCTTTAACCCAAGCCAAAGTGACTTGGGAAGAAACACCACAACTGGATGCACATGAAGGAGTCTACATTGTTCAGCAGCCTCCTGGTTATAAACTCTTTCCTCACTCCTCTCTTTTCTTTGATGTTACTCTGCTTATGTTCAAGTGTTGAATCATTGGACTTCGCCTTTCATCTGGGCCCTCGGGATGCGTTATAGGCATGGAAAGAGAAAGGCACCACTTAATAACACTTTCCAAGTACAAGGGAGAGGAAATTCCTGGAAAATCAGGTTAAGACTGTCCAGAAAACTTCTTCGAAGAAACATGGCAAACTGTATATAGCTATTTATGGTGGAGATGGAAGTTAGACTACCCTTGAAGGCAAGCTGCTGCTGTCCAGACAGAGGTTTTAATCATCATTCCAGTTAGGCACTGAAAACTAAACACATCATAAGTAGCTGGGGAATAAGGGCTATTCCAAATAAATAGCTTCATTATTCTGCAGGAACTGCTCTAGCTCATATATATTTACCTACATTTGTATTTTAAAAAAACCAAGGATCCACAACTCAAATTCTGAATTGTAGAATTTGAATTTTGAAACCAGTCTTCTTTCTCCATGCATGGAATTACTCAAATAAAAACTGAATTGTTCAAAACATTTTTTTTTAAATGAACAGTGGTTTTTCTTCAAAAGAAAATAAATTTATGAGCATTTTCTCCTATCCTTCCTCAAATTTTTCTAATTTTTAAGTATAAAACTCTCACAAACCCAAGAAACTTTTTCAGCTTTGTTTTTCTTCATTCTTCCCGTTGCCTTCCTTACCATGGCAGAGCAGAATAAAAGCTGATGAGAAGGTGTGGGAGAAAATAACTCATACTTGAACCAAATATTTTAATTTGTGTCTTTTAAAACTGGAAGTTACCAGAGCTGTTTTCTACTGCTTTTCTGAGATGGTTTTCAATTTTTGCCTTGCTTGCATTTTACTGTCAAATGAGAAAACAAGCTTTTTTTTTTTTTTTTTTTCTTTTTGGAGCTGTGCTCAAAAGCAGGAAACACTGTTAGATGAGCTTAACACAAACATGCACACACACACAATCCATGCAAGAAATTCTTGCTACCTGCAGATGTGGTCCACTCTCAAACAGAGCCCAGGTGTGTAGTCCAAGTGCTTAGCTCACTGAATACCACATGCTATCTGTTTTTCTGTATGCTGAATCTCAGAGAAGCCATCAGTCTCTGTAACACATGGCCACAACCTCCCGACCTTCCACAGTTGCCCCGCTCAGAGCAATGCAACTTTAGCAGAGGATATGCTCAGCCCCAGGTCTCCACAGCCTTCACTCTTCTTCTCTCTAAAGTCACAATTTCTCTCCTTTATCAGCAGCTGAAATACATACTCCACCCCCTGGTTTCCATCCCAAAGGACACAAAGGTCCCAAGGTCTTGCATCTCCCCATCACTTCCCTGCACTACTGGTGTTCCTCCCAGGATGCCAGCTCACCTCAGAATACAGCAGCCCTCCCTGCTTGACCCCTGCTGCTGCAAGACCCAATCCATTTCTCACGTTCCAGGCCTTGAAATCAGGTGAATGTTACAATTTTTTTTTAATAAAAAGCATTTTCAAGCCTTCATGCTTGCTAAGGAAAACATGGAGATAACAACTGAATGCAGTTACAGGCTCCCAAACCAGGCAGCAGCTGCAAAGAAGCAGGTACATATTCCAGTCTCGTGATTGTTTTCATTCATCATCACTGTTTGTCGAGTGACTCATGATTTTTGAACGCTGCCAAGGCCGGCATTACTGACCGTGAGCTCTGAGAACTTTTGATGATTTATTGCGTGAAAAGAGGGGACTCAAGCTTGTGGTGCTGGGCCTTTCAGTGCTGTGAGCAAGCCAGGTCTGCTGTGTGTCTCAGCAGAGCCCTGTCCCATGGACGTGGCGTGCACAAGCCCTGTGCCACCCGTTCCCATCCAAGCCAGCCCGCTCGCTTCAAGGACTCGCACGGGGCACGGCAATCCTCCACTGCTGCAAAAGCAAGGCTCAGTCCTGCTCCTCAAAAGGAATCCATGAGAATTTTTGCCTTTGGCATATTCATGGAGACAGGGTCTTGCCCAAAACACATACCAAGGGAATAAATCCTCCAGAAATATGAATTCTCTTTGCTTCATACCAAAACATTCATAGTAAGCCCAGGCAGCACTCCACAGCAAAACATTGGCAAGAGGAAATGCTAATAAAACACTAAGACATTAAAAAACACCAAGAAAAACTTCCCAGAAGAAACAAACATTAGAAGAATATGTTTCCCATTCAGTCAAAAAAATGCTAACAAACTAATGCTGTCTCATGATGAAATTGAAATATTTACAGGAAGAGAGCACAGAATTTTGGCTGACAAACACAAAAACTATCTTCTAGCACAACTTTTTTTTTTTTTTCTGTGCAGAACAAAGGGGAAAGGAAACAGAGGAGGGAAAGTGGGAGAGTGTGGGCAGGGTGAAAGAAAGGGGACAAAAAGCAGGAGAGGAATACGGATTAGGAAACTGATGTAAAAAAAACCCCAGAAACAAAGAAGCAAGGGGGAAGAGAGGACAACAGAGAGTTCACACTAGGAAGACTTGCTGCTCCACAGTTACCTGCCAGTAGCCAGATCCATTGGTATCTCCCTTAGGCAAGGAACAGACTCGTTCACTTCCCCCACAAAAGAAGTGGAATACTAACAGAGCCTGCCAGCAACACACACAAAACATTAGGCTGCCCAACGGCACAGCTGGGGCCAAGTGAGTCAAAACAACATGTCAGTTATTAATTATTTTGTTCTATATTCATGTCATTATAGGTAATTACATGAGTTGGTCCCACAGCCTGAGCCTTCCCCAGCCACCGATCCCCATGATTCACGACGGACAGTTGCACAACACGGCTGTCAATGACTTCATCGTGTGGCATGGAAAATCCTCCCTAGAAGCGTGTGTGTGCAGTGACTCACTTTGACACCTTGGGTTGACATTTGCAACCTGGGCCGAGTCCATCAATAAGACAAAGGCACTTCTTGTGAGGTTTCCAAGCCACTATGTTGGGTACCAAACAATGGAGCACACAGGAGAAGACAAGAAAAGGTGGCCCTCTATGGATACTGACTACTTAGGCAGAGAGGAATTTTCAAACATCAGACTGTAACCAGTACTTGTGAGAAAGCATCAACCTTCCTATGCATTGAGAAAGAGACTCTGAGAGATCTCAGTAGAAGAATGCTAAACAATTTTGCACCTAGTGTTTTCGATTGTAAGCTGTTTAGAAATGGGGATCATTTGTAATTAACCAATGGTGTTAGAGGGTGCCAATCAAATCACCAAATACATAACATCTGTGCAAAACTGTCTATTAAAAAATACACATGTCTAATAAAAGGACCTTTTGAACGTTTTACCTTCTGATCCTTTAGGATTTCGTGTCACTTCTCGGCCGTCCCTAACTACAACAACGACAGCCCCCCAGTGTTCAGTTCATGTGTGCAACAGCCAAGGGCACAAGAAAGTACTCGAGGCAACAGCTCTTCTCTGGCAACAGACAAACACAGGACACCAGAGAGCAACGCCTCTGCACAGCACTTGAAGTCCACAAGTAGGAACATCCCAGGAAGCTCTCAAGAACCAAGACAGGCCTTTCTATTTAGAGAGAAGGAGATATTTCATAACTGAGAGTCAGCAGGAACAGCTAAGTGCTGCAGAAGAGCCTGAATGAGAAGAGGAAACGTTATGTGAAATAGCACTCAGATGTCACTTGGGAAGAATAAGCAAGATCTACCATAAATCCAGGCACATGGGATACAGGAACCTCCACCCAGGACTGGACAACAGAGCAGCCCTCTCAACCCGTCTCCACCCTGGAGACACACAAGAAATGGGAGCTGTAAACAGAAAATTAAATAGATGGTTTCTCCTCTCCACTGGAGAAACTGGAACTGAGAAGATTTCTCCCAACTCCTTTGGCAGTCCTTTGAAAAGTCCTTCAGAAAAATGAAAATCAAAAAAAGCATCTTGGGAGGAGTGGGTAGCATGAGCCCAGTACTGCATCCTGCATGAAGAAAGCATGATGCAAACAGAGATGCTCAGAGGGAGCACTAAGAGAATTATTTCAGGGAAATGCTTTTAGTGACCAGAGGTTTTAAATGGTGGATGAAAACAACCACCCTAGTGGTTCTGGTGACTTGGTTCTTTCTGAAAGAAAATAAACGTAAGTGAGTAAAAATCGAGCCATTTTGTTTTGAGAAAAGCTGAATTTTCCATTTGAAATGAGATTTTATCTTGCTATACACTTTTTTCTTTTTGTTTGTGTTAAGTCTAGAGCCTTGAATACTTCATTCTACAGGAAAAAAACAAAAAAGTAGTCCTCAGAGTTTTCAGTTCAGCAAGGAATCCAGATAAAAGTTGCTTGATTCCTGCGATCTTCCTTGCCATTTCAGTCATCCACCCAACTCCCAGTCATTTCAAAAGCAGATGCACCTGCTCCCAGGCATCCTGAAACTGAGGCCCCCACAGGAGCCTCTCAACCACTAGACAAAAAAAAACCCTTCTGGGAAATGTGTAAGAAGTTGCAGGTAGCAAAAAGAAACCCTAGGTTAATGCTGGGAAGAGAGGCACAAGCAAGGCCTGTCGAAGCTGCTAGCATTTGCTGCTGCCCTGGTTGTATCATCACAGATTCTCTCCCAGCAGTGCAGGGAGACAACCTGATGGACAACACACATGTCCTAAGTGAGGCTGGCCAAGCACCCTGCTGCTCCTTCATAGGCCTGCTGTTGGAAGCAGCTGGACTTGCAGTTGTCCTCGCCTCATTGTGCCATCATAGCCATGGGGAAATGCCTTTTTCCATTTGATTTCAAACCTCCCAAGCTGGCCTTGACCCCATGGGGAGAGAAATTATAGCTATTGATCACTGCACCTATTTGTTCACATTTTGCCAAGCTAAGAGTGTGGTAAGGGCAAAAAGTGGTCACTGTCAAGGAGACTTACATGGCATCTTAAGACTTGTACCTCTGTAAGGGCACAAGAGAGGGCATAACAGAGCCAGATCTGCCCCTTGTTCCCCAGGGAATTACTCTACTCACCACAGCCATACCCATTTCTTCCTGCATCCCTCTGGCCCTGCTGCAGTAAGTAACACACATTCACGTGCCAGGCAAGCCATGCTGCTGCTCCCCTCACTAGAGCTATTTGTTACCCTAGATCAATACTAAAATAAAAAAAAATTAAATAGCTCTGCCTTGGGTATCATGCAGTGCATTCCAGTTCCTCCCTAGTCAGTGTTTGTGCAGTGGTTTAAATACATGAAGAGTTACATAAATGCTAACTATTATTATAATGTTCCACTCCTTCCAGTCAACTCCCCCCACAGACTCACAGAAACATTCCCCACCTCCCATTTTAGCACGTTCATGGCATCAGAAATTACCCTGTTTTCATTTACCGTGCCCTTTGCCATATGATCCTGGCCCTCAGAAGCTTTAAATAGTCTGCATTATTATGAAGGCTTGTTAGGACTTGTCCCTAATCACTCCAGGAATAATCCTTGATGGCTTGTTTCAGACTGTATGTGCGAATGTTTGTACAACCACAGGGCTCTGGCTTGCTTAGGTCCCTCCTAGAAGGGGAATTAAAGCTTTGTGTTCAGTACAGGAGTGGCACATAGTGGGAGCCTTTATGGCAGTGAACCCATTGTTGTGTCTGCATATGCTGAAGTTCTCTTTAGTGAAGATCTGAAATGAAAATGTACATTTCAGGAAAGAACAGGCTGACCAGATTATGTGTTGATAGATACCTGCCCTTTAAATGCCGAGAAGCAGAAATCAACCTGCCCTTTAAATGCAGGGACACTAAAAATGGTGCAGTCGATGCTTCCCAGAATTGTGCTGGTTACAGCTGGTCCCAGAGCTTGTACTGTTTGTCTGGTGCACAAGAATTCCAGCATTAGATACTGAAATATAAGCTTGCTGCTGGGGTTACAACCTCTGTTGTCTACCTTATGATGGGGATATAAACTGAGAAAAGAGATAGAGAAATCTGGTGCTTAATAAATCTGTTTCTCGAAGGCTGGCAATTGTGATTTCAATGTCATCTGCAGGAGAAAATACAAGGCAGAGAAAAATGTGCTTTTCTGGATTGGTTTCCAGCTGCAAACTTGAAGAAAAACAAATCACACAGCAGCACAACAACACCAAGACTCATGCCATGTAGACTGCAACATGTATCAGGCAGGGCAAACAGATTTCCAGACCTTTGTTTACCAGGGGTCACATTGGTCCACTGAGATATAACTTCTGTTGTTTGGACATTTTGCAGTCATACTCTGCACTGACAACATTATCCCGCCCACTACGTTCTCATGATACCATAGGTGCCAAAATGGTGAGTGAGAGGCAGCTGAGGAGCACCTGCTAAAATAACACCATGACAAAATGCCTTTGTACCATAGATCAGCATCCAGTCTCCCCAGCCACGTTGCCTTTGTGGTTTTGGGTAATCTTTGGACATTGCTGCATCTCACCATCTCTAGGACACTACAAGAGGTATCTGAAAGAACTAAGACCAAAAGAGAAGGTTTTGGTGTTTGTCTTTTCATCTCTCAAACTCTTCAAAGAAGACAAAGACTATACAAAGTATTTTGATATCAGTAGATGCTGATGTGATCATCAACAGGATGGCTTAGAGATTTATCTAAGATTAATGTCCTTAGCTTAGTGCTTGGTCAAACAGGCACCCCCAAAAACAAAACCAAACCCCAAGCTANGGCAAGCTATTTGCAGCACTTCTATTTATTTTACAGGCTACCAAGATGAAATCAGTGCTTAATGAAAAGGGAACAAGGGAAGCTGCCTAAATGCTTGGGTGGGAAAAGGGCAGTAAATGGAAGGAAGTGCTACACGAAACCACATAGACTAGAACTGAGATAGGGGCTAAGCCTTGAGACCCTGGGTGCCAGGGGTGCCCACACTGTGGGACAATTGAGGGGATCACAAACTGCCAAACAAAGACATTTGGAAAACAAGAAGGTCCATTTTCTTGATGGGGAGTTAGCTTACTCACGGGAATGTTCACCTTCGAATACGGAGACAGCAGGCAAAACTATGAAACAATACTAAGAAAACTCTTTAAAGGGGAAATTCTTGCATTGCTTTAATCCATACAAGATTTTGCAAAGGAAATTTCATTGCTTTGCACTGCAGCCAGCCACACAAAGACAGGCAGAGGTGAATTTATCTTATCTAAGAGCACCCTGCAAAACCAGTGGCAGAGACAAGTATGGAGGAGCTTTGACATTCTGATCATGGAACAAAATGTGGCTCCTTAATCTTCTGGCATCCTAGGCCACAAATCTGGGGTCATAAAAGTGGGAATACTCAGACTCTTTAAGGAGCTACAGATTTGTGCTGCAATAAAAAGCTCAAACTAAGTTATTGCAGAAGATGGACTTGGCTTCCTCACGGGCAGAACCTCCTGAGGGCCAGCACTGCCTGTCCTCCTTAAACAAAGGTACTGGCAAGCAGGGAAGGAACTCAAGCACACCTGGCACTAAAGCATGAGACATTTCTTCAAGATGCAAAGTCAAACTTTGCACAAGGGTAAACGTGGAGCAGCGACCCATGGAGACACTGGCTCCTGACAATGCTGCAATGAGCAGGCAGTTACAGAAATTATAGCAGTGACTCATTCAAGCAAAAAATGTTCTTCATCGTATGCAAGGAGAACCAGGTCTGAAGAGGAGACAGAAAAGAGCTACCCCTTAAGTGAACAAATAGACAAGTACAAATAAACAGATCTGTGAAAGCAGGTCCTTCTTCAAAGTTGGACCTTGAGGTGAAAAATACATTAACAAGCAGTCATTCCTAGAGAAGCTCCCCTCAAAGAGGAGCCTGAGGACACTGGAAGCACAGCCTTATTCTAATGGATGTTCAAGTAAACATGCAGGGGGGTCCTCACACTATTTCACCATGTGGACCGCACTGAGATGTCCAAATTAGAAACTGAGACTCCCTGCAAACTCCAGAGAGAGAGGCAGACATTTTTTGAACATGATTCAGAGCCCAGAGGGTAGGAACCTAGCTACTGTTCTACTTATGTGGTCCAAACCACCCCCAGAGGTGCCTTCCCCTCTTCTTAGTCCACACTCCGTGTTTAGGCAGCCTGACATAGGTTCCCTGCACTAAATGGTGAATATTACACAACGACAGCAAATTCCTGCAATCTTCCCTATGTGGTAAGCATGGTATGAGCCCAGAGGGAAATAACGGAATCTGAGATGGGGAACCTGATGATGCCTCATAGACCGGAATGGCAAAGCTGTAACAAACACTACTCTTCTTTATTATATTTAAAATTCATGTTAGAACTTGGATGAAATCTGGCACATGCTAAAGACGGAATAGGGAGAATCTACTTTGTGCATCACTAGACATGCACATAAAACAGAGTCCTGTTTTTGAAAGGAGAGGGAGTAAAAGCTCACCTATTCCAGAATAAAATCAGATCCTCTGTAGAGGTGTTATGGAGAGATCATACAATAACTGCACACAAGAAACAGAAGATTTTACTGAGCTCAGAAGGACAAAAAGGTGTTGACTAAACCCATACAAACAGTTGTGATGGACATGGCTGAATCTAAACTTTAAAAAAGAACAGTTTCAATTCTGGATGCATTGAGCATCAGTCACTACTGCCACACAGCACATTAATTATTTTGCTATAGTTAACTAGGGTATTCTTTACAGGTTATCAACCAGGAATGCCACATTCTCTTCCAGTATGAAAAAAAATACATATACAGGAAAAGAGGAGGTAAAACTGCAGAACAGGATTTTGTACATTGGACATTGTAACACCTTATCAGGCCCCAGATGAATGAGATCAGAAATGCCAGCTGGAACCCACAGGGCTTATCTAGGCACTCAGAAGCATAGGAAGAACAAGAGCCAGAAGAGTTTTATTCTATATGAATCCCTGAATGCTGCTGCTGTAGATAAGGAGCAAAGTACCAGGTTTCACTAAGCCAATGACAAATCTCAGTTTGACTTCATTTGGGCTGGGATTTCCTGCCCAGCATCCAAGGGCAAAAACTACACTAAGCACAGGAAAAAGGCAGCTGAAAGTACTGAACTTGTGCATGGCTCATGATTACAATTGTTTCTCAGCCAGCATAAGCATACCTGCAGTAGATGGGAAAGGTGGCTGATGGGTGGTTTGGGTTTTTCCTTTTTGTTTTGTGTTTTTTTTTTTTTTTCTTTTTTCTTTCTTTTTTTTTTTCAGCTATTAGCTAACCTTGTTTTCTGGGGTTTAGGGCCAGACTTTGGGGGATTTAGGTATCATTTTCGGTATTCGAGGATGTTACCCTACACCCAAAGCAACAAAGCTTAACAACTCACCTGCTATTGAAGGAGGCTCTTGGATGACCAGGGCAGGTCTCGAGGTCCTGGGGCAGGACCCCAGGGGCAACAGCAAACCCTAGCAATACACCAAGAGGAAAGAGCTGTTGGACCGTGAACAAATCAGAAAATGTAAAAAGCAAGCAGCAATCTGCCAAAGCAATAGTCTGGCATCTCACACAAGGCACCAGCTTGCTGGAAGGAAAACCAGGGCTCACAGCAAAACTCTGCCAGACTCAGCCTCCTTCAGGTGGAGGCTCACAGGTGCCACTGGCTGGGGCTTGGCCACCCTGCTCCCAATGGGGATAACCCTCTGTCCAGGAGGAAACAGAGAAGGTGTTCACACACATAGGAGAACAAATTCCCTATCCTCTCAAGGCATCCAAAATGTTTCAGGCTACACCTCCCAGACTTAAGATGGAGACCTCAAAGACAACAGCAGAAACAAGCCAGGTACCATGCTCTAAGTATTAAAGTAAAAACCCTGCCTCTCATTCAGTGCTAAAATGCTCTCTGCTTGGAGGCCCTGCTCATTGCCACAAGAGACAACATACAACAAACTCTGACTTGTTGTTGGCATCGGGACTGCTTCCAGAAACGGTCCAAATTTCAAGGGAAAGAGAGGCAAGTCCTTTTGCAATTTCTTCTGCCTGTTTCTCACGGAACCTTGACTCTCCTATTATGGCTGTGACAGCAGGAGCAGCACAAGCACCGAAAAGGGTGCTGCTGCCCGTGCTGCCCACGAGCTGTGCCAGCAGAAGTCACGACAGGGCCAGCAGGGACACGGGGAACCTTTCCCACTTCTTCCCAGCCACCAGTGACCTTCCAGCACGCCCCGGTCACCTCAACCCAACACTTCCCAGGCACGAGTTCTCTCCCTCGGCCGCATCGCAGCTGCACAGAGTGCCAGCAGGAGAGACAGCGAGGGCTTGTTTTCACCTTTTGGCGGTGGCTCCTCTCCCTTGTGCCGGGTGTGTGGGCTTTTTACGGTGCCAATTAAGCGCACGCCGGGGCTGGGGTGGAGGTGCGGCGCGCCGAGCCCCCGTCTCGCTGCCTCCGCGCTGTCACCTTCCATTAAGCAGCTGGCGGCCGGGAGAAGGGGAGGGAAAAGCCAGCGGCATGTTTGGTTTGCTGTTTTTGTGGGCACTTTACGACTTCAAAGGCTTCCCTCTGGTTCACAGGGGGCAAGGGGCAGAGGTCAGTAGGCACGGTTTGACCTCCCTTTCACCTCCTCCCCGAAGGGGAGAGACGCACACACACGGAGGAAGAAGAAAAGGAAGAGGGGATCCTGGCAAACACTTTTATCCTCTAATCTTTCTTCGCCTTAGTGCTGTAGCGGCTTTGTCCGGCAGACAAAGTGCCTCTCGAAGTCTGACACTTCCATGCTGGACTCTTCCTCCTCTTGTCCAAGGAGAAAATTAAAGCAAAACAGCAGCACAAC